>OY970828.1:19699000-20123467 GCA_963853835.1 Calendula officinalis | reverse complement strand
ACACGAATGGCCCGTGAACCATTATAACCAATAGCTATGACCAATAACCTATAAGTACCCATTTTTTAAACTGTAATTGGTGTCTAGAACCCACACGAATGCCCCGTGAACAATTTTGACAACTAGCTATGACCAATAACGCATATATCCATTTTTATAAAATGTAATTGTTGTCTAGAACTCATACGAATGCCCCGTGAATGATTTTGGCCACTAGCTATGACCAATAACCTATAAGTATCCATTTGAAACATTAATTGGTGTCCATTACACATACAAATGTCCTGTGAACCATTATAACTACTAGTTTCGACCAATAACCTATAAGTATCCTTGTTAAACCGTAATTAGCGTCCATAGCCCAAACAAATGGCCCGTGAACCATTATAACCACTAGCTATGTCCAATAACCTATAAGTATCCATTTTTTAAACTGTAATAGGTGTGCAGAACCCATACGAATGCCCTGTGAACGATTTTGACCACTAGCTATGACCAATAACCTATAAGTATCCATTTTAAACCTTAATTGTTGTCCATTACCCATAAGAAAGTACGTGAACCATTATTATCACTAGCTATAACCAAAAACCTATAAGTATCCATTTTTTTAACTGTAATTGGTGTTGATAACCCATACAAATGGCCCGTGAACCATTATGACCACTATCTATGACCAATAACCTATAAGTATCCATTTCTTAAACTGTAATTGGTGTCCAGAACTCATACGAATGCCCTGTGAACGATTTTGACCACTAGCTAAGACCATTAACCTATAAGTATCCATTTTAAACATTAATTGGTGTCCATTACACATACGAATGGCCCGTGAACCATTATAATCACTAGCTATAACCAATAACCTATTAGTATGCATTTTTTAAACTGTGATTGGTGTTGATAACCCAGAGGAATGGCCCGTGAACCATTATAACCACTAGCTATGACCAATAACCTATAAATATCCCTTTTTCTAAATTGTAATTGGTGTCTAGAACCCATACGAATGCCCCGTGAACGATTTTGACCCCTAGCTAAGACCAATGACCTATAAGTATCCATTTTAAATCTTAATATGAGTCCATTACCCATACGAATGCCCCGTGAACCATTATAACCACTAGCTTCGACAAATAACCTATAAGTATCCACTTTAAACCTTAATTCATGTCCATTGCCCATACGAATGGCACGTGAACCATTATAACCACTAGCTACGACCAATAACCTATAAGTATCCTTGTTAAACCGTAATTAGCGTCCATAGACCTCACGAATGGCCCGTGAACCATTATAACCGCTAGCTTCGACCAATAACCTATAAGTATCCTTGCTAAACCGTAATTTGCGTCCATAGCCCATACGAATGCCCCGTGAACCATTATAACCACTAGCTATGACCAATAACCTATAAGTATCGATTTTTTAAACTGTAATTGGTGTCTAGAACCCGTACGAATGCCCCGTGAACGATTTTGACCACTAGCTATGACCAATAACCTATAAGTATCCATTTTAAACCTTAATTGTTGTCCATTACCCATAAGAATGGCCCGTGAACCATTATAACCACTAGTTTCGAGCAATAACCTATAACTATCCTTATTAAACCCTAACTAGCGTCCATAGCCCATACGAATGGCCGGTGAACCATTATAACCAATAGCCATGACCAATAACCTATATGTATCATTCTTAAACCGTAATTAGCGTCCATAGCCCATACGAATGGCCTGTGAACCATTATAACCACTAGTTTCGACCAATACAGTATAAGTATCCTTGTTAAACCGTAATTAGCATCCATAGCCCATACGAATGGCCCGTGAACCATTATAACAAATAGCTATGACCAATAACCTGTAAGTATCCATTTTTTAAATTGTAATTGGTATCTAGAACCCATACGAATTGTTAAGGCAAAAAGCCTTGGCCCTTTAGATCTTAAGATAACAAAACAACCTAGACTAGCTTTGATTAATATGTAGAATAATATAGCTAAGTTTAGGTCTGATACTTAGTGATCAGTATTGGAACTCAGTATCAGTACTCAGTATCAGATAGTGATACCGAGTAGAAGGACTGAGTGATACTCAGTATAGTAACGGACTAAGATCAAATCCCTTGCTCTTAGTCATTTTCATTACTTAGTCCTTCGGTTACTCCTTTGCTCATTATGTAAGATCTCTATAACATTATAAATAGAGATCATCTTGCAAAGGAGTACTTACCAATTTACTTTACACATTCACATCTTTTGTAATTGATCAGTGGTCTTGTTATTCCGCAACAAGCCACACTTAGTGGATTTATACATTGACTATATTCTTGTGTTATCACTCTATTATTTCTCTAAGTATAATATTCTATCAATTAACATTATAAACCAGGGTTGTTGTGACCTAACAACTGGTATCAGAGCAGGCTAAATAATCTTTTATTTAGTCGATCTATAACCCTGGCAGCAATTTCCTACATCTATCCCTCCAACACTCAAAAATCCAAAATGTCTACAATTATTGCACCAGTTATGTCTGGAAAGGGAGTACCCATCTTTGATGGAAAAGACTTCCATCAATGGAAGCTCAAAGCTCAGTGGTATCTTGAATCTATTCACCATGAGATGCTCATTGTGCTAAATGATGGTCCCATTATTCCACAAACTGTGGAACCGGTTGCTGCTACTGATGATGCTCCTGAGGGCATAAGATCTGTACCTAAACTAAAGCACAACTGGACTGATACTGACCGTCAGTTGTATGCTTTAGACTCCAGAGCTAAAGGGGTGATTGGTAATGCTGTTACAAAAGAGATACTTAACGCAATTATGAAATTGCCAACAGCAAAGGCTATGTGGGATAGCCTATCAGTCACCTATGAAGGTACAGCAAAGGTGAAGTTGCAAAGAAAAAGCAACATGAGAAGGAAATATGAAAATTTCTTTTCAACTCCAAATGAAGACATCACCACTCTCTATAACAGGTTCAATACTGTTATCCATGATTTAATCAGTGTAGGCATTGTGAAAGAGGAAGGAGAGCTTGTTCAAAAGTTCCTGGATAGTCTTCCTCAACAATTTCTTGACATGACAAACTCTGTCAATGCTGCAAACAACATTGAGTCATACACTCTTCAAACTTTGTATGGTCTAATGCTGAATCATGAGGAGAATAATGCTGCAAGACTGATCAACTGGAAGAAAACTGACAAGTCTTCCACTGGTATGGCTCTAGTTGTGCAACAGGCTTATACTGTGACTGAGCCAGATGAACCAGAAGTTGATCTTGCTGATGCTGAGGCAGAAGAGCTTGAAACTCAAATGGCTCTCATGTCTATGAAGCTGGATCAGTTGAAGAAGAAGAGGCTTGGTGTTAGCTCTTCTAATACTGACCCAAGATCAGGTCTGTGCTATAGGTGTGGAAAGCCTGGACATATTGCTGCAAATTGTCATACCAAGTCTTCTGAGACTGACCAAAATGACAAAATTGCATACCGAGCAAAAAGATATAGAGACAAATATGTCAAGCTGAAGAATTGGAGCAAGGGAAAGAGGGCAGAAGGAAATGTAGCACCTCATCAAGCACTTTACTCAGAAGCATGGATGGATGAAGAGTTAAGTGATGATGAAGAAGAGATTGAGAATAAAGCCTTTATGGCTTTCACTGAAGATGATTTGAAGAGTTCCTTTGAAAAGGATATCAAAGAGGCTGAGAGGATGAGTGTTCATACTGATTGGGATTCCACTCAGTTGTACAAGGTAAGTTCCTTTCAAACTTATTCAGTGAATGAAAAATCCAAGATTTTTGAATATATGCTTGTTGATCTTAAAACTTCTGTACAAAAAGAAAAAGCTTTAAAATTAACAATTAAAGAACTTGAAAGGGTAAATAATGAAAACTTGGATAAATTAGCAAAATATAAAGATTTAGAACTAAATTTTTCATATTTAAAAGACATTAACCAAAGATTAGCTGATAAAGCTCATTTACACAAACTTGAAAAAGAGAAATTTGAAAAACAGTGTAAATCTTGGGGAAATGCTTCAATAAAATTAAATAAATGTTTAAATGAACAATTTCCAGAAAATGTGAGGGCTGCACTTGGTGTTGATCCTCAATTTAAAAACAGGAACAATTTTGCTGATTTATTTGAAGAGTTTTATACTATGAACCCTATTAATTTTGTAAAAGCTAAAACTTTATGTGAAGTTGGATGTCAAACTGAGTCAGATGATGAAGAAAATGAAATTTTAGAAAAACCTATTGGTCCTTCCATCTGCTCAAAGTGCTATACTGAGCTACAAGAACTCAGTATTGAATTTCAAATAACAGAAATTTCTGATACCGAGCTACCAATAGTTCAGTATGACACTTCTGCTGTTCCACCTTTTGAATTATTATTTAATACAACAACTTTTGAATTATATAATGATAATAAAACAACTTCTATCTCACATGTTTCATCAAATACAGAAGTTGCAGGAACAGAAACATTATATACTGAGACATCTAAAGAACCTGTTAAAGTTGTTCCTTCAAAACATGATAAACAAAAGACAACTTCAACTAGGTCTTTGGTTGGCAAAGACAAGAAGTCTACCTCTAATAAAATTAGAAAGACTTCTCTGCCAAATAAAAATAAGCAACCAGATCATCCATCTCCTAAACCAGTTAAAAACAATGTTAATACATCTATTAGAAATAACAAAATTAATGTTTTAAAAACACTTGGTGATCAGGTCAAATCTTTAAGTAAACAATTTGCAAAACTCGTTCATACTGACCTACCAAAAGTGAAACATTTTTCTAAAATACCATATGAAAATATGTTTAGAAATAGACCTAGGAAATGTTATAGATGTCATCATACTGGTCATAAGGGAGATGAATGCTGGACTGATCTCTCAAGTCCTAGGTACTCAGTACCAATGAAAAGGAGAGAAACTAAGTCAGTATCACCAAAGAAAACTTCTAAAGTTACCCCTGAAGTGATACCGACCTCTCCACATAAAGAGATCAAGTCAAATTGTGTTTATCCCACCAAAGGTCCCATTCAAAAATGGGTTCCTAAATCTACTAACTCTTATTTTATGTCTTGTGCAGGGTGACAGAAAGTGGTACTTAGATAGTGGCTGCTCAAGACACATGACAGGCAGTATGGAATACCTTCTTAATTATACTCCAGAGAAGGGTCCTTCTGTCAAGTTTGGAGATGACTCGGTGGGAAAGACAAGAGGTTATGGTGTGATCAAGGCAGGCAACATAACTTTTAAAAGAGTTGCCTATGTAGAGGGTCTTAAACACAATCTGCTCAGTATTAGCCAGATGTGTGATGATGACAATGAAGCTCGATTCAGAAAGGTTGCAGGAATCATCTACAATGATAAAGGGCAGCCTGTACTCATTGCTAGAAGAGAAAAAGATGTATATGTGGTCAACCTATCTGAAATAGACCCAACTATTCGAGTATGCCTGCTTTCTAAAGTCAAGCTAGAATTACATTGGCTATGGCACAAGAAACTCTCTCACATCAACTTTAGAAATATCAACGAGCTCAGTATGAAGAAACTGGTGAGAGGACTGCCCACAATTACTTATTCAAAAGATAAGTTATGCTCAGCATGTGAAATGGGCAAGCAGAAGAAGAGTTCATTCAAATCTAAAGTCAATCATTCCATCAATGAACCTCTTACTATGATACATATGGATCTTTTTGGCCCCATCAGCACACCATCTTTGGCCAAAAAGATCTATACTCTAGTCTTAGTTGATGAATTCTCAAGATATACTTAGGTCATCTTCCTTAAGACTAAGTCAGATGCAACAACAGAAATCATTGCCTTTATAAAAAGAGAGGAACTTCAAAAAGGCAACAAGGTCAAGCAACTTAGAAGTGACCATGGTACTGAGTTTAAGAACTCAGTATTAGCAGATTTCTGTGAAGAAAAAGGAATCATTCAAAACTTCTCTGCAGCCTACACACCCCAACAAAATGGTGTTGTAGAAAGAAAGAACAGAACACTGATTGAAGCTGCAAGAACTTTATTATGCCATGCTGGACTGGCACTGAGTTTCTGGGCTGAAGCTGTAAACTGTGCAAACTTCACTCAGAATAGAGCCACTATAGTCCAAAGACATCTGAAGACTCCATATAAGTTATACAATGGCAAGATTCCTAATGTGGAATATTTCCACATCTTTGGGAGTAAATGTTTTGCACTCAGTACAAAACAAAATCTCAATAAATTTGCTCCCAAAGCAAATGAAGGTGTGTTCATGGGCTACTCTCCACACTCCAAAGCTTTCAGAGTGTATATCATCTCAACCAAGATGATTGTAGAATCCATTCATGTCACATTCGATGAAGATCAGAATGAGCATTCTATCTCAGCAAGTGAAGACATAAGTGGCATAGATATTCTATGCAATCCAGAACACTCCATTGCTGAACAGCCTAAGTTTCATCCACACTTTATTCCTAATAAGTTTAATGAAACTGATCAAGTTCAAACTCAGTATCACTCAAATGCGTCTAATACTGAGGTTCCCATATCAGAGGACCTTCATACTGAGTTTCCAACTAATGATCTGAACCATTCTATTTATGAAGAAGGTGAAACATCCAACACTTCACAAGAATCCACATCAACTCTACAAAATGAAGATGAACAGCAACCTGCACTGTCTAATACTGATCAGAATTCCACTCAGTATCAGACAGACAACACACCAAATCAACAAGATATGGTTGATCCTATTTCAAATGCTCCCTTAGGAAACAATTTAAGGGAACACAGAGACCATCCACACTCAAACATTATTGGTCCTATTGAAGAAGGTGTCCAAACAAGAAGAAAATTAGAATTTCCAACCCAAGCAACTGCAAACTTTTGTTTTTTCTCAAGTTTCCTATCTACCACTGAACCAAAGAAAGCTGATGAAGCTTTATTAGATGAAGATTGGGTAGAGGCTATGCAAGAAGAGCTCACAGAGTTTGAAAGAAACAAAGTTTGGAACTTAGTACCACCTCCTTCTGGCAAAACTATTATTGGTACTAAGTGGGTGTTCAGAAACAAGATGGACAAGGATGGTGTTGTCATCAGAAACAAAGCAAGGTTAGTTGCTCAAGGTTACAGGCAAGAAGAAGGCATTGACTATGATGAAACTTTTGCACCAGTTGCAAGAATTGAAGCTATTAGGTTGTATCTTGCATATGCAGCCTTTAAGAATTTCAAAGTTTATCAGATGGATGTCAAAAGTGCTTTTCTAAATGGAAAACTACAAGAAGAAGTTTATGTTAAACAACCTCCAGGTTTTGTTGATCCCAAATTTCCTCATTATGTTTTCAAGCTTGATAAAGCTCTATATGGGCTCAAACAAGCTCCAAGAGCCTGGTATGACACCTTGTCTGAGTATCTTATTGAAAATAAGTTTACAAGAGGTAAAATTGATAAAACATTATTTTCAAAAAGGAAAGGTTCTGACATCTTACTCATTCAGATATATGTAGATGACATTATCTTTGGTTCCACTGACAAGTCAATGTGTGACTGGTTTGCTAAGATAATGTCAACTCAGTATCAGATGAGTATGATGGCAGAACTTACTTACTTTCTTGGTTTACAAGTTGAACAAAAGCCTGATGGCACTTTTATAAATCAAAGTAAGTATGTGCATGACATGTTAAAGAAATACAACTTTGAAAATTTATCTTCCATGCACACTCCTATGGGTACTCAGGATAAGATAAGTACGGATGAAACTGGTAAACCAGTATGTCAATCCACATACCGAGGTATGATTGGTTCCTTACTTTACTTAACTGCTAGTAGGCCTGATATCATGTTTGCCACATGTTTGTGTGCTCGGTATCAGGCTGATCCTAAAGAATCACACATGAAAGCAGTTAAGCGCATCTTTAGATATCTTACAGGTACTCCTAACCTGGGTCTTTGGTATCCCAAAGACTCAAACTTTGACCTTGAAGGGTACACAGATGCAGATTTTGCAGGTTGTAGATTGGACAGAAAGAGCACAAGTGGAGGATGTCAATTCCTAGGTGGAAGACTAGTTGGCTGGTCATCCAAGAAACAAAATTCGGTAGCAACTTCCACAGCAGAAGCCGAATATGTTGCTGCAGGAAGTTGTTGTGCTCAATTATTATGGATGCAGTATCAACTCTTAGACTATGGGTTCAACTTTCATAAGACTCCTATTCATTGTGATAACAAGAGTGCTATTGCTATCACAGAGAACCCAGTCCATCACTCCAAAACCAAGCACATTGATATCAGACACCACTTTATTCGAGATAATGTGGAAAAGGGTAAGGTTGAAGTAGATTATGTACCAACAAATAAACAATTGGCTGATGTATTTACTAAACCTCTTCCTGAGGAAAGGTTTATGTATTTACTAGGGCAATTAGGTATGTTGAATCCTTAATATTTATTAAATTTCTTTAAAACTGAGCGCTCAGTATCACTCCTGTTGATACTGACCACTCAGTATCACTAGTCTGTTATCATCAAAATTTAAAATTTTTATTTTTTTTATTAATTTCAAGAGTAAATTAATTGTTTTTATATTTTTTAAAATTTTTTTTAAAATTAAATTTTTTTACTCGGTATTGGGGTATGACGGCTCTTACACCGAGCTTAATCCTCCTACTGCTCAAACGGTAACCTTTCTTAATAAGAAAGTTACCGTTGGCAGAGGATAAGGCAGTCAAATCAGCCGTTTTTACTTCCCAATACCTTAATTATCTTTCAAATCTCCTATAAATAACCGTTTATTTTTTCTTCAAATTTTTTTTTAACTGTTATTTATTTCTCTCATCTTCAATTCTCTCTGCGATTAATGATTTCATTTTCTCTTAGCAAGCAAATTTTTTCAAATCAAAATCACAGATGGCGAATTACACTTTTGTTGCTCCAGAAGTTCAATCGGAAATCCAATTCCGAAATAATGAAGTACCCAGGTTTGCGAGGAACAACATCACAGCAAATTTCAATATTCCTCAAGCCTGGGCATGCCAAGAGTTCACAAACATTGTGACTTTTCTGAAAAATTGCCCAATTGCTCGTGCACTGAACTTGTCTCCTCGAGCAATTTACCCAGAAATGCTATGCGAGTTTTGGTACTCTGCTACACTCGATTCTCCAGATATGATTGCTGGGTGGGTAATTAAAGATCAAAGAAGGGCATTTGTTTCTACTGCAATCATTCGTGAAGCACTGAGACTTCCCGCCCAAGCTCAGTATGACCCATTTGTTGATAGATCAGAGGCACGCTCTGTACTGCCTTTTCTGGGTCGAAGAGGAACAACGGGCACAATCAAAAGAAATGAATTTGGTCCTATGTGGGGTATTCTTATCACAACAATAATTCGATGTATGACCCACAAGACGGGAGCTTTGGACCAAATAAACGAATTTGGGATGCAAATAGTACATGCTCTGTACTATGGAAGAAATATTGATTATGCTCGCCTAATTTTCAATGAATTAGCTACTCTGGTTCGAGCAAATACAAGGGAATGCAATGTCCATTTCTGCAGATTTCTATCACTCATATTTCAACAATCAATGCCCACACACATTTATGATGAATTTCACAGTCCAAGAGTTGATCTTCCTCCACTCAGTGAGAAGATTTTCTTTTACAGACCAAGAGAAGGAGAACCTCTTCTAAGTCCTCCTATGTGGGCCATTGTTCAAGAACACATTGATGATGTAGAAGACATGTCTGATACTGAGTCAGACAATGATGATGATGATGATAATGATGATAATAGTGGTAATGGAGCACAAGCCGGTCAAGATATTGAGATGCAGGATGTCCCACAAGTTCAAGAACCAACTATCTCTCCACCTGCACAAGATCTTGCTGCTCTTCATATTGAAACCGATCGTGAAACTGAGTCCTCAGAAGACACACCACTGGTCCTTCACAGAAGAAGAAGAAGGAATGTTTCTCCTATCATTATGGGCAACTTATCATCTGAGGAGGTGCAGCCTGCAAATGTTCCATCATTAACTGCATCTATTCAAGCCCAAAGCTTTATTGCAGCCACCGCTGACCTTCCAGGTCCAGAACAAGCTCCTCCTGCTCAACCAATTGAGGAACCTCATGTTCCTCTTGATGTGGAGATTCAATATGCACAAACTGCACTGGAAGGTGCTCAGCATGACAGAGGGGTCGGTATTGAAAATGTTGGTGCTGCACATCAACAAACACATGATCCTGCACCGACCTCTGCAGATGCTCGAAGGGAATCTGACAGAGTCTCAGGTATGAATTTCTAAAAAGCCTTAAACTTATATATATATATTTCATTCCCAAATAGAGACTAAGTATTGGCCAGTACCAACTCAATACTGACCAAAGTCTCAAACGATCTTTCAAATATATATCCTCTTATGGCCAACATAGCTAGCCCACTGCTGCTATGCAACATTCATATACTGAGCACACTAAATTGATCATTGTCAGTCTACAGTTGTCTCAACATTTAAAGAGACAATGGTGGTTGATGTCATACTGACACCCACTGGTGCTGCTTGAATAATGTCCAACTTATTTTTGAGTTGGGTAGCATCATTCAAGAAATGATCCCAAACCCTTAAGCCACAAAATCCAAAAATATTCAATGGGGTTTAGCCACATTTCTGTTATCACTCTCATACCGAGTGATAAACATTGAAAATAACAAGAAGCACATCCCAGGCTTCGAATTCCCACACCCAAACCTTTTAGTAAATGTGACTTATCCTATACTGAGCTACTTAAATTTTCACACTCACCTTTACTAAAATCTTCTTACACATGCTATGCACAAGTCCACAATATTTCATCCTATACCAGATGAAATACAGACTTCACAAACTCTGTTTATATGATTGTAGAATTAAACAACACCACAATTCTATTTGATAAACCTCTCTTTCTAACCAGTTTTACATTTTTGTTTATTTAGCACCAACTGTGCAGGGTATTCAGGCATCTCAAGCTGCAGCAGACCAAGTGACTCTGCAAGCAATCATGCAGCACATTCTGGCCATCCAACAAACTCAAAATTTAATACTAGCTAGAATGGACAAGATGAGTGGTGATATTGATCTAATAAAACAGTCAGTATCACTCCTTCAACAACCACAGCAGCCTCCACAAACTCCACCAGGTTCACATGGTGACCACAATGAAGAAGGAGAAGGAGAAGGAGGTGCTGGTGATACTGATGCTGCAACTGAGCCCATGCCCTCCCCTACTCTTGAACAACCTGAAGGGGACATGGGTGGTGATACTGATCCTCTTCCCTCCTCATCAAATGATAACAAAAAGGGGGAGAAGAGACAAAGAGATACTGAGGTTGATCAAACTGAGCCTTCTGCTCAGGGGGAGAAAAGAAGAAGATTGAATGAAGATCAACCTCCACAACAACAACATCAGCAAAGCCCTCATACTGAGCCATTTCGCATTCAGTATGAGAGAAGAAGACAAAGAACAAGGTCAGAATTACAAGTTCAAGACCCACTTGAGCCATCTGCTCAGGGGGAGACTCATACTGACCAACCACAGCAAACTTTTGAAGAGAATAATTTACAAATTGTGGTCTATAGGCCTTTCATCTGGCCTATTGCTGATGATGAAGATGAAGAACCAGATTTAGTAAACTATGCACTAAATCTGGTAGAACAAGAAAGTTCTTCATCATCATCCTCGGATGATGAAGAACCAGAAAATCTGGTGATTAGAAGAAGGAGTTCCTTATCAAGAAGACCTATCAATGCTGTTCTCACTTCTTCTGAATCAAGTGAGGAATCTGCTCCTCTGGTAACAAGACAAAGAAGACCTGTTCTTACAAGGGACAGTGATACCGAGCAGGCTCCAAGACTGACTCCTCAACAACTCTGGGCAGAACAAGAAAGATTTTTATATGAGCAAGAGTTGGGAGTCAAAACTGAACCAGAATCTGACCCAGATACTGATACTCCTGGTCCTTCACATAGAATCTCAAGAAAGGGTCCAGACCATATTCAACATTATTGGAATATGGTTGCTGCTAGGACTCAGTATAAGGAACAAAGAAAGGAGTTCTTGAGGACCAAAACATTTCAAAATGTAAGGGGGATACATTGGTTAAATCTGGATGTTAATAAAGTAAAAGTGAAGCTCAAAGAAGGAAGAATTACTATCACTTGTACTGGCTTAACCAGTCCCCCCATGAAGATATTTATTCATGACATTCAAAGAATTGGTCTTCAAGACTGGGTGAAGATCACAAGACTGATCAAAGAGCTTCCAAAGAAATCAACCTATGATCAAATAGTCTTGGATGAGATCTGTGCTGTAGCTGCAGTATGTTATGAGAAGGACTTACTTCATGAAATAGAGTACAGAACACTCAGTGTGATGACTGAGGCTTACTCAAACAACAGACCAGAATGCCTCCATACATACAAGTATCTTAGAAAGTACCCTCTTCCTCCTAACCTTGTATTTCAGGATCAAAAGAGTGTCATATATCCAACTTCTGGATATATGTATACTGACTCAGAGGATAGAGAGTGCTTCATTTCTGAAGAAGATCTACCAAAAGCTCAAATCAGTCACCTTGTTGGACTGAAATGGATGATCACCAAGAAAGAAGACTCTTGGTTCAGAAAGAAGATTGTTGCAGTACTGAATAGCAGAAGGGATGAACTCAAAAGCAGAGAAGAGTTTGTCCACATCAAACAAGAAGTCTTCTATGAGAATGAAGCCATCAACAGCAAATGAAGAAGAAGATATTGTTACCTATGCTGTTGTAATTTTTATTTATATCTTTGTAAATTGTTTTGTTATCATTAGATAGGGGGAGATTGTTAAGGCAAAAAGCCTTGGCCCTTTAGATCTTAAGATAACAAAACAACCTAGACTAGCTTTGATTAATATGTAGAATAATATAGCTAAGTTTAGGTCTGATACTGAGTGATCAGTATTGGAACTCAGTATCAGTACTCAGTATCAGATAGTGATACTGAGTAGAAGGACTGAGTGATACTCAGTATAGTAACGGACTAAGATCAAATCCCTTGCTCTTAGTCATTTTCCTTACTTAGTCCTTCGGTTACTCCTTTGCTCATTATGTAAGATCTCTATAACATTATAAATAGAGATCATCTTGCAAAGGAGTACTTACCAATTTACTTTACACATTCACATCTTTTGTAATTGATCAGTGGTCTTGTTATTCCGCAACAAGCCACACTTAGTGGATTTATACACTGACTATATTCTTTTGTTATCACTCTAATATTTCTCTAAGTATAATATTCTATCAATTAACATTATAAACCAGGGTTGTTGTGACCTAACACGAATGCCACGTGAACGATTTTGACCACTAGCTATGACCAATAAACCATATATCCATTTTTTAAACTGTAATTCGTGTCTAGAACTCATACGAATGCCCCGTGAATGATTTTGACAACTAGCTATGACCAATAACCTATAAGTATCCATGTTAAACATTAATTGGTGTCCATTACACATACAAATGGCCCGTGAACCATTATAACTACTAGCTTCGACCAATAACTTATAAGTATCCTTGTTAAACCGTAATTAGCGTCCATAGCCCAAACAAATGGCCCGTGAACCATTATAACCACTAGCTATGTCCAATAACCTATAAGTATCCATTTTTTAAACTGTAATTGGTGTGCAGAACCCATACGAATGCCCCGTGAACGATTTTGGCCACTCGCAAAGACCAATAACCTATAAGTATCCATTTTAAACATTAATTGGTGTCCATTACACATACGAATGGCCCGTGAAGCATTATAACTACTAGCTTCGACCAATAACCTATAAGTATCCTTGTTAAACCGTAATTAGCGTCCATAGCCCAAACAAATGGCCCGTGAACCATTATAACCAATAGCTATGTCCAATAACCTATAAATATCCATTTTTTAAATTGTAATTGGTGTGTAGAACCCATACGAATGCCCCGTGAACGATTTTGACCACTAGCTATGACCAATAACCTATAAGTATCCGTTTTAAACCTTAATTGTTGTCCATTACCCATAAGAAAGGCCCGTGAACCATTGTAACCACTAGCTTCGACCAATAACCAATAAGTATCCTTCTTAAACCGTAATTTGCGTCGATAGCCATACGAATGGCCCGTGAACCACTATAACCACTAGGTATGACCAATAACCTATAAGGTATCCATTTCTTAAACTGTAAATGGTTTTTAGAACTCATATGAATGCCCCGTGAACGATTTTGACCACTAGCTACGACCAATAACCTATAAGTATCCATTTTAAACATTAATTGGTGACCATTACACAAACGAATGACCCATGAAGCATTATAACCACTAGCTACGTCCAATAACCTCTAAGTATCCATGTTAAACCGTACTTGGCGTCCATTGCCCATGCGAATGGCCCGTGAACCATTATAATCACTAGCTATAACCAATAACCTATAAATATCCATTTTTCTAAATTGTAATTGGTGTCTAGAACCCATACGAATGTCCCGTGAACGATTTTGACCACAAGCTATGACCAATGACCTATTAGTATCCATTTTTCTAAATTGTAATTGGTGTCTAGAACCCATACGAATGTCCCGTGAACGATTTTGACCACAAGCTATGACCAATGACCTATAAGTATCCATTTTAAACCTTAATATGAGTCAATTACCCATATGAATGCCCCGTGAACCATTATAACCACTAGCTTTAACCAATAACCTATAAGTATCCACTTTATACCCTAATTCATGTCCATTACCCATACGAATGGCCCGTGAACCATTATAACCACTAGCTACGACCAATAACCTATAAGTATCCTTGTTAAACCGTAATTAGCGTCCGTAGCCCAAACAAATGGCCCGTGAACCATTATAACCACTAGCTATGTCCAATAACCTATAAGTATCCATTTTTTAAACTGTAATTGGTGTGCAGAACCCATACGAATGCCCCGTGAACGATTTTGACCACTAGCTATGACCAATAACCTATAAGTATCCATTTTAAACCTTAATTGTTGTCCATTACCCATAAGAAAGGCCCGTGAACCATTATAACCACTAGTTTCGAGCAATAACCTATAAGTATCCTTCTTAAACCGTAATTTGCATCCATAGCCCATACGAATGGCCCGTGAACCATTATAACCGATAGCTATGACGAATAACCTATAAGTATCCATTTTTTAAACCGTATTTGGTATCTAGAACCCATACGAATGCCCCGTGAACGATTTTGACCACTAGCTATGACCAATAACCTATATATCCATTTTTAAAATGTAATTCGTGTCTAGAGCTCATACGAATGCCCCGTGAACGATTTTAACCACTAGCTAAGACCACTAACTTATAAGTATCCATTTTAAACATTAATTGTGTCCATTACACATACGAATGGCCCGTGACCATTATAACAACTAGCTTCGACCAATAACCTATAAGTATCCTTGTTAAACCGTAATTAGCGTCCATAGCCCATACGAATGGCCCGTGAACCATTATAACCAGTAGCTATGACCAATAACCTATAAGTATCCATTTTTTTAAACTGTAATTGGTGTATAGAACCCATACGAATGCCCCGTGAATGATTTTGACCACTAGCTAAGACCAGTAACCTATAAGTATCAATTTTAAACCTTAATTGGTGTCCATTACCCATACGAATGTCCCGTGAACCATTATAACCACTAGCTATGACCGATAACCTATAAGTATCCATTTTTTAACTTGTAATTGGTGTCTAGAACCCATAAGAATGCCCCGTGACTAATTTTGACCACTAGCTAAGACCAAAAACCTATGAGTATCCTTTTTAAACCTTAATTGGTGTCCATTACCCATACGAATGGACCGTGAACCATTATAATCACTAGCTTCGACTAATAACCTATAAGTATCCTTGTTAAACCGTAATTAGCGTCCATAGCCCATACGAATGGCCCGTGAACCATTATATCCAATAGCTATGACCAATAACCTATAAGTACCCATTTTTTAAACTGTAATTGGTGTCTAGAACCCACACGAATACCCCGTGAATGATTTTGACAACAAGCTATGACCAATAACGCATATATCCATTTTTTAAACTGTAATTGCTGTCTAGAACTCATTGGAATGCCCCGTGAACGATTTTGCCCACTAGCTATGACCAATAACCTATAAGTATCCATTTTAAACATTAATTGGTGTCCATTACACATACTAATGGCCCGTTAAGCTTTATAACTACTAGCTTCGACCAATAACCTATAAGTATCCTTGTTAAACCGTAATTAGCGTCCGTAACCCAAACAAATGGCCCGTGAACCATTATAACCACTAGCTATGTCCAATAACCTATAAGTATCCATTTTTTAAACTGTAATTGTGTGGAGAACCCATACAAATGCCCCGTGAACGATTTTGACCACTTGCTATGACCAATAACCTATAAGTATCCATTTTAAACATTAATTGGTGACCATTACACAAATGAATGACCCATGAAGCATTATAACCACTAGCTACGTCCAATAACCTCTAAGTATCCATGTTAAACCGTACTTGGCGTCCATTGCCCATACGAATGGCCCGTGAACCATTATAATCACTAGCTATAACCAATAACCTATAAATATCCATTTTTCTAAATTGTAATTGTTGTCTAGAACCCTTACGAATGTCCCGTGAACGATTTTGACCATAAGCTATGACCAATGACCTATTAGTATCCATTTTTCTAAATTGTAATTGGTGTCTAGAACCCATACGAATGTCCCGTGAACGATTTTGACCACAAGCTATGACCAATGACCTATAAGTATCCATTTTAAACCTTAATATGAGTCAATTACCCATACGAATGCCCCGTGAACCATTATAACCACTAGCTTCAACCAATAACCTATAAGTATCCACTTTATACCCTAATTCATGTCCATTACCCATACGAATGGCCCGTGAACCATTATAACCACTAGCTACGACCAATAACCTATAAGTATCCTTGTTAAACCGTAATTAGCGTCCATAGCCCAAACAAATGGCCCGTGAACCATTATAACCACTAGCTATGTCCAATAACCTATAAGTATCCATTTTTTAAACTGTAATTGGTGTGCAGAACCCATACGAATGCCCCGTGAATGATTTTGACCACTAGCTATGACCAATAACCTATAAGTATCTATTTTAAACCTTAATTGTTGTCCATTACCTATAAGAAAGGCCCGTGAACCATTATAATCACTAGCTTCGACCAATAACCTATAAGTATCCTTGTTAAACCGAAATTAGCGTTCATAGCCCATACGAATGGCCCGTGAACCATTATAACCACTAGTTTCGAGCAATAACCTATAAGTATCCTTCTTAAACCGTAATTTGCATCCATAGCCCATACGAATGGCCCGTGAACCATTATAACCGATAGCTATGACGAATAACCTATAAGTATCCATTTTTTAAACTGTATTTGGTATCTAGAACCCATACGAATGACCCGAGAACGATTTTGACCACTAGCTATGACCAATAACCTATATATCCATTTTCAAAATGTAATTAGTGTCTAGAGCTCATACGAATGCCCCGTGAACGATTTTAACCACTAGCTAAGACCACTAACTTATAAGTATCCATTTTAAACATTAATTGGTGTCCATTACACATACGAATGGCCCGTGACCATTATAACGACTAGCTTCGACCAATAACCTATAAGTATCCTTGTTAAACCGTAATTAGCGTCCATAGCCCATACGAATGGCCCGTGAACCATTATAACCAGTAGCTATGACCAATAACCTATAAGTATCCATTTTTTAAACTGTAATTGGTGTATAGAACCCATACGAATGCCCCGTGAATGATTTTGACCACTAGCTAAGACCAGTAACCTATAAGTATCAATTTTAAACCTTAATTGGTGTCCATTACCCATACGAATGTCCCGTGAGCCATTATAACCACTAGCTATGACCGATAACCTATAAGTATCCATTTTTTAACTTGTAGTTGGTGTCTAGAACCCATACGAATGCCCCGTGACTAATTTTGACCACTAGCTATGACCAAAAACCTATGAGTGTCCTTTTTAAACCTTAATTGGTGTCCATTACCCATACGAATGGACCGTGAACGATTATAATCACTAGCTTCGACTAATAACCTATAAGTATCCTTGTTAAACCGTAATTAGCGTCCATAGCCCATACGAATGGCCCGTGAACCATTATAACCAGTAGCTATGACCAATAACCTATAAGTATCCATTTTTTAAACTGTAATTGGTGTATAGAACCCATACGAATGCCCCGTGAATGATTTTGACCACTAGCTAAGACCAGTAACCTATAAGTATCAATTTTAAACCTTAATTGGTGTCCATTACCCATACGAATGTCCCGTGAGCCATTATAACCACTAGCTATGACCGATAACCTATAAGTATCCATTTTTTAACTTGTAGTTGGTGTCTAGAACCCATACGAATGCCCCGTGACTAATTTTGACCACTAGCTATGACCAAAAACCTATGAGTATCCTTTTTAAACCTTAATTGGTGTCCATTACCCATACGAATGGACCGTGAACGATTATAATCACTAGCTTCGACTAATAACCTATAAGTATCCTTGTTAAACCGTAATTAGCGTCCATAGCCCATACGAATGGCCCGTGAACCATTATATCCAATAGCTATGACCAATAACCTATAAGTACCCATTTTTTAAACTGTAATTGGTGTCTAGAACCCACACGAATACCCCGTGAACGATTTTGACAACAAACTATGACCAATAACGCATATATCCATTTTTTAAACTGTAATTGCTGTCTAGAACTCATTGGAATGCCCCGTGAACGATTTTGGCCACTAGCTATGACCAATAACCTATAAGTATCCATTTTAAACATTAATTGGTGTCCATTACACATACTAATGGCCCGTGAAGCTTTATAACTACTAGCTTCGACCAATAACCTATAAGTATCCTTGTTAAACCGTAATTAGCGTCCATAACCCAAACAAATGGCCCGTGAACCATTATAACCACTAGCTATGTCCAATAACCTATAAGTATCCATTTTTTAAACTGTAATTGTGTGCAGAACCCATACAAATGCCCCGTGAACGATTTTGAACACTAGCTATGACCAATAACCTATAAGTATCCATTTTGAACATTAATTGGTGTCCATTACACATACGAATGGCCCGTGAACCATTATAACCACTAGCTTCGACCAATAACCTATAAGTATCCTTGTTAAACCGTAATTAGCGTCCATAGCCCAAACAAATGGCCCGTGAACCATTATAACCACTAGCTATGTCCAATAACCTATAAGTATCAATTTTTTAAACTGTAATTGGTGTGCAGAACCCATACGAATGCCCCGTCAACGATTTTGACCACTAGCTATGACCAATAACTTATAAGTATCCATTTTAAACATTAATTGGTGTCCATTACAAATACGAATGGCCCGTGAACCATTATAACCACTAGCTTCGACCAATAACCTATAAGTATCCTTGTTAAACCGTAGTTAGCGTCCATAGGCCATACGAATGGCCCGTGAACCACTATAACCACTAGGTACGACCAATAACCTATAAGGTATCCATTTCTTAAACTGTAATTGGTGTCTAGAACTCATACGAATGTCCCGTGAACAATGTTGACCACTAGCTATGAATAATAACCTATAAGTATCCATTTTAAACATTAATTGGTGACCATTACACATACGAATGACCCATGAAGCATTATAACCACTAGCTACGTCCAATAACCTATAAGTATCCTTGTTAAACCGTACTTGGCGTCCATAGCCCATACGAATGGCCCGTGAACCATTATAATCACTAGCTATAACCAATAACCTATAAGTATCCATTTTTTAAACTGTGATTGGTGTTGATAACCCATAGGAATGGCCCGTGAACCATTATAACCACTAGCTATGACCAATAACCTATAAATATCCATTTTTCTAAATTGTAATTGGTGTCTAGAACCCACACGAATGTCCCGTGAATGATTTTGACCACAAGCTATGACCAATGACCTATAAGTATCCATTTTAAACCTTAGTTGGTGTCCATTACCCATACGAATGTCCCGTGAACAATTATAACCACTAGCTATGACCGATAACCTAAAAGTATCAATTTTTTAAACTGTAATTGGTGTGTATAACCCATACGAATGCCCCGTGAATGATTTTGACCACTAGCTATGACCAGTAACCTATAAGTATCAATTTTAAACCTTAATTGGTGTCCATTACCCATACGAATGTCCCGTGAACAATTATAACCACTAGCTATGACCAATAACCTATAAGTATCCATTTTTTAAATTGTAATTGGTGTCTAAAACCCATACGAATGCCCCGTGAGTAATTTTGACCACTAGCTATGACCAAAAACCTATAAGTATCGTTTTTAAACCTTAATTGGTGTCCATTACCCATACGAATGGCCCGTGAACCATTATAATCACTAGCTTCGACCAATAACCTATAAGTATCCTTGTTAAACCGTAATTAGCGTCCATAGCCCATACGAATGGCCCGTGAACCATTATAACCAATAGCTATGACCAATAACCTATAAGTACCCATTTTTTAGACTGTAATTGGTGTCTACAATCCACACGAATGCCCCGTGAACGATTTTGAAAACTAGCTATGACCACTAACGCATATATCCATTTTTTAAACTGTAATTGCTGTCTAGAACTCATACGAATGCCCCGTGAATGATTTTGGCCACTAGCTAAGACCAATAACCTATAAGTATCCATTTTAAACATTAATTGGTGTCCATTACACATACGAATGGCCCGTGAAGCATTATAACTACTAGCTTCGACCAATAACCTGTAAGTATCCTTGTTAAACCGTAATTAGCGTCCATAGCCCAAACAAATGGCCCGTGAACCATTATAACCAATAGCTATCTCCAATAACCTATAAGTATCCATTTTTTAAACTGTAATTGGTGTGCAGAACCCATACGAATGCCCCGTCAACGATTTTGACCACTAGCTATGACCAATAACTTATAAGTATCCATTTTAAACACTAATTGGTGTCCATTACAAATACGAATGGCCCGTGAACCATTATAACCACTAGCTTCGACCAATAACCTATAAGTATCCTTGTTAAACCGTAATTAGCGTCCATAGGCCATACGAATGGCCCGTGAACCACTATAACCAATAGGTATGACCAATAACCTATAAGCATCCATTTCTTAAACTGTAATTGGTGTCTAGAACTCATAAGAATGCCCCGTGAACGATTTTGACCACTAGCTACGACCAATAACCTATAAGTATCCATTTTAAACATTAATTGGTGACCATTACACATACGAATGGCCCATGAAGCATTATAACCATTAGCTACGTCCAATAACCTATAAGTATCCATGTTAAACCGTACTTGGCGTCCATTGCCCATATGAATGGCCCGTGAACCATTATAATCACTAGCTATAACCAATAACCTGTAAATATCCATTTTTCTAAATTGTAATTGGTGTCTAGAACCCATACGAATGTCCCGTGAACGATTTTGACCACAAGCTACGACCAATGACCTATAAGTATCCATTTTTCTAAATTGTAATTGGTGTCTAGAACCCATACGAATGTCCCGTGAACGATTTTGACCACAAGCTATGACCAATGACCTATAAGTATCCATTTTAAACCTTAATATGAGTCAATTACCCATACGAATGCCCCGTGAACCATTATAGCAAATAGCTATGTCCATTAACCTATAAGTATCCATTTTTTAAACTGTAATTGGTGTGCAGAACCCATACGAATGCCCCGTGAACGATTTTGACCACTAGCTATGACCAATAACCTATAAGTATCCATTTTAAACCTTAATTGTTGTCCATTACCCATAAGAAAGGCCCGTGAACCATTATAACCACTAGCTTCGACAATAACCTATAAGTATCCTTGTTAAACCGTAATTAGCGTCCATAGGCCATACGAATGGCCCGTGAACCACTATAACCACTAGGTATGACCAATAACCTATAAGTATCCACTTTTTAAACTGTAATTGGTGTCTAGAACCCATACGAATGCCCCGTGAATGATGTTGACCACTAGCTATGACCAATAACCTACAAGTATCCATTTTAAACCTTAATTGGTTTCGATAACAAATACAAATGGCCGGTGAACCTATATAATCACTAGCTATAACCAAAAATCTATCAATAATCATTTTTTTAATAATTGGTGTTGATAACCCATACAAATGGCCCGTGAACAATTATGGCCACTAGTTATGACCAATAACCTATAAGGTATCCATTTCTTAAACTGTAAATGGTGTCTAGAACTCATACGAATGCCCCGTGAATGATTTTGACCACTAGCTATGACCAATAACCTATAAGTATCCATTTTAAACATTAATTGGTAACCAATACACATACGAATGACCCATGAAGCATTATAACCACTAGCTACGTCCAATAACCTATAAGTATCCATGTTAAACCGTACTTGGCGTCCATTGCCCATACGAATGGCCCGTGAACCATTATAATCACTAGCTATAACCAGTAACCTATAAATATCAATTTTTCTAAATTGTAATTGGTGTCTAGAACCCATAAGAATGTCCCGTGAACGATTTTGACCACAAGTTATGACCAATGACCTATAAATATCCATTTTTCTAAATTGTAATTGGTGTCTAGAACCCACACGAATGTCCCGTGAATGATTTTGACCACAAGCTATGACCAATGACCTATAAGTATCCATTTTAAACCTTAATATGAGTCAATTACCCATATGAATGCCCCGTGAACCATTATAACCACTAGCTACGACCAATAACCTATAAGTATCCTTGTTAAACCGTAATTAGCGTCCATAGCCCAACCAAATGGCCCATGAACCATTATAACCACTAGCTATGTCCAATAACCTATAAGTATCCATTTTTTATATACGAATGCCCCGTGAACGATTTTGGTATCTAGAACCCATACGAAGGCCCCGTGAACGATTTTGACCACTAGCTATGACCAATAACATATATATATTTTTAAAATGTAATTCGTGTCTAGAGCTCATACGAATGCCCCGTGAACGATTTTGACCACTTGCTAAGACCAATAACTTATAAGTATCCATTTTAAACATTAATTGGTGTCCATTACACATACGAACTAGCTTCGACCAATAACCTATAAGTATCGTTGTTAAACCGTAATTAGCGTCCATAGCCCATACGAATGGCCCGTGAACCATTATAACCGGTAGCTATGACCAATAACCTATAAGTATCCATTTTTTAAACTGTAATTGGTGTCTAGAACCCATATGAATGCCCCGTGAATGATTTTGACCACTAGCTATGACCAGTAACATATAAGTATCAATTTTAAACATTAATTGGTGACCATTACACGTACGAATGGCCCATGAAGCATTATAACCACTAGCTACGTCCAATAACCTATAAGTATCCATGTTAAACCGTACTTGGCGTCCATAGCCCATACGTATGGCCCGTGAACCATTATAATCACTAGCTATAACCAATAACCTATAAGTATCCATTTTTTAAACTGTGATTGGTGTTGATAACCCATAGGAATGGCCCGTGAACCATTATAACCACTAGTTATGACCAATAACCTATAAATATCCATTTTTCTAAATTGTAATTGGTGTCTAGAACCCATACGAATGTCCCGTGAACGATTTTTGACCACAAGCTATGACCAATGACCTATAAGTATCCATTTTAAACCTTAATATGAGTCAATTACCCATACGAATGCCCCGTGAACCATTATAACCACTAGCTTCAATTAATAACCTATAAGTATCCACTTTATACCCTAATTCATGTCCATTACCCATACGAATGGCCCGTGAACCATTATAACCACTAGCTACGACCAATAACCTATAAGTATCCATGTTAAACCGAAATTAGCGTCCATAGCCCAAACAAATGGCCCGTGAACCATTATAACCAGTAGCTATGTCCAATAACCTATAAGTATCCATTTTTTAAAATGTAATTGGTGTGCAGAACCCATACGAATGCCCCGTGAATGATTTTGACCACTAGCTATGACCAATAACCTATAAGTATCCATTTTGAACCTTAATTGTTGTCCATTACCCATAAGAAAGGCCCGTGAACCATTATAATCACTAGCTTCGACCAATAACCTATAAGTACCCTTGTTAAACCGTAATTAGCGTTCATAGCCCATACGAATGGTCCGTGAACCATTATAACCACTAGTTTTGAGCAATAACCTATAAGTATCCTTCTTTAACCGTAATTTGCGTCCATAGCCCACACGAATGGCCCGTGAACCATTATAACCGATAGCTATGACGAATAACCTATAAGTATCCATTTTTTAAACTGTATTTGGTATCTAGAACCCATACGAATGCCCCGTGAACGATTTTGACCAGTAGCTATGACCAGTAACCTATATATCCATTTTTAAAATGAAATTCGTGTCTAGAGCTCATACGAATGCCCCGTGAACGATTTTGACCACTAGCTAAGACCACTAACTTATAAGTATCCATTTTAAACATTAATTGGTGTCCATTTCACATACGAATGGCCCGTGACCATTATAACAACTAGCTTCGACCAATAACCTACAAGTATCCTTGTTAAACCGTAATTAGCGTCCATAGCCCATACGAATGGCCCGTGAACCATTATAACCACTAGCTATGACAAACAACCTATAAGTATCCATTTTTTAAACTGTAATCAGTGTCTAGAACCCATACGAATGCCCCGTGAATGATTTTGACCACTAGCTATGACCAGTAACCTATAAGTATCAATTTTAAACCTTAATTGGTGTCCATTACCCATACGAATGTCCCATGAACCATTATAACCACTAGCTATGACCGATAACCTATAAGTATCCATTTTTTAACTTGTAATTGGTGTCTAGAACCCATACGAATGCCCCGTGACTAATTTTGACCACTAGCTATGACCAAAAACATATGAGTATCCTTTTTAAACCTTAATTGGTGTCCATTACCCATACGAATGGCCCGTGAACCATTATAATCACTAGCTTCGACCAATAACCTATAAGTATCCTTGTTAAACCGTAATTAGCGTCCATAGCCCATACGAATGGCCCGTGAACCATTATATCTGTTAAGGCAAAAAGCCTTACCCCTTTGGATCTTAAGATAACAAAACAACCTAGACTAGCTTTGATTAATATGTAGAATAAAATAGCTAAGTGTAGGTCTGATACTGAGTAATTAGTATTGGAACTCAGTATCAGTACTCAGTATCAGAAAGTGATACTGAGTACAAGGACTGAGTAGAAGGACTGAGTTACATTTTATTATGTAACGGACTAAGATCAAATCCCTTGATCTTAGTCATATTCCTAGCTTAGTCCTTCGGTTACTCCTTTGCCCATTATGTAAGATCTCTATGTCATTATAAATAGAGATCATCTTGCAAAGGAGTACTTACCAATTCACTTTACATTTTCATACCTTTTGTAATTGATCAGTGGTCTTGTTATTCCGCAACAAGCCACACTTAGTGGAATTATACATTTGACTCATATCTTGTTCTTATACAATATTTGTCTTAAGTTATAATTATCTAATCAATTAACCATCTAAACCAGGGTGTTGTGACCTAACAACTGGTATCCGAGCAGGCTAAATTAATCTTTATTTAGTCGATCAATAACCCTGGCAGCCATTCCCTACATCTATCCCTCCAACACTCTGGTAAGGGAGTGCCCATCTTTGATGGAAAAGATTTTCATCAATGGAAGCTTAAAGCTCAGTGGTATCTTGAATCTATTCACCATGAGATGCTCACTGTGCTATATGATGGTCCCATCAT
The DNA here is from genome assembly GCA_963853835.1 of Calendula officinalis. Taxonomy (NCBI): domain Eukaryota; kingdom Viridiplantae; phylum Streptophyta; class Magnoliopsida; order Asterales; family Asteraceae; genus Calendula; species Calendula officinalis. The sequence continues at coordinate 20,097,491 of OY970828.1, read as the reverse complement.
TCCACAAACTGTGGAACCTGTTGCTGCTACTGATGATGCTCCTGAGAGCATAAGGACAGTTCCAAAACTGAAACACACCTGGACTGATACTGACCGTCAGTTATTCAGTCTAGACTCAAGAGCAAAGGGAGTGATTGGTAATGCTGTTACCAAAGAAATACTTAATGCAGTTATGAAATTGCCAACAGCAAAGGCTATGTGGGATAGCCTATCAGTCACCTATGAAGGCACAGCAAAGGTGAAGTTGCAAAGAAAAAGCAACATGAGAAGGAAATATGAAAACTTCTTCTCAACTCCTAATGAAGACATCACCACTCTCTATAACAGGTTCAATACTGTTATCCATGATTTAATAAGTGTAGGCATTGTGAAAGAAGAAGGAGAGCTTGTTCAAAAGTTCCTGGATAGTCTTCCTCAACAATTTCTTGACATGACAAACTCTGTCAATGCTGCTAACAACATTGAATCATACACTCTTCAAACTTTGTATGGTCTAATGCTGAATCATGAGGAGAATAATGCTGCAAGACTGATCAACTGGAAGAAAACTGACAAGGCTTCCACTGGCATGGCTCTAGTTGTGCAACATGCATATACTGTAACTGAGCCAGAAGAACCAGAAGTTGATCTTGCTGATGCTGAGGCAGAAGAGCATGAAACCCAAATGGCTCTTACGTCTATGAAGCTGGATCAGTTGAAAAAGTAGAGGCTTGGTGTTAGCTCTTCTAATACTGATCCAAGATCAGGTCTTTGCTATAGGTGTGGAAAGCCTGGACATATTGCTGCAAATTGTCATACCAAGTCTTCTGAGACTGACCAAAATGACAAGATTGCATACCGAGCAAAGAGGTATAGAGACAAATATGTCAAGCTGAAGAATTGGAGCAAGGGCAAGAGGGCAGAAGGGAATGGAGCACCTCATCAAGCACTTTACTCGGAAGCATGGATGGATGAAGACTTAAGTGATGATGAGGAAGAGATTGAGAATAAAGCCTTTATGGCTTTCACTGAAGATGATTTGAAGAGCTCCTTTGAAAAGGATATCAAAGAGGCTGAGAGGATGAGTGTCCATACTGATTGGGATTCCACTCAGTTGTACAAGGTAAGTTCCTTTCAAACTTATTCAGTGAATGAAAAAACCAAGATTTTTGAGTATATGATTGTTGATCTTAAAGCTTCTGTACAAAAGGAAAAGGCTTTAAAATTAACAATTCAAGAACTTGAAAGGGTAAATAATGAAAACTTAGATAAATTAGCAAAGTATACAAATTTAGAACTAAACTTTTCAGATTTAAAGGACATTAACCAAAGATTAGCTGATAAAGCTCATTTACACAAACTTGAAAAAGAAAAATTTGAAAAACAATGTAAATCTTGGGGAAATGCTTCCATAAAATTAAATAAATGTTTAAATCAACAATTCCGAGAACATGTGAGGGCTGCACTTGGTGTTGATCCTCAATTTAAAAATAGGAACAATTTTGCTGATTTATTTGAAGAGTTTTCAAATATGAACCCTTTTAAATTCATAAAAGCTAAAACTTTTTGTGAAGTTGGATGTCAAACTGAGTCAGATGATGAGGAAAATGAAATTCTAGAAAAACCTATTGGTCCCTCAATCTGCTCAAGGTGCTATACTGAGCTACAAGAACTCAGTGTTGAATTTCATATAACTGAAATTTCTGATACTGAGCTCCCGATAGATCAGTATAACACTTCTGCTGTTCCACCTTTTGAATTATTATTTAATACAACAACTTTTGAATTATATAATGATAAAAAGACAACTTCTATCTCAAATGTTTCATCTAATACAAAAGTTGCAGGAACAGAAACATCACATACTGAGACATCTAAAGATCCTGTTAAAGTTGTTTCCTCAAAACATGATAAACAAAAAACAACTTCAACTAGGTCCACACTTGGCAAAATCAAGAAGTCTTACACTGACAATATTAGAAAGACTTCTCTGCCATATAAAAAGAAGCAATCAGATCCACCACCCTTTAAACCAGTAAAACAAAATGTTAAAACACCTATTAAAAATGACAAAAATAACATTTTAAAAACACTTGGTGATCAGGTCAAATCTTTAAGTAAACAATTTGCAAAACTTGTTCATACTGACCTACCAAAAGTGAAACATTTTTCTAAAATACCTTATGAAAATATGTTTAGAAATAGACCTAGAAATGTTATAGGTGTCATCATACATGTCATAAGGGAGATGAATGCTGGACTGATCTCTCAAGTCCTAGGTACTCAGTACCAAAGAAAAGGAGAGCAACTAAGTCAGTATCATCAAAGAAAACTTCTAAAGTTTCCCCTGAAGTGATACTGACCTCTCCAAACAAAGAGATCAAATCAAAATCTGTTTATCCCACCAAAGGTCCCATTCAATAATGGGTTCCTAAAAGGAACTAATTCTTATTGTGTGTCTTGTGCAGGGTGACAGAAAATGGTACTTAGATAGTGGATGCTCAAGACACATGACTGGCAGTATGGAGTACCTTCTAAATTATACTCCAGAGAAGGGTCCTTCTGTTAAGTTTGGAGATGACTCGGTGGGAAAGACAAGAGGTTATGGTGTGATCAAGGCAGGCAACATAACTTTTAAAAGAGTTGCCTATGTAGAGGGTCTTAAACACAATCTGCTCAGTATCAGCCAGATGTGTGATGATGACAATGAAGCTCGATTCAGGAAGGTTGTAGGAATCATCTACAATGATAAAGGACAGCCTGTACTCATTGCTAGAAGAGAAAAAGATGTATATGTGGTCAACCTATCTGAAATAGACCCAACTATTCAAGTATGCCTGGTTTCTAAAGGCAAGCCAGAATTGCATTGGCTATGGCACAAGAAACTCTCTCACATCAACTTTAGAAATATCAACGAGCTCAGTATGAAGAAACTGGTGAGAGGGTTGCCCACTATTACTTATTCAAAAGATAAGTTATGCTCAGCATGTGAAATGGGCAAGCAGAAGAAGAGTTCATTCAAGTCCAAAGTCAATCATTCCATTAATGAACCTCTTACTATGATACACATGGATCTTTTTGGCCCCATCAGCACACCATCTTTGGCCAAAAAGATCTATACTCTAGTCTTGGTTGATGAATTTTCAAGATATACTTGGGTCATCTTCCTCAAGACTAAGTCAGATGCAACAACAGAAATCATTGCCTTTATAAAAAGAGAGGAACTTCAAAAAGGCAACAAGGTCAAGCAACTTAGAAGTGACCATGGTACTGAGTTTAAGAACTCAGTATTGGCCGATTTCTATGAAGAAAAAGGAATCATTCAAAACTTCTCTGCAGCCTACACACCACAACAAAATGGTGTTGTAGAAAGAAAGAATAGAACACTAATTGAAGCTGCAAGAACTTTATTATGCCATGCTGGACTGGCACTGAGTTTCTGGGCTGAAGCTGTAAACTGTGCAAACTTCACTCAGAATAGAGCCACTATAGTCCGAAGACATCTGAAGACTCCATATGAGCTATACAATGGCAAGATTCCTAATGTGGAATACTTCCACATATTTGGGAGTAAATGCTTTGTACTCAGTACAAAACAAAACCTCAACAAATTTGCTCCCAAAGCAAATGAAGGTGTGTTCATGGGCTACTCTCCACACTCTAAAGCCTTCAGAGTGTACATCATCTCAACTAAGATGATTGTAGAATCCATTCATGTCACATTTGATGAAGATCAGAATGAGCATTCTACCTCAGCAAGTGAAGACATAAGTGGCATAGATATCCTATGCAATCCAGAAAACTCCATTGCTGAAGAGCCCAAGTTTCATCCACACTTTATTCCCAATAAGTTTAATGAAACTGATCAAGTTCAAACTCAGTATCACTCAACTGCGACTAATACTGAGGTTCCCATAACAGAGGACCTCCATACTGAGTTTCCAACTAATGATCTGAACCACTGTACCTATGAAGAAGGTGAAACATCCAACACTTCACAAGAATCCACATCAACTCTGCAAAATGAAGATGAACAGCAACCTGCGCTGTCTAATACTGACCAGAATTCCACTCAGTATCAGACACAAGACACACCAAATCAACAAGATATTGTTGATCCTATTTCAAATGCTCCTCTAGGAAACAATTATGGGAACACAGAGACCATCCACACTCAAACATTATTAGTCCTATTGAAGAAGGTGTCCAAACAAGAAGAAAATTAGAATTTCCAACCCAAGCAACTGCAAATTTTTGTTTCTTCTCAAGTTTCCTATCTACCATTGAACCAAAGAAAGCTGATGAAGCTTTATTAGATGAAGATTGGGTAGAGGCTATGCAAGAAGAGCTCACAGAGTTTGAGAGAAACAAAGTTTGGAACTTAGTACCACCTCCTACTGGCAAAACTATTATTGGTACTAAGTGGGTGTTCAGAAACAAGATGGACAAGGATGGTGTTGTCATCAGAAACAAAGCAAGGTTAGTTGCTCAAGGTTACAGGCAAGAAGAAGGCATTGACTATAATGAAACTTTTGCACCAGTTGCCAGAATTGAAGCTATTAGGTTGTATCTTGCATATGCAGCCTTTAATAATTTCAAAGTTTATCAGATGGATGTCAAGAGTGCTTTTCTAAATGGAAAACTCCAAGAAGAAGTTTATGTTAAACAACCACCAGGTTTTGTTGATCCTAAATTTCCTAATTATGTTTTCAAGCTTGATAAAGCTCTATATGGGCTCAAACAAGCTCCAAGAGCCTGGTATGACACCCTGTCTGAGTACCTTATTGAAAATAAATTTACAAGAGGTAAAATTGATAAAACATTATTTTCAAAAAGGAAAGGTTCTGAAATCTTACTCATTCAGATATATGTAGATGATATTATCTTTGGCTCCACTGACAAGTCAATGTGTGACTGGTTTGCTAAGATAATGTCAACTCAGTATCAGATGAGTATGATGGGAGAACTTACTTACTTTCTTGGTTTACAAGTTGAACAAAAGCCTGATGGCACTTTTATAAATCAAAGTAAGTATGTGCATGACATGTTAAAGAAATACAAATTTGAAAATTTATCTTCCATGCACACTCCTATGGGTACTCAGGAGAAGATAAGTAAGGATGAAACTGGTAAACCAGTATGTCAATCCACATACCGAGGTATGATTGGTTCCTTACTTTACTTAACTGCTAGCAGGCCTGATATCATGTTTGCCACATGTTTGTGTGCTCGGTATCAGGCTGATCCTAAAGAATCACACATGAAAGCAGTTAAGCGCATCTTTAGATATCTTACAGGTACTCCTAACCTGGGTCTTTGGTATCCCAGAGATTCAAACATTCACCTTGAAGGGTACACAGATGCAGATTTTGTAGGTTGTAGATTGGACAGAAAGAGCACTAGTGGAGGATGTCAATTCCTAGGTGGAAGACTAGTTGGTTGGTCATCCAAGAAGCAAAATTCGGTAGCAACTTCCACAGCAGAAGCAGAATATGTTGCTGCAGGAAGTTGTTGTGCTCAATTATTATGGATGCAGTATCAACTCTTAGACTATGGGTTCAACTTTCATAAGACTCCCATTCATTGTGATAACAAGAGTGCTATTGCTATCACAGAGAACCCAGTTTATCACTCCAAAACCAAGCACATTGATATCAGACACCACTTTATTCGAGATAATGTGGAAAAAGGTAAGGTTGAGGTAGATTATGTACCAACAGATGAATAATTGGCCGATGTGTTTACTAAACCTCTCCCTGAGGAAAGGTTTATGTATTTACTAGGGTAATTAGGTATGTTGAATCCTTAATCTTTCTTAATTTTCTTTAAAACTGAACGCTCAGTATCACTCTTGTTGATACTGACCACTCAATATCACTAGTCTGTTATCATCAAAATTTAAAATTTTTATTTTTTTACTAATTTCAAGAGTAAATTAATTGTTTTTATATTTTAAAAAAAAATTTAAAATTAAATTTTTTTTAACTCAGTATTAGGGTATGACGGCTCTTACACCGAGCTTAATCCTCATACTGCTCAACGGTAACCTTTCTTAATAGGAAAGTTACCGTTGGCAGAGGATAAGGCAGTCAAATCAGCCGTTTTTACTTCCCAATACCTTAATTATCTTTCACTCTCCTATAAATAACCGTTTTTTTTTACTTCAAATATTTTTCAACAGTTATTTCATTCTTTTGTTTAAGATTCTCTCTGCGATTAATGATTTCACTCTCTCTTAGCAAGCAAAAACACTTAAATCAAAATCACAGATGGCAAATTACACTTTCGTCGCTCCAGAGGTTGAATCGGAAATCAAATTCCGAGATGATGAACTGCCCAAGTTTGCGAGGAACAACATCACAGCCAACTTCACTATTCCTCAAGCCTGGGTATGCCAAGAATTCACAAACATTGTGATTTTTTTGAAGTATTGCCCAATTGCTCGTGCACTGACCTTATCTCCTCGAGCAATTTACCCAGAAATGTTATGCGAGTTTTGGTACTCTGCCACACTCGATTGTCAAGATATGATTGCTGGGTGGGTAATTAGAGATCAAAGAAGGGCATTTGTGTCTACCGCCATTATTCGTGAAACACTGAGGCTTCCCGCCCACGCTCAGTATGACCCATTTGTTGACAGAACAGAGGCACGCTCAGTATTGCCATTTTTGGGCCGAAGAGGAACAACGGGCATTATCAAAAGAAATCAATTTGGTCCTATGTGGGGTATTCTCATTACAACGATTATTCGGTGTATGACCCACAAGACGGGTGCTTTGGACCAAATCAATGAATTTGGGATGCAAATAGTACATGCCTTGTACTATGGAAGAAACATTGATTATGCAAGGCTCATTTTCAATGAATTAGCTGCTCTGGTTCAGGCTAACATAAGGGAACGGAATGTCCCTTTCTGCAGATTTTTATCACTCATCTTTCAACACTCAATGCCACACATACTTATGATGAGTTTCACAGTCCAAGGGTTGATCTTCCTCCTCTTAGTGAGAAGATCTTCTTTTACAGGCCAATAGCAGGAGAGCCTCTCCTAAGTCCTTCTATGTGGGCCATTGTTCAGGAACACATAAATGATGAAGCAGACATGTCTGATACTGACTCAGACAATGATGATGATGATGATGATAATGATGATAATAGTGGTAATGGAGAACAGGCAGGTCAAGATGTTGAGATGCAGGATGTTCCACAAGTTCAAGAACCGACTCAACAACATATCTCTCCACCTGCACAGGATCCTGATGCTCCTCATATTGAAACAGTTTTTGATACTGAGTCCTCAGAAGACACACCACTGGTCCTTCAAAGAAGAAGAAGAAATCTTTCTCCTGTAATTATGGGAAACTTATCATCTGAGGTGGTGCAGCCTGCCAATGTTCCATCATTAACTGCATCTCTTCAAGCCCAAAGCTTAGTTGCAGCCACCGCTGACCTTCCAGGTTCAGAACTAATCCCAACTGCTCAAACAATTGAGGAACCCCATGTTCCTCTTGATGTGGAGATTCAGTATGAGCAAACTACACTGGAAGATGCTCAGCAAAACAGAGAGGTCGGTATTGAAGATATTGGTGCTACAAATCCACAATCACATGATCCTGCACCGACCTCTGCAGATGCTAGATGGGAATCTGACAGAGTCTCAGGTATGAATTTCTAAAAAGCCCTTAAACTTATATATATATATTTCATTCCCAAATAGAGACTAAGTATTGGCCAGTACCAACTCAATACTGACCAAAGTCTCACACGATCTTTCAAATATATATCCTTTTATGGCCAACATAGCTAGCCCACTGCTGCTATGCAAAATTCATATACTGAGCACACACATTTATCATTGTCAGTCTACAATTATCTCATCTTAAAGAGACAATGGTAGTTGATGTCACACTGACACCTACTGGTGCTGCTTGAATAATGTCCAACTTATTTTTGAGTTGGATAGCATAATTCAAGAAATGATCACAAACCCTTAAGCCACAAAATCCAAAAATTTTCCATGGGGTTTAGCCACATTTCTGTTATCACTCTAATACCGAGTGATAAACATTGAAAATAACAAGAAGCACATCCCAGGCTTCGCATACCCAAACCCAAACCTTTTAGTAAATGTGACTTATCCTATACTGAGCTACTTAAATTTACACACTCACTTTTACTAAAATCTTCTTACACATGCTATGCACAAGTCCACAATATTTCATCCTAAACCAGATGAAATACAGACTTCACAAACTCTGTTTATATGATTATAGAGTTAAACAACACCACAATTCTATTTGATAAGCCTTTCTTTTTAACCAGTTTTATTTTTTTTTGTTTCTTTAGCACCATCTGTGCAGGGCATTCAGGCATCACAGGCTGCAGGAGAACAAGTGACTCTGCAAGCAATCATGCAGAATATTCTGGTCATTCAACACACTCAGAATATAATCTTGGCCAGAATGGACACTATGAGTAGGGATATTGACTCCATTAAACAGTCAATCTCACTACTCCAACATCAACATCAGCTTCCATCCACTCCACCATCTTCACATGGTGGACATAATGAAGAAGGAGAAGGAGATGATGATCCTGAGCAAATGAAATCACCCTCCCATGCCAACACTGAGGGTGATACTGATGCTGCGACTGAGCCCATGCCATCCCCTACCATTGAAGAACCACAAGGGGACATGGGTGGCGATACTGATCCTCTTCCCTCCCCATCCAATGATAACAAAAAGGGGGAGAGGAGACAAAGAGATACTGAGGTTGATCAACCTGAGCCATCTGCTCAGGGGGAGAAAAGACAAAGATTGAATGAAGATCAACCTCCACAACAAGAACAACAACAACATCAGCAAAGCCCTCATACTGAACCACTTCGGTTCCAGTATGAGAGAAGAAGACCAAGAAGTAGGTCAGTATTACACTCTGAAGACCCACTTGAGCCATATGCTCAGGGGGAGACTCACACTGACCAACCACATCAAGCTTATACTGAGCCACCTGCTCAAGAAGAAAATAACTTGCAAATTGTGGTCTATAGGCCTTTCATCTAGCCTATTGCTGATGATGAAGATGAAGAACCAGATTTAGTGGACTATGCACTAAATCTGGTAGAACAAGAAAGTTCTTCATCATCTTCCTCGGATGATGAAGAACCAGAAAATCTGGTGATTAGAAGAAGGAGTTCATTATCAAGAAGACCTATCAATGCAGTTCTCACTTCTTCTAAATCAAGTGAGGAATCTGCTCCTTTGGTAAAAAGACAAAGAAGACCTGTTCATACAATGGACAGTGATACCGAGCAGGCTCCAAGACTGACTCCTCAACAACTCTGGGCAGAACAAGAAAGATTTTTATATGAGCAAGAGTTGGGAGTCAAAGTTGAACCAGAATCTGACCCAGATACTGATACTCCTGGTCCTTCCCACAGAATCTCAAGAAAGAGTCCAGACCATATTCAACATTACTGGAATATGGTTGCTGCCAGGACTCAGTATAAGGAGGAAAGAAAGGAGTTCTTGAAGACCAAAACATTTCCAAATGTAAGGGGTACATTGGTTAAACCTGGATGTCAATAAAGTAAAAGTGAAGCTCAAAGAAGGAAGAATCACTATCACTTGTACTGGCTTAACCAGTCCTCCCGTGAAGTTATTTATTCATGATATTCAAAGAATTGGTCTTCAAGACTGGGTGAGGATCACAAGACTGATCAAAGAGCTTCCAAAGAAATTAACATATGATCAAATAGTCTTGGATGAGATCTGTGTAGTCTCTGCAGTATGTTATGAGAAGGGCTTGCTCCATGAGATAGAGTATAGAACTCTCAGTGTGATGACTGAAGCTTACTCAAACAACAGACCAGAATGCCTTCATACATACAAGTATCTTAGAAAGTACCCTCTTCCTCCTAACCTTGTCTTTCAGGATCAAAAGAGTGTCATATATCCAACTTCTGGATATATGTATACTGACTCAGAGGATAGAGAGTGCTTCATTTCTGAAGAAGATCTACCAAGAGCTCAAATCAGTCACCTTGTTGGACTGAAATGGATGATAACCAAGAAAGAAGACTCTTGGTTCAGAAAGAAGATTGTTGCAGTTCTGAATTGTAGAAGGGATGAACTCAAAAGCAGAGAAGAGTTTGTCCACATCAAACAAGAAGTCTTCTATGAGAATGAAGCCATCAACAGTAAATGAAGAAGAAGATTTTGTCACCTATGCTGTAGTATTTTTTGTTTATCTCTTTGTAATTGTTTTGTTATCATTAGATAGGGGGAGATTACCTTACCCCTTTGGATCTTAAGATAACAAAACAACCTAGACTAGCTTTGATTAATATGTAGAATAAAATAGCTAAGTGTAGGTCTGATACTGAGTAATCAGTATTGGAACTCAGTATCAGTACTCAGTATCAGAAAGTGATACTAAGTACAAGGACTGAGTAGAAGGACTGAGTTACATTTTATTATGTAACGGACTAAGATCAAATCCCTTGATCTTAGTCATTTTCCTAGCTTAGTCCTTCGGTTACTCCTTTGTCCATTATGTAAGATCTCTATGTCATTATAAATAGAGATCATCTTGCAAAGGAGTACTTACCAATTCACTTTACATTTTCATACCTTTTGTAATTGCTCAATGGTCTTGTTATTCCGCAACAAGCCACACTTAGTGGAATTATACATTTGACTCATATCTTGTTCTTATACAATATTTGTCTTAAGTTATAATTATCTAATCAATTAACCATCTAAACCATGGTGTTGTGACCTAACAATATCCAATAGCTATGACCAATAACCTATAAGTACCCATTTTTTAAACTGTAATTGGTGTCTAGAACCCACACGAATGCCCCGTGAACGATTTTGACAACAAGCTATGACCAATAACGCATATATCCATTTTTTAAACTGTAATTGCTGTCTAGAACTCATAGGAATGCCCCGTGAACGATTTTGGCCACTAGCTATGACCAATAACCTATAAGTATCCATTTTAAACATTAATTGGTGTCCATTACACATACGATGGCCTGTGAAGCATTATAACTACTAGCTTTGACAAATAACCTATAAGTATCCTTGTTAAACCGTAATTAGCGTCCATAACCCAAACAAATGGCCCGTGAACCATTATAACCACTAGCTATGTCCAATAACCTATAAGTACCCATTTTTTAAACTGTAACTGTTGTGCAGAACCCATACAAATGCCCCGTGAATGATTTTGACCACTAGCTATGACCAATAACCTATAAGTATCCATTTTAAACATTAATTGGTGTCCATTACACATACGAATGGCCCGTGAACAATTATAACCACTAGCTTCAACCAATAACCTATAAGTATCCTTGTTAAACCGTAATTAGCGTCCATAGGCCATACGAATGGCCCGTGAACCATTATAGTCACTAGCTATAACCAAAAACCTATAAGTATCCATTTTTTAACTGTAATTGGTGTTGATAACCCATACAAATGGCCCGACCAATAACCTATAAGTATCCATTTCTTAAACTGTAATTTGTGTCTAGAACTCATACGAATGCCCCGTGAACGACTTTGACCACTAGCTATGACCAATAACCTATAAGTATCCATTTAAACATTAATTGGTGTCCATTACACATACGAATGGCCCGTGAAGCATTATAACCACTAGCTACGTCCAATATCCTATAAGTATCCATGTTAAACCGTACTTGGCGTCCATAGCCCATACAAATGGCCCGTGAACCATCATAATCACTAGCTATAACCAATAACCTATTAGTATCAATTTTTTAAACTGTGATTGGTATTGATAACCCATAGGAATGGCCCGTGAACCATTATAACCACTAGCTATGACCAATAACCTATAAATATCCATTTTTCTAAATTGTAATTGGTGTCTAGAACCCATACGAATGCCCCGTGAATGATTTTAACCACTAGCTATGACCAATGAGCTATAAGTATCCATTTTAAACCTTAATATGAGTCCATCACCCATACGAATGCCCCGTGAACCATTATAACCACTAGCTTCGACCAATAACCTATAAGTATCCATTTTAAACCTTAATTCATGTCCATTACCCATACGAATGGCCCGTGAACCATTATAACCACTAGCTACGACCAATAACCTATAAGTATCCTTGTTAAACCATAATTAGCGTCCATAGACCTTACGAATGGCCCGTGAACCATTATAACCACTAGCTTCTACTAATAACCTATAAGTATCCTTGTTAAACCGTAATATGCGTCCATAGCCCATACGAATGCCCCGTGAACCATTATTACCACTAGCTAAGACCAATAACCTATAAGTATCCATTTTTTAAACTGTAATTGGTGTCTAGAACCCATACGAATGCCCCGTGAACGATTTTGACCACTAGCTATGACCAATAACCTATAAGTATCCATTTTAAACCTTAATTGATGTCCATTACTCATAAGAATGGCCCGTGAACCATTATAATCACTACCTTCGACCAATAACATTTAAGTATCCTTGTTAAACCGTAATTAGCGTTCATAGCCCATACGAATGGCCCGTGAACCATTATAACCACTAGTTTCGAGCAATAACCTATAACTATCCTTATCTCTACTACATTATAAAGCATTTAGGACTTTTCTATAAATAGATGAGTGAAAATTCAGCCAAATACTTTCTATTTTTGTATCTCCTTTGAGTTAAAAATAACACTGCACGCAAACGAACTCGAACCCAGGACCAACAGCTCATCAAACAGAGTCGCTAACCAACTGCAACATATTGTCATATGTTAATTGCTTATAATTAAACAAACATATAGTAGCTTTCACTGAGTTTCGTTTCCTCCCTCAAAACACCCGTCGTTTCGCTTCCCCATAACCCTAACCTCGATCCCATTCCTCATCGATTCCTTCAACCTTTACCTCCTCGATTCCTTCCTCCTCGATTTCTTCAAGCAGGCGTTTGGCGATTGCCTCCTCGATTCCATCATCCCCGCCCCTTCTCCTTCTGTCTTTCATTTATTTCATTTCACTTTCATTTCATTTCTTGCTGAATCTATAATAGCAGAGATCGAAGTAGCCAATGCTCAAGTTTTAAAAGGAGGGAATGAAACTAAGAGATTATCAAGTTTGTTTACCTAATGGAAGAGAGATAAGGCTTATTGATTTTAAGGTTAACTTGCATTGAAGCAGCTTCACTCATCTCTAACTTAATAATGATTCATGAGTTAAGTCGTAAGTGTATTTTCTGGTTTTTTGTTGTGATTTTTAATTGTGAATTTGAACGAATTTTAGGTTTTGTGGTTCTTTAATCTGATTTTTTAAGGATAAACAACATCATGAGCAATCAATTTTCTTTTTTTATTGGGATGCCGTTAAAGATTTATACAGATGAGGAATCAAGTGTTCAAAGTCAAGTTATGAGCAAAACTTACACGTATTATTAATTACAATGTTTTGCTCTGAAACAAGTTCTCTTTTTCATGTACCATTACATTGCTTCTACCGATATATATAATGCTACTCGTGTGTTTATTGCTGCATAGTTATATCTAAAAGCTGCAAAAGATCGACCCGATAGTGAGCACTATGGTTTTGTCAAAGTCAAACAAAGGATTATTGAATACTTAGTTGTTCGCAAGGTTGACCAACTATTTACTTACTTAATTTTTACTATTGGTGCTGTGATGATTGTAACTAACTATTTTTTTAAATGCATCTATAACCAGATGCTAGAAGCCTGATATTATGTTTTGTGATCCCGTCAGGTGTCCGGAAAACATCGTTAGCTTCATCTATTGCTGCTACTTTGGATACGAAATTTGTAAGGGTGAGATGGTGGTGTGAAAATTGAAGCTGATAATAGAGGGCATAGGAAGTATGATAGGTCGCTTTATTGGTAGGTTCAAGGTAAATTAATTATTTTAAATATACATTTTTTCAGTTAAAGATTTTTAATTTTATGTGTTATTTTTTATATATTTTGTTGACTTTGTTTTTTTGACTTTAGAAAGTAGGTGTCTGTAATCCTGCTATGTTGTTGGATGGGATTGATAAAATGAGATCTGATGTTCTGGGTTATCCTGCTTCTGCGTTGCTTGAAGTTCTTGACCTGGAACAAAATAAATCGTTCGATGACCAGCATCTTAAGTTAGTTTTTTTTTGTTTAATTTATTTGTGAAGAGGTGTCAAAATGGTGGGTTGGTTATCAGGTCAAATTGGTCGTTTTATATATGTTGAAACGGGTCAGTTGACCCAAAACATATTATTATATAATAGCATTCTGCTTGCAGTTTTTAAATCAAGGTATAATTATTTTTTGTTTGTGAGTATATGAAAATGAATTACTAAATCCTATGTTTTGTACTTTTGTTGATGGTCATTATTTAGAATTTGCCTGATCTAGAAATATGGAAAACTTTCCTTGTCAATTATAAGCTCTATTCTTCTGTTATAATGATAAGATGGCTGACCATTTTGTCATTCTTTTTGAACAGGTTTGCTTGGACTTTTGGAATTCTTTCGTGCTAATTAAATGAAAAAAGTAGTGTGGCTAAATTATGCATATTGTTGCAGAAAATGAGAGAAACACTTGTCTACTTGTCACATCTTATCACAACGACACTGAAACATGTATGGTTTTGTATTGTTTTCTATGTCTAGAACGTAAGGCAAAATAGCATCTCTAAAAAAAAACATGTAATAGGACAACACTTGTTTACCACAAAATATAGTCATATGGTATCCGCCACCCAATAAGGTGGTTTTGAACTTTCGTTAGATGATGCTTTGATTTCTCCTTATTTAAATGGAAGGAAATTTGAAGTCAATTAACTATTGCCTTTGTATTTGCTTTCAAGGATGGACCCGAATAATGTTTTTAAGGACCGGCTGTTCCTACATTTTAAGTTCAGGTGGTTCCATAGTAATTCCGTTTACCCACTTTTATCGTAGCGAATCTTTATATATAATGTACGTGCTGCCGGAAAATAACATTTATCGCCGCAAAATAACATTACTCGCCTCAAAATATAATTACTCAGGGTACCCGCCGCCGCATCGTGCGGGTACCCTGCTAGTTAAACCCTAACTAGCGTCCATAGCCCATACGAATGGCCGGTGAACCATTATAACCAATAGCCATGACCAATAACCTATAAGTATCATTGTTAAACCGTAATTAACGTCCATATCCCATACGAATGGCCTGTGAACCATTATAACCACTAGTTTCGACCAATATAGTATAAGTATCCTTGTTAAACCGTAATTAGCGTCCATAGCCCATACGAATGCCACGTGAACGATTTTGACCACTACCTATGACCAATAACCCATATATCCATTTTTTGAACTGCAATTTGTGTCTAGAACTCATACGAATGCCCCGTGTATAAGTATCCTTGTTAAACCGTAATTAGCGTCCATAGCCCATACGAATGCCACGTGAACGATTTTGACCACTACCTATGACCAATAACCCATATATCCATTTTTTGAACTGTAATTTGTGTCTAGAACTCATACGAATGCCCCGTGTATAAGTATCCTTGTTAAACCGTAATTAGCGTCCATAGCCCATACGAATGCCACGTGAACGATTTTGACCACTACCTATGACCAATAACCCATATATCCATTTTTTAAACTGTAATTCGTGTCTAGAACTCATACGAATGCCCCGTGTATAAGTATCCTTGTTAAACCGTAATTAGCGTCCATAGCCCATACGAATGCCACGTGAACGATTTTGACCACTACCTATGACCAATAACCCATATATCCATTTTTTAAACTGTAATTCGTGTCTAGAACTCATATCCACTAGTTTCGAGCAATAACCTATAACTATCCTTATTAAACCCTAACTAGCGTCCATAGCCCATACGAATGGCCGGTGAACCATTATAACCAATAGCCATGACCAATAACCTATAAGTATCTTTCTTAAACCGTAATTTGCGTCGATAGCCCATACGAATGACCCGTGAACCATTATAACCCATAGCTATGACAAATAACCTATAAGTATCCATTTTTTAAACTGTATTTGGTATCTAGAACCCATACGAATGCTCCGTGAACGATTTTGACCACTAGCTAAGACCACTAACCTATAAGTATCCATTTTAAACATTAATTGGTGTCCATTACACATACGAATGGCCCGTGAACCATTATAACAACTAGCTTCGACCAATAACCTATAAGTATCCTTGTTAAACCGTAATTAGCGTCCATAACCCATACGAATGGCCCGTGAACCATTATAACCACTAGCTATGACCAATAACCTATAAGTATCAATTTTTTAAAATGTAATTGGTGTCTAGAACCCATACGAATGCCCCGTGAGTGATTTTGACCACTAGCTATGACCAGTAACCTATAAGTATCAATTTTAAACCTTAATTGGTGTCCATTACCCATACGAATATCCCGTGAACCATTATAACCACTAGCTATGACCGATAACCTATAAGTATCCATTTTTTAAATTGTAATCGGTGTCTAGAACCCATACGAATGACCCGTGAGTAATTTTGACCACTAGCTATAACCAATAATCTATAAGTATCCATTTTAAACCTTAATTGTTGTCGATAACCCATACGAATGGCCCGTGAACCATTATAACCACTAGCTATAACCAATAATCTATAAGTATCCATTTTTTAAACTGTAATTGGTGTTGATAACCCATACAAATGGTCCGTGAACCATTATAACCACTAGCTATGACCAATAACCTATAAGTATCCATTTTGTAAATTGTAATTAGTGTCTAGAACCCATACGAATTCCGAGTGAACGATTTTGACCACTAGCTATGACCAAAAACCTACAAGTATCCATTTTAAACCTTAATTGGTGTCCATTACCCATACGAATGGCCCGTGAACCATTATAATCACTAGCTTCGACCAATAACCTATAAGTATCCTTGTTAAACCGTAATTAGCGTCCATAGCCCATACGAATGGCCCGTGAACCATTATAACCAATAGCTATGACCAATAACCTATAAGTACCCATTTTTTAAACTGTAATTGGTGTCTAGAAACCACACGAATGCCCCGTGAACGATTTTGACAACTAGCTATGACCAATAACACATATATCCATTTTTTAAACTGTAATTGCTGTCTAGAACTCATACGAATGCCCCGTGAACGATTTTGGCCACTAGCAATGACCAATAACCTATAACTATCCATTTTAAACATTAATTGGTGTCCATTACACATACGAATGGCCCGTGAAGCATTATAACCACAAGCTTCGACCAATAAGCTATAAATATCCTTGTTAAACCGTAATTAGCGTCCATAACCCATACGAATGGCCCGTGAACCATTACGACCACTAGCCATGACCAGTAACCTATAAGTATTCGTTTTTTGAACTGTAATTGGTGTCTATAACTCATATGAATTCCCCGTGAACGATTTTGACCACTGGCTATGACCAATAACCTATAAGTATCCATTTTAGACATTAATTGGTGTCCATTACACATACGAATGGCCCGTGAAGCATTATAACCACTAGCTACGCCCAATAACCTATAAGTATCCATGTTAAACCGTAATTGGCGTCCTTAGCCCATACGAATGGCCCGTGAACCATTATAATCACTAGCTATAATCAATAACCTATAAGTTTCCATTTTTAAAACTGTAATTGGTGTTGATAACCCATACAAATGGCCCGTGAACCATTATGAGCACTAGCTATGACCAATAACCTATAAGTATCCATTTTTTAAACTCTAATTCGTGTTTAGAACCCATACGAATGCAGCGTGAATGATTTTGACCACTAGCTATGACCAATAACCTATAAGTATCCGTTTTAAACCTTAATTGGTGTCCATTACCCATATACGACTGGCCCGTGAACCATTATAACCACTAGCTTCGACCAATAACCTATAAGTATCCTTTCTAAACCATAATTAGCGTCCATTGACCACTAGCTATGGCCCGTGAACCATTATAACCACTAGCTATATCCAATAACCTATAAGTATCCATTTTTTAAATTGTAATGGGTGTTTATAACTCATACAAATGGCCTGTAAACCATTATAACCACTAGCTATGACCAATAACTTATAAGTATCCATTTTGTAAACTGTAATTGGTGTGTAGAACATATACGAATGCCCCGCGAATGATTTTGACCACTAGCTATGACCAATAACCTATAAGTATCTATTTTAAACCTTAATTGGTGTCCATTACCCATACAAATGGCCCGTGAACCATTATAACCACTAGGTACGACCAATAACCTATAAGTATCCATTTTTTAACTGTAATGGGTGTTTATAACTCATACAAATGGCCCGTAAACCATTATAACCACTAGCTATGACCAATAACCTATAAGTTTCCATTTTTTAAACTGTAATTCGTGTGCAGAACCCATACGAATGCCCCATGAAGGAATTTGACCACTAGCTATGACCAATAACCTATAAGTATCCATTTTAAACCTTAATTGTTGTCCATTACCCATACGAATGGCCCGTGAACCATTATAATCACTAGCTTCGACCAATAAGCTATAAGTATCCATTTTAAACCTTAATTGGGGTCCATTACCCATACGAATGGCCCGTGAACCGTTATAATCACTAGCTTCGACCAATAACCTATAAGTATCCTTGTTAAACCGTAATTAGCGTTCATAGCCCATACGAATGGCCCGTGAACCATTATAACCACTAGTTTCGAGCAATAAGCTATAAGTATCGTTGTTAAACCGTAATTTGCGTCCATAGCCCATACGAATGGCCGGTGAACCATTAAAACCAATAGCTATGACGAATAACCTATAAGTATCCATTTTTAAACTGTATTTGGTGTCTAGAACCCATACGAATGCCCCGTGAACGATTTTGACCACTAGCTATGACCAATAACTTATATGTATCCATATTTTAAACTGTAATTGGTGTCTAGAACCCATACGAATGCCCCATGAACGATTTTGACCACTAGCTTGGACCAATAATCTATAAGTATCCATTTTAAACCTTAATTGGTGTCCATTACCCATATGAATGGCCGGTGAGCCATTATAACCACTAGCTATGACCTATAACCTATAACTATCCATTTTTTAAATTGCAATTGGTGTCTAAAACCCATACGAATGCCCTGTGAATAATTTTGACCACTAGCTATGTTCAATAACCTATAAGTATCCATTTTAAACCTTAATTGGTGTCGATAACCCATACGAATGGCCCGTGAACCATTATAACCACTAGCTATAACCAAAAACCTATAAGTATCCATTTTTAAACTGTAATTGGTGTTGATAACCCATACAAATCGCCCGTGAACCATTATAACCACTAGCTATGACCAATAACCTATAAGTATCCATTTTTTAAACTCTAATTCGTGTCTAGAACCCATACGAATGCCTCGTTAATGATTTTGACCACTAGTTATGACCAATAACCTATAAGTATCCATTATGAACCTTAATTGGTGTCCATTACCCATACAACTGGCCCGTGAACCATTATAACCACTAGCTTCGACCAATAACCTATAAGTATCCTTTTAACCGTAATTAGCGTCCATAGCCAATAGGAATGGCCCGTGAACCATTATAACCACTAGCTATATCCAATAACATATAAGTATCCATTTTTTAAATTGTAATGGGTGTTGATTACTCATACAAATGGCCCGTTGTGACAACTCGATATTTCTGGTGCGTAAACTCATTTCATTTCAAGAACTTTCCTTATTTAGAAAGTTTCTATTTTTAGACATTTCTATTTCTGGCATCCTAACACACAACAAATTTACATATTTATACACCATACATTAGTGTTTGATTATTTTAGTCAACAAAACATTACTACTTTTCTTATGGTCACACATTGAGCTTAAAACATTTCTAAAATGATAACATTATCGGTTAGGCAATAATCGTAACAAATTAACTTAAACGTGACTCGAATGTACGAACCAATCTAACCCGACACCAAGGTTTGCCCGACCACCTAAGTGACCGGCCTCCCCCTCCTTGCTTGACCCCAAACTCGGCCGAACACCCCTTTAGAGTGAGGTGTAAGTTGTGTTGGCCTTATCTCTCCAATTTGGTCTTTATCCATCTCTCTAAACAAGTCCTTGTGCTACTAGGACTCTACTTCTAAACCCTAATCCGTGAGCACTATAAATACCAGTTATTCATTAAACCCTACACTTTTTGTTTCTCCCCAATTCGGCCGATCCCCACAAGCATCACCATCATTACCTTCGTCCGATCCCAAGCAAACTCGAGCATCTCAATTCATTTCTTGATCCGATCGCAAGGTATACCGATTCCCTATATGATTTTCATTTCATTTCTTGTTTATTTCGGTCCCTAGCTTGAACCCGAGACCATGGCAAAGGCCATTTGGTCTCGGTATAAACCCTAGCACCCATAAATCCGTAGCCTACATGCATGCTTGTGTATGTGTGTGTTGCTCGGTTAAAGCGTTAGAACTCGCTAGATGTGTTGTTGATTCGTTGATCCGTTTGTTTAAACTCTAGATCTCGACCTTTGATATGATAAACCCTAGATCTAGCTTCATAGATTCGAACCTTAGCCGAACCTAGACCCACAAACCTTGCATCAAGTCGATCTAGCCCGAACAGAACCAAACCCGAAGGGTTTCGGCCTAGCCATCAACCCTAGCATAAAACCAAACCCTAGTTGACCTAGATTGACCATGTTTCACCTTGGTTGACCGAATAGTATCCTAGACTAAACCCTAGCCGAAATCTAGAACTTTTATGTTGACTATTGTTGACTAATTTTGACCTTTGTTGACTTCTAGGATTGACCAATGTTGACCAATAAGTGAAACCGGGTCAAGGCCGGATCTTGACCCAACCGATCAACCCAAACCCGAATACTTAATCGGGGCAAGGCCCGTACTTGGCCCATATCGATCTACCCTAGTCTATCGGGCCCAAACTTTAGTTGGCCCATTACTATCCAAGCCTATTTGGACCAAAGCCCAAACCTTTGGCCCACTTATGCCCAAACCGAACCCAATTGGGCCCAAGCCCAATCCATGGCCCAATCTAATCGGACCTAAGCCCAATAAGAGGCCCAAGTGGCCTAATCTAGGCCCATTAAGCCCATTAGGCCCAATAGGCCCAATCTAGGCCCATTAAGTCTAACCCAAGACCATTTCATTTCATTTCACTTTGAAGCCCATTTCGTTTCGTTTCATTTCGGCCCATTATGGCCCAATGATCCAAGTTCATTCGATGTCACTAAACATAAAACATAACATTAATCGCATATCATTTAACTTATATCGTATCATGAATCGCCTGCATTAGCTTAGTCTAATTAGTAGTTATATCATTTAGGAAGCTAGGAGTCTCTGAAGGATTCCTCTGTCCTAATATCGTTGCTAAGCTTTGCCCAGGTGAGTCCACATACTCCTTTACTACTCTTACTGTTTTATAAACTTTGGGGAGGAAAACATAAACAAATGCTACTATTTTACTATGACTGTACAACAACATCTATACATTTTCATTATCGCGTTGGCATGACAAACAATTATTATACCGGACTAAGGTGCCAGCAATCATTAATTAGTGGATCTAGACCATGGATATGCAGATAGTACTATTGGCTGACACTCATCCTCCCAACATTATTTGATCACTACTTGGTATATCCAAGACATCTTTCGGGAGTGTATATCCATAAAAGAACGATAACACACTGGAGTTGAAGTGTTGATTGTGGACTTATGGGTTGGTATATTAACTCAATAGACTAGCTACCTACTGGGGATAACAGTTCATGCGATGTAAAACATAACAATTTGTTCAACATAACAAGCCTAGTCTATAACTACAAAAGATTTTTGGGAAAAACAAAAGATTTTACAAAACAAAAATAATCATGGCACGCTGAGTCTCATATCCTGAAGTTCCATTGTTCTTAGCTTAGAACATTTGCCCTAGTTAGAATTGCCTTAGTATGATAAGTTAGCATTCGTCAGAGAGCCCAAAATTTTCATAATCTAATAAATTTATGCGTCGTGATTAGCAGAATGCCGTCAGCGAGTGTTATTAATATTACGTCAGACTCGGAGTACGATAGCGATCAGAGTACCACTACGTCTAGAAGACGTGCTACGCCTCCTTCGACTCCAAAGCCAGTGTTTGTACCGACGCCTTTCCCGATATCGTCAGCAGATTGGTTTCATCCTACCCAGCCTCCTGTCCCGGTGTACCCAGTGGACCCCCTGATCTCAAGCCTGGAGAGCGTCCTTATCTCTATCATCTAGTGAAGGATGGTGATCTATACATGACGACAAGACAACGACCAGCAGCCAGAGGAAGATGATTAGTCGTCTACATATCGTCTATATTTGTTTTCTATCACTATTATTAGGTTTTATTGTTTAACTATTTTAGTATTTTCTTTTATTTAGTACTGGCGTATGTGCCATACTTTTAAAACTATTATGTATTAGGAATGTGTTTAATAAAAGTGATATTTTAGTAAATTCTAATGTTTCTATAAATTGTATTTTCTATATGTCTCTACTACTACTACTACTATATCTACGACTATCTATATCTACGTCTACTACTACTAATACGTCTATTGAATATCTAATCTTCGATTCTCATAATAAGTATATATTTTCTTTATAATCCTTCTATATTATTCTTTTCTAAATTCTTTGTTTAAATCGTATTATTTGTATCAGCAATTCATCAATGGCTCGATGAGGAAATGCAGAGACTGTTGAACAAATGGTGGAACGTCGACTTGCTGAAGTGATGGCTCAAATGAACGAAGCAAGAGGAAGTGTTGCTGGTGCATCTAACAGTGGAAACAACGGTATATCATACGACTCCACGATAGAAGATTCATTTATTTTTCATTTTGTTTTAACCTATTGTTCATTTTCTTTCCTTATTTGTTTAAACTTCAGATCCCAGTGCTAATCGTCAAGGTCAGTCGTTTAAGACCTTTACGTCCTGTCATCCTCCGATATACTCTGAATCTGAAGGTGCCATTGCTATCATCCACTGGATTGAGAAGGTGGAATCTATTTTCAGTATCATCCAATGTGCCCCTGAGAATATGGCGAAGTGTGCTGCTAGCACATTGTCCAAAGAAGCGTTGTCCTGGTGGAATTCCCAAGTGCAAGTCTTAGGTCGTGCTAATGCTGATGCTATGGCCTGGGATACGTTCAAGAATCAGTTAAGTCAGAAGTTTTGTCCAAGGAGAGAGCTACAGAAAGTTGAAGTGGAACTATGGAATCTGTCCATGGTTGGATCTGATATTGTTACCTACACGACTGAGTTTCAAGAACTCGCTCGTCTTGTTCCTCATATGGTTTCCCCTGAATTTAAGCGTATCGAAAGGTATCTTCAAGGTCTTCATGATCTCATTCGTACTCATGTTATTGCTTCTGAACCGACAACATTTGAAGATGCTGTGAATCGTGCAACAAGGTTGACTGATGATGCTATGAGAAGTGGATCGTTCAAAGACAAGCTAGTTGTGTCTAGCAAATCCTCTGAAATTCGATCAATGAAAATGGGAAGCGTTCCTACGACAACAAGCGTGATTACAAAGGGAACAAGTATCAGAAGACTAAGAATTATGCTTCCTCTAATCAGAACAACAATAAGTCTAATTCTGATTCTAAGTCTTATGCTGGAAGCAAGCCCAAGTGCAACAAATGTAATTGGCATCATGATGGTCAGTGTGAGAAGTGCTACAAGTGTGACCGCTGGGGTCACAATTTCAGAAAGTGTTCGTCCAACAATCCTCCTAAGAATCCTGTCTGCTACGAGTGTGTTGATCCTAACCACTATCGAAATCGTTGCCCTAAGCTTTAGAACAACAACAACCAGAATGGCAACAACAACAACAACAACAACAACAACAATGGCAATCGTAACAACAATCGCAACAACAATCGCAATGCCAACAACAACAATGATCGTCAGAATGATCGTGGTCGTGCATTTGTTATGAATGCTCAGGAAGCTCGCGAAAATCTTGATACCGTTACAAGTACGTTTATCGTCAACAATCATTTTGCCTCTATTTTATTTGATTCGGGAGCCGACTTGAGTTTCGTATCGACCGACTTTAAAAGTTTTTTTTTTAATTTTTGAATCCTGATCGTTTGAAAGTTAAATATGAAATCTAGCTAGCGAGTGGCAAAGTCGTTAGGTCTAGTGAAGTTTTTAAAGGTTGTAAGCTTGACCTAGATGATCACATTTTTGATATAGACCTTGTGCCTGTAGAGCTAGGTAGTTTTGATATCGTCATAGGAATGGATTGGTTATCTAAAAACCATGCTGAAATAATATGTTACGACAAACAAATCCGAATTCCTTTATCCAAAATGGAAACTTTAATAATTCTAGGTGAACAGCGAAACAAAAACATAAAAATCATAACTTCCATGAAAGCTCAAAAATATCTTCGTACAGGATGCCAAGCCTTTCTTGCTCATGTCGTTGACACAAAGTCCAAAGATCGTAAGATTGAGGACATTCCTATTGTTCGTGAATTTCCTGGCGTATTTCCTAGTGAATTGCCCGGACTGCCGCCTCAGAGACAAGTTGAATTTCGTATTGATCTGATTCCAGGAGCCGCACCTATTGCGCGTTCTCCTTATCGTCTTGCACCGTCTGAAATGCAAGAACTTTCATCGCAATTGAAAGAACTTCTTGATCTTGGTTTCATTCGACCGAGTTTCTCGCCCTGGGAGCTCCGGTCCTCTTTGTTAAAAATTAAGATGGTTCAATGAGAATGTGCATTGACTATCGTGATTTAAATAAAGTAACCATTAAAAATCGATATCCTCTTCCCCGTATTGATGATCAATTCGATCAACTCCAAGGATCGAATTTCTATTCCAAAATTGATCTTCGTTCAGGCTACCATCAGTTAAAAGTTCATGATGAAGATGTGCCCAAAACGGCTTTCAGAACTCGCTATGGTCATTACGAATTTTTGGTAATGCCATTTGGTTTTACCAATGCACCTGTTGTGTTTATGGATCTCATGAACAGAGTGTGCAAGCAATATCTCGATAAATTCGTTATCGTCTTCATAGATGATATTCTTATCTATTCGCATTCGAGAGAAGAGCATGAAGAGCACTTAAGAATCATTCTTGAGTTGTTGGAGAAGGAGAAGCTGTACGCCAAGTTGTCCAAGTGTGAATTCTGGTTGCGTGAAGTCCATTATCAACGAGGAAGGAATCCACGTTGATCCTGCAAAGATAGAAGCTATAAAGAATTGGGAAGCTCCAAAGACTGAAGTAAGACAATTCCTTGGTCTTGCTGGTTACTACAGAAGATTCATAGAAAATTTCTCGAAGATTGCAAGGGATTTAACGGTGTTGATACATAAGGATGAGAAATTTTTCTGGGGTGAAAAGCAAGAATTAGCCTTCCAATCTCTTAAATCTAGATTGTGTGCTGCTCCTATTCTATCTCTTCCTAATGGAATCGATAATTTCGTGGTGTACTATGATGCTTCTCACCAAGGGCTAGGTTGTGTATTGATGCAACATGACAAAGTGATCGCCTACGCCTCTCGACAACTGAAGAACCACGAGAAGAATTATACAACTCACGATCTTGAGTTGGGTGCCGTTATATTCGCGTTGAAGATTTGGAGACATTATCTCTATGGTACCAAGTGCAGAATATTTACCGATCACAAGAGCTTGCAACATATCTTCAGTCAGAAATAGCTCAACATGAGACAACACAGATGGATAGAGTTGATGAATGATTTCGAATGAGAGATCAAGTATCATCCTGGTAAAGCTAATGTGGTAGCTGATGCTTTAAGTCGAAAAGAGCAACCTAAACCTCTTTGTGTTCGAGCCCTTCCAATCTCTGTTCGTTCTAATCTATCTTCCTAAGTTCATGAATTCCAATCTGAAGCCTTGAAGGTAGAGAACCTCAAAAGTGAAGCTTTGCGTGGTATGGAAAAGCAATTAGAAGCGAAGGAAGATGGAACCCTTTACTTCATGGATCGTTTATGGGTTCCTAGTCATGGAAGTGTTCGCGACGTCATCTTGAATGAAGCTCATCGATCTAAATGTTCTATTCATCCTGGTGCTGACAAGATGTATAAAGACGGAAAAGAAATCGCAGTTTTTGTTAGCAAATGTTTAACTTGTGCCAAAGTGAAAGCAGAGCACCAGAAGCCTTCCGGTCTTCTACAACAGCCAGAGATCCCTGAATGGATATGGGAATAAATCTCTATGGATATTATAACCAAGTTGCCTCGAACGTCAAGTGGTCATGATACAATTTGGGTAATTGTTGATCGATTGACCAAATCAGCTCATTTCATCCCAATTAAAGAAACTGACCAAATGGAGAAGTTATAGAGAATCTATTTGAAAGAAGCTGTATCTCGGCATGGTGTGCCAGTCGCGATCATCTCTGATCGTGATAGTCGCTTTACATCTCGTTTTTGGCAATCATTGCAAAAATCTCTCGGTACTCGCCTCGATATGAGTACTGCTTATCATCCCCAAACCGATGGTCAGACTGAAAGAACAATCCAAACTTTTGAAGACATGCTGAGAGCATGTGTTATTGATTTTGGTGGAAGTTGGGATTCTCATCTCCCTTTAGCTAAGTTCTCGTATAATAATAGTTATCATACAACTATTATGGCCGCACCATTTGAAGCCCTTTATGGAAGAAAGTGTCGTTCGCCACTTTGTTGGATTGAAATTGGTATCGTCAGATTACTGGTCCTGAAATTCTACAAGAAACGACTGACAAGATTTTTAAGATCAAAGATCGCATCAAGGCTGCAAGAGATCGACAAAAGAGTTATGCTGATAATCGTCGAAAGCCTTTAGAGTTCGCTGTTGGCGACCATGTGTTGCTAAAGGTAGCACCTTGGAAAGGTGTTGTACGTTTTGGCAAGAAGGGAAAGCTCAGTCCCCGTTATGTTTGACTGTTTGAAATTCTCGACAGAATTGGTGTCGTTGCTTATCGTCTTCATCTTCCTAAAGAGCTCAGCAATGTCCACAACACTTTTCATGTGTCTAACTTGAAGAAGTTTATTCATGATCCCTCGCTCATTGTTCATGCTGTGGAAATTATCATCGACGACAAACTCCATTTCACTGAGGAACCAATCGAGATATTTGACGTGAAAGAGCAAAAGTTACGAAGAAGCAATATCAAAATTGTTAAGGTCAGATGGAACTCCAAAAGAGGTCCTGAATTCACTGGGAAAGTGAGGACCAAATGCGAAAGAAATATCCTCATTTATTTCTCGTTGTCTCTCCTGTTCGCTCTTCGTCTTAAATTTCGGGACGAAATTTCTTCAACCAGGGGATAATGTGACAACTCGATATTTCTGGTACGTAAACTCATTTCATTTGTAGAACTTTCCTTATTTAGAAATTTTCTATTTTTAGACATTTCTATTTCTGGCATCCTAACACACAACAAATTTACATATTTTTACACCATACATTAGTGTTTGATTATTTTAGTCAACACAACATTACTAGTCTTATGGTGACACATTGAGCTTAAAACATTTCTAAAATGATATCATTATCGGTTAAGCAATAAACGTAACAAATTAACTTAAACGTGACTCGAATGTACGAACCAATCTAACCCGACACCAAGGTTTGACCGACCACCTAAGTGGCCGGCCTCCCCCTCCTTTCTTGACCCCAAACTCGGCCGAACACCCCCTTAGAGTGAGGTGCAAGTTATGTTGGCCTTATCTCTTCAATTTGGTCTTTATCCATCTCTCTCTTAACAAGTCCTTGTGCTACTAGGACTCTACTTCTAAACCCTAATCCTTGAGCACTATAAATACCAATCATTCATTAAACCCTACACTTTTTGTTTCTCCCCAATTCGGCCGATCCCCACAAGCATCACCATCATCACCTTCGTCCGATCCCAAGCAAACTCGAGCATCTCCATTCGTTTCATGATACGATCGCAAGGTATAGCGATTCCCTATATGATTTTCATTTGATTTCTTGTTTATTTCGGTCCATAGCTTGTACCCGAGACCATGGACAAGGCCATTTGGTCTCGGTATAAACCCTAAAACTGATAAATCCGTAGCCTACATGCATGCTTCTGTAGGTGTGTGTTGCTCGTTTAAATCGTTAGAACTCGCTAGATGCGTTGTTGATTCGTTGATCCGTTTGTTTAAACTCTAGATCTTGACCTTTGATATGATAAACCCAAGATCTTCATAGATTCGAACCTTAGCCGAACCTAGACCCACAAACCTTGCACCAAGTCGATCTAGCCCGAACTTGAACCAAACCCGAAGGGTTTCGGCCTAGCCGGCCAACCCTAGCATAAAACCGAACCCTAGTTGACCTAGATTGACCATGTTTGACCTTGGTTGACCGAATAGTATCTTAGAGTAAACCCTAGCCGAAATCTAGAACTTTTATGTTGACTATTGTTGACTAATTTTGATCTTTGTTGACTTCTAGGATTGACCAATGTTGACCAATAAGTGAAACCGGGTCAAGGCGGTATCTTGACCCAACCGATCAACCCAAACCCGAATACTTAATCAGGTCAAGGACCGTACTTGGCCCATATCGATCTACCTTAGTCTATCGGGCCCAAACTTTAGTTGGCCCATTAGTATCCAAGCCCATTTGGACCAAAGCCCCAACCCTTGGCCCACTTATACCCAAACCGAACCCAATTGGGCCCAATCCCAATCCATGGCCCAATCTAATCGGACCTAAGCTCAATAAGATGCCCAAGTTGCCCAATCTAGGCCCATTAAGTCGATCCCAAGCCCATTTCATTTCATTTCACTTCGAAGCCCATTTCTTTTCATTTCATTCATTTCATTTCGGCCCATTAAGGCCCAATGAACCAAGTTCATTCGATGTCAATAAACATAAAACATAACATTAATCACATATCATTTAACTTATATCGTATCTAGAATCGCCTGCATTAACTTAGTCTAATTAGTAGTTATATCATTTTGGAAGCTAGGAGTCTCTAAAGGATTCCTCTGTCCTAATATCATTGCTAAGCTTTGCCCAGGTGAGTCCACAGACCGCTTTACTACTTTTACTGTTTTATAAACTTTGGGGTGAAAAACATAAACAAATACTACTATTTTACTATGACTGTACAACAACATCTATACATTTTCATTATCGCGTTGGCATGACAAACAATTATTATACCGGACTAAGGTGCCAGCAATCATTAACTAGTGGATCTAGACCATGGATATGCAGATAGTACTATTGGCTGACACTCATCCTCCCAACATTTTTTGATCACTACTAAGTATATCCAAGACATCTTTCGGGAGTGTATATCCATAAAAGAATGATAACATACTGGAGTTGAAGTGTTGATTGTGGACTTAGGGGTTGGTATATTAACTCAATAGATTAGCTACCTGTTGGGGATAACAGTTCATGCGATGTAAAACATAACAATTTGTTCAACACTTTTTCATAAACATAACTAGTAGTTGTAGATTTTACAATTACACTACACTTTTCATATTTACTCCTCATATTATATGAGTGTTGAACTCTATACTTTTCAGTCATAAACCATTTTTACAACAAACATTTTGGGTAGCAAAACAACTTACTTTATCTTTTACATTAACCCTGTGGAAATACTCAACATTATTGTTGACCCACTATTTATGTTTTTCCAGGTAATTAGGTGCAGTGGAACTGGAGGATGTGAGCAGTGGAATTGTCGTGAGCCATGATTAAAACATTAAGTTTACGAACAATCATTTTATACCAAAACAATTTCTATTTTAGGAAACTTATTATTTTGGGAACTTTCTATTTTTGGAAAGTGAAAACAACTTTTATTTTCGTTATTGCGTGGTTGTTTGTTTACTTAATTTTTGCTATGTTGTCATGAACGTTAAACCCTCGTTATTCCGCAAAACATTTTAAATGAAGCAAAACTCAGTTTTGGCAGGGTGTGACACCCGTAAACCATTATAACCACTAGTTATGACCAATAACCTATAAGTATCCATTTTTTAAACTGTAATTGGTGTCTAGAACCCATATGAATTCCCCGTGAATGATTTTGACCACTAGCTATGACCAATAACCTATAAGTATTAATTTTAAACTTTAATTGGTGTCCATTACCCATACAAATGGCCCGTGAACCATCAGAACCACTAGCTACGACCAATAACCTATAAGTATCCATTTTTTTAAATGTAATTGGTGTTGATAACCCATACAAATGGCCCGTGAACCATTATAACCACTAGCTATGTCCAGTAACCTATAACTATCCATTTTTTAAACTGTATATGGTGTCTAAAACCCATACGAATGCCCCCTGAACGATTTTGACCACTAGCTATGACCAATAACCTATAAGTATCCATTTTAAACATTAATTGGTGTCCATTACACAAACGAATGGCCCGTGAAGCATTATAACCACTAGCTTCGACAAATAACCACTAACTATATCCAATAACCTATAAGTCTCCATTTTTTAAACTGTAATTGGTCTCTAGAACCCATACGAATTACCGTGAATGATTTTGACCACTAGCTATGATCGATAACCTATAAGTATCCATGTTAAACCGTAATTGTCGTCCATAGCCCGTACGAATGGCCCGTGAACCATTATAACCACTAGCTATAACCAATGAGTATCCATTTTTTTAACTGCAATTGGTGTTGATAACCCATACATTTTCTGAACTATAATTGGTGTCTAGACCTCATATGAATGCCCCGTGAATGACTCTGACCACTAGCTATGACCAATAACCTATAAGTATCCATTTTAAACATTAATTGGTGTCCATTACACATACGAATGGCCCGTGAAGCATTATAACCACTAGCTACGCCCAATAATCTATAAGTATCCATGTTAAACCGTAATTGGCGTCCATAGCCCATACGAATGGCCCGTGAACCATTATAATCACTATCTATAATCAATAACCTATAAGTATCCATTTTTTAAACTGTAATTGGTGTTGATAACCCATACAAATGGCCCGTGAACCATTAGGACCACTTGCTATGACCAATAATCTATAAGTATCCATTTTTTAACTTCTAATTCGTGTCTAGAACCCATAGGAATGCACCGTGAATGATTTTAACCACTAGCTATGAACAATAACCTATAAGTATCCATTTTAAACCTTAATTGGTGTCCATTACCCATACGACAGGCCCGTGAACCATTATAACCACTAGCTTCGACCAATAACCTATAAGTCTCCATTTTTTAAACTGTAATTAGTGTCTAGAACCCATACGAATTACCGTGAACGATTTTGACCACTAGCTATGATCGATAACCTATAAGTATCCATTTTAAACCGTAATTGGCGTCCATAGCCCGTACGAATGGCCCGTTAACCATTATAACCACTAGCTATAACCAATGAGTATCCATTTTTTTAACTGCAATTGGTGTTGATAACCCATACAAATGGCCCGTGAACCATTATAACCACTAGCTATGACCAATAACCTATAAGTATACATTTTTTGAACTATAATTGGTGTCTAGAACTCATACGAATGCCCCGTGAATGATTTTGACCACTAGCTATGACCGATAACCTATAAGTATCCATTTTAAACATTAATTGGTGTCCATTACACATACGAATGGCCTGTGAAGCATTATAACCACTAACTACGCCCAATAATCTATAAGTATCCATGTTAAACCGTAATTGGCGTCCATAGCCCGTACGAATGGCCCGTGAACCATTATAATCACTAACTATAATCAATAACCTATAAGTATCCATTTTTTAAACTGTAATTGGTGTTGATAACCCATACAAATGGCCCGTGAACTATTAGGACCACTTGCTATGACCAATAACCTATAAGTATCCATTTTTTAAACTCTAATTCGTGTCTAGAACCCATACGAATGCACCGTGAATGATTTTGACCACTAGCTATGACCAATAACCTATAAGTATCCACTTTAAACCTTAATTGGTGTCCATTACCCATACGACTGGCCCGTGAACCATTATAACCACTAGCTTCGACCAATAACCTATAAGTATCCTTTATAAACCCTAATTAGCGTCCATAGCCAATAGGAATGGCCCGTGAACCATTATAACCACTAGCTATATCCAATAACCTATAAGTATCCATTTTTTAAATTGTAATGGGTGTTTATAACTCATACAAATGGCCGGTAAACCATTATAACCACTAGCTATGACCAAAAACCTCTAAGTATCCATTTTTTAAATTGTAATTGGTCTCTAGAACCCATACGAATGCCCCGTGAATGATTTGACCACTAGGTATGACCAATAACCTATAAGTATCTATTTTAAACCTTAATTGGTGTCCATTACCCATACAAATGGCCCGTGAACCATTATAACCACTAGCTACGACCAATAACCTATAAGTATCCATTTTGTTAACCGTAATTAGCGTTCATAGCCCATACGTATGGCCCGTGAACCATTATAACCACTAGATATGACCATAACTTATAAGTATCCATATTTTGAACTGTAATTGGTGTCTAGAACCCATACGAATGCCCCATGAACGATTTTGACCACTAGCTATGACCAATATCCTATACGTATCCATTTTAAACCTTAATTGGTGTCCATTACCCATACGAATGGCTCGTGAACCATTATAACCACTAGTTATGATCGATAACCTATAAGTATCCATGTTAAACCGTAATTAGCGTCCATAGCCCGTACGAATGGCCCGTGAACCATTATAACCACTAGCTATAACCAATAACCTATAAGTATCCATTTTTTTAAACTGTAATTGGTGTTGATAACCCATACAAATGGCCCGTGAACCATTATAACCACTAGTTATGACCAGTAACCTAAAAGTATCCATTTTTTAAACTGTAATTGGTGTCTAGAACCCATACGAATGCCAGTGAATGATTTTGACCACTAGCTTTGACCAATAACTTATAAGTATCCATTTTAAACCTTAATTGGTGTCCATTACCCATATGAATGGCCCGTGAACCATTATATTCACTAGCTTCGACCAATAACCTATAAGTATCCATTTTAAACCTTAATTGGCGTCCATTACCCATACGAATGGCACGTGAACCATTATAAACCCTATCTACGACCAATAACCTATAAGTATCCTTTATAAACCTTAATTGGCGTCCATAGCCCATACGAATGGCCCGTGAACCATTATAACCACTAGTTTTGACCAATACCTATAAGTATCCTTGTTAAACCGTAATTAGCGTCCATAGCCCATACGAATGGCCCGTGAACCATTATAACCAATAGCTATGACCAATAACCTATAAGTACCCATTTTTTAAAGTGTAATTGGTGTCTAGAACCATACGAATGCCCCGTGAACGATTTTGACCATTAGCTATGACCAATAACCCATATATCCATTTTTTAAAATGTAATTGGTGTCTAGAACTCATACGAATGCCCCGTGAACGATTTTGACCACTAGCTATGACCAGTAACCTATAAGTATCCATTTTAAACATTAATTGGTGTCCATTACACATACGAATAGCCCGTGAAGCATTATAACCACTAGCTTCAACCAATAACCTATAAATATCCTTGTTAAACCGTAATTAGCATTCATAACCCATACGAATGGCCCATGAACCATTATAACCACTAGCTTTGGCCAATAACCTATAAGTATCCTTCATAAACCGTAATTAGCGTTCATAGCCCATACGAATGGCCCGTGAACCACTATAACCACTAGATATGACCAACAACTTATAAGTATCCATATTTTAAACTGTAATTGGTGTCTAGAACCCATACGAATGCCCCATGAACAATTTTGACCACTAGCTATGACCAATATCCTATAAGTATCCATTTTAAACCTTAATTGGTGTCCATTACCCATACGAATGGCTCGTGAACCATTATAACCACTAGTTATGATCGATAACCTATAAGTATCCATGTTAAACCGTAATTAGCGTCCATAGCCCGTACGAATGGCCCGTGAACCATTATAACCACTAGCTATAACCAATAACCTATAAGTATCCATTTTTTAAACTGTAATTGGTGTTGATAACCCATACAAATGGCCTGTGAACCATTATAACCACTAGTTATGACCAGTAACCTAAAAGTATCCATTTTTTAAACTGTAATTGGTGTCTAGAACCCATACGAATGCCAGTGAATGATTTTGACCACTAGCTAAGACCAATCACTTATAAGTATCATATTTAAACCTTAATTGGTGTCCATTACCCATACGAATGGCCCGTGAACCATTATAATCACTAGCTTCGACCAATAACCTATAAGTATCCATTTTAAACCTTAATTGGGGTCCATTACCCATACGAATGGCCCGTGAACCATTATAAACCCTAGCTACGACCAATAACCTATAAGTATCCTTTATAAACCGTAATTAGCGTCCATAGCCCATACGAATGGCCCGTGGACCATTATAACCACTAGTTTTGACCAATACCTATAAGTATCCTTGTTAAACCGTAATTAGCGTCCATAGCCCATACGAATGGCCCGTGAACCATTATAACCAATAGCTATGACCAATAACCTATAAGTACCTAGTTTTTAAACTGTAATTGGTGTCTAGAACCCATATGAATGCCCCGTGAACGATTTTGACCATTAGCTATGACCAATAACCCATATATCCATTTTTTAAAATGTAATTGGTGTCTAGAACTCATATGAATGCCCCGTGAACGATTTTGACCACTAGCTATGACCAGTATCCTATAAGTATCCATTTTAAACATTAATTGGTGTCCATTACACATACGAATGGCCCGTGAAGCATTATAACCACTAGCTTCAACCAATAACCTATAAATATCCTTGTTAAACCGTAATTAGCATTCATAACCCATACGAATGGCCCGTGAACCATTATAACCACTAGCTTTGACCAATAACCTATAAGTATCCTTCATAAACCGTAATTAGCGTTCATAGCCCATACGAATGGCCCGTGAACCACTATAACCACTAGATATGATCAATAACTTATAAGTATCCATATTTTAAAATGTAATTGGTGTCTAGAACCCATACGAATGCCCCATGAACAATTTTGACCACTAGCTATGACCAATATCCTATAAGTATCCATGTTAAACCGTAATTGGCATCCATAGCACGTACGAATGGCCCGTGAACCATTATAACCACTAGCTATAACCAATGAGTATCCATTTTTTTAACTGTAATTGGTGTTGATAACCCATACAAATGGCCCGTGAACCATTATGTCCACTAGCTATGACGAATAACCTATACGTATCCATTTTAAACATTAATTAGCGTCCATTACACATACGAATGGCCCGTGAAGCATTATAACCACTAGCTACGCCCAATAACCTATAAGTATCCATGTTAAAGAGTAATTGGCGTCACTAGCCCATACGAATGGCCCGTGATCCATTATAATCACTAGCTATAACCAATAACCTATAAGTATCCATTTTTTAAACTGTAATTGGTGTTGATAACCCATTCAAATGGCCCGTGAACCATTATAACCACTAGGCTATGACCAATAACCTATAAGTATTCATTTTAAACCTTAATTGGTGTCCATTACCCATAAGAATGGCCCGTGAACCATTATAATAACTAGCTTCGACCAATAACCTATAAGTATCCTTGTTAAACAGTAATTAGCGTTCATAGCCAATACGAATGGCCCGTGAACCTTTATAACCACTAGTTTCGAGCAATAACCTATAAGTATCCTTGTTAAACCATAATTAGCGTCCATAGCCCATACGAATGGCCGGTGAACCATTATAATCAATAGCTATGACCAATAACCTATACGTATCCATTTTTAAACTGTAATTGGTGTCTAGAACCCATATGAATGCCCCGTGAACGATTTTGACCACTAGCTATGACCAATAACCTGTATATCCATTTTTTAAAATGTAATTGGTTTCTAGAACTCATACGAATGCCCCGTGAATGATTTTGACCACTAGCTATGACCAATAACCTATAAGTATCCATTTTAACCATTAATTGGTGTCCATTATACATACGAATGACCCATGAACCATAATAACCACTAGCTTCGACCAATAACCTATAAGTATCCTCATTAAACCGTAATTAGCATCCATAGCCCATACGAATGGCCCATGAACCATTATAACCACTAGCTATGACCAATAACCTATAAGTATCCATTTTTTAAATTGTAATTGGTGTCTAGAACCCATACGAATGCCCCATGAATGATTTTGACCACTAGCTATGACCAATAACCTATATCTCTATAAGTATCCATTTTAAACCTTAATTGGTGTCGATAACCCATACGAATGGCCCGTGAACCATTATAACCACTAGTTACGCCCAATAACCTATAAGTATCCATGTTAATCCGTAATTGGCGTCCATAGCCCATACGAAGAGCTCGTGAACCATTATAACCACTAGCTATAACCAATAACCTATTAGTATCCATTTTTTTAACTGTAATTGGTGTTGATAACCCGTACAAATGGCCCGTGAACCAATATAACCACTAGCTATGACCAATAACCTATAAGTATCCATTTTTTAAACTGTAATTGTTGTCTAGAACCCATACGAATGCCCCGTGAACGATTTTGACCATTAGCTATGACCAATAACCTATAAGTATCCATTTTACACCTTAATTGGTGTCCATTACCCATGCGAATGGCCTGTGGACCATTATAATCACTACCTTCGACCAATAACCTATAAGTGTCCGTTTAAACCTTAATTGGTGTCCATTACCATACGAATGGCCCGTGAACCATTATAAACCCTAGCTACGACCAATAACCTATTAGTATCCTTATTAAACCGTAATTAGCGTCCATAGCCATACGAATGGCCCGTGAACCATTATAACCAGTAGTTTCGACCAATAGAGTATAAGTATCCTTGTTAAACCGTAATTAGCGTCCATAGCCCATACGAATGGCCCATGAACCATTATAACCAATAGCTATGACCAATAACCTATAAGTATCCATTTTTTAATCTGTAATTGGTGTCTAAAACCCATACGAATGTCACGTGAACGATTTTGACCTCTAGCTATGACCAATAACCCATATATCCATTTTTTAAGCTGTAATTGGTGTCTAGAACTCATACGAATGCACTGTGAACGATTTTGACCACTAGCTGGGACCAATAACCTATAAGTATCCATTTTAAACATTAATTGGTGTCCATTACACATACAAATGGCCCGTGAACCATTATAACTACTAGCTTCGACCAATAACCTATAAGTATCCATGTTTTAAACTGTAATTGGTGTCTATAACCCATACGAATGCCCCGTGAATGATTTTGACCACTAGCAATGACCAATAACCTATAAGTATCCATTTTAAACCTTAATCGGTGTCGACCAATAACCTATAAGTATCCATGTTAAACCGTAATTGGGTCCATAGCCCATACGAATGGCCCATAAACCATTACCGCCACTAGCTATAACCAATAACCTATAAGTATCCAGTTTTTAAACTGTAATTGGTGTTGATAACCCATACAAATGGCCCGTGAACCATTATAACCACTAGCTATGACCAATAACCTATAAGTATCCATTTTTTAAACTGTAATTGGTGTCTAGAACCCATACGAATGCTCAGAGAACGATTTTTACCACTAGCTATGACCGATAACTTTTAAGTATCCATTTTAAACCTTAAATGGTGTCCATTACCCAGACGAATGGCCCGTGAAGCATTATATTCACTAGCTTCGACCAATAACCTATAAGTGTCCGTTTTAAACCTTAATTGGGGTCCATTACCCATACGAATGGCCCGTGAACCATTATAAACCCTAGTTACGACCAATAACCTATAAGTATCCTTGTTAAACCGTCATTAGCGTCCATAGCCCATACGAATGGCCCGTGAACCATTATAACCACTAGTTTAGACCAATAACCTATAAGTATCCTTGTTAAAACGTAATTAGCGTCCATAGCCCATACGAATGGCCCGTGAACCAGTAGCTATGACCAATAACCTATAAGTACCAATTTTTTAAACTGTAATTGGTGTCTGGAACCCATACGAATGCCCCGTGAACGATTTTGACCACTGGTTATGACCGATAACCCATATATCTATTTTTTATTAAATGTAATTGGTGTCTAAAACTCATACGAATGTCCCGTGAACGATTTTGACCACTAGCTATGACCAGTAATCTATAAGTATCCATTTTAAACATTAATTGGTGTCCATTACACATACGAATGGCCCGTGAAGCATTATAACCACTAGCTTCAACCAATAACCTATAAATATCCTTGTTAAACCGTAATTAGCATTCATAACCCATACGAATGGCCCGTGAACCATTATAACCACTAGCTTTGGCCAATAACCTATAAGTATCCTTCATAAACCGTAATTAGCGTTCATAGCCCATACGAATGGCCCGTGAACCACTATAACCACTAGATATGACCAATAACTTATAAGTATCCATATTTTAAACTGTAATTGGTGTCTAGAACCCATACGAATGCCCCATGAACAATTTTGAGCACTAGATATGACCAATATCCTATAAGTATCCATTTTAAACCTTAATTGGTGTCCATTACCCATACGAATGGCTCGTGAACCAGTATAACCACTAGTTATGATCAATAACCTATAAGTATCCATGTTAAACCGTAATTAGCGTCCATAGCCCGTACGAATGGCCCATGAACCATTATAACCACTAGCTATAACCAATAACCTATAAGTATCCATTTTTTAAACTGTAATTGGTGTTGATAACCCATACAAATGGCCCGTGAACCATTATAACAACTAGTTATGACCAGTAACCTAAAAGTATCCATTTTTTAAATTGTAATTGGTGTCTAGAACCCATACGAATGCCAGTGAACGATTTTGACAACTAGCTATGACCAATAACTTATAAGTATCCATTTTAAACCTTAATTGGTGTCCATTACCCATACGAATGGCCCGTGAACCATTATATTCACTAGCTTCGACCAATAACCTATAAGTATCCATTTTAAACCTTAATTGGCGTCCATTACCCATACGAATGGCACGTGAACCATTATAAACCCTAGCTACGACCAATAACCTATAAGTATCCTTTATAAACCGTAATTAGCGTCCATAGCCCATACGAATGGCCCATGAACCATTATAACCACTAGTTTTGAACAATACCTATAAGTATCCTTGTTAAACCGTAATTAGCGTCCATAGCCCATACGAATGGCCCGTGAACCATTATAACCAATAGCTATGACCAATAACCTATAAGTACCCATTTTTTAAACTGTAATAGGTGTCTAGAACCATACGAATGCCCCGGGAATGATTTTGACCATTAGCTATGACCAATAACCCATATATCCATTTTTTAAAATGTAATTGGTGTCTAAAACTCATACGAATGCCCCGTGAACGATTTTGACCACTAGCTATGACCAGTAACCTATAAGTATCCATTTTAAACATTAATTGGTGTCCACTACACATACGAATGGCCCGTGAAGCATTATAACCACTAGCTTCAACCAATAACCTATAAATATCCTTGTTAAACCGTAATTAGCATTCATAACCCATACGAATGGCCCGTGAACCATTATAACCACTAGCTTTGGCCAATAACCTATAAGTATCCTTCATAAACCGTAATTAGCGTTCATAGCCCATACGAATGGCCCGTGAACCACTATAACCACTAGATATGACCAATAACTTATAAGTATCCATATTTTAAACTGTAATTGGTGTCTAGAACCCATACGAATGCCCCATGAACAATTTTGACCACTAGATATGACCAATATCCTATAAGTATCCATTTTAAACCTTAATTGGTGTCCATTACCCATACGAATGGCTCGTGAACCATTATAACCACTAGTTATGATCGATAACCTATAAGTATCCATGTTAAACCGTAATTAGCGTCCATAGCCCGTACGAATGGCCCATGAACCATTACCGCCACTAGCTATAACCAATAACCTATAAGTATCCAGTTTTTAAACTGTAATTGGTGTTGATAACCCATACAAATGGCCCGTGAACCATTATAACCACTAGCTATGACCAATATCCTATAAGTATCCGTTTTTTAAACTGTAATTGGTGTCTAGAACCCATACGAATGCTCAGAGAATGATTTTTACCACTAGCTAAGACCGATAACTTTTAAGTATCCATTTTAAACCTTAATTGGTGTCCATTACCCAGACGAATGGCCCGTGAACCATTATAATCACTAGCTTCGACCAATAACCTATAAGTATCCGTTTTAAACCTTAATTGGGGTCCATTACCCATACGAATGGCCCGTGAACCATTATAAACCCTAGTTACGACCAATAACCTATAAGTATCCTTGTTAAACCGTCATTAGCGTCCATAGCCCATACGAATGGCCCGTGAACCATTATAACCACTAGTTTAGACCAATAACCTATAAGTATCCTTGTTAAAACGTAATTAGCGTCCATAGCCCATACGAATGGCCCGTGAACCAGTAGCTATGACCAATAACCTATAAGTACCAATTTTTTAAACTATAATTGGTGTCTGGAACCCATATGAATGCCCCGTGAACGATCTTGACCACTGGTTATGACCGATAACCCATATATCTATTTTTTTTTTTAAATGTAATTGGT
Organism: Calendula officinalis; assembly: GCA_963853835.1. Taxonomy (NCBI): domain Eukaryota; kingdom Viridiplantae; phylum Streptophyta; class Magnoliopsida; order Asterales; family Asteraceae; genus Calendula; species Calendula officinalis. The sequence continues at coordinate 20,056,724 of OY970828.1, read as the reverse complement.
GTCTAGAACTTATACGAATGCCTCGTGAACGATTTTAACCACTAGCTATGACCAATAACCTATAAGTATCCATTTTAAACATTAATTGGTGTCCATTACACATACCAATGGCCCGTGAGGCATTATAACCACTAGCTTCAACCAATAACCTATAAATATCCTTATTAAACCGTAATTCGCGTTCATAACCCATACGAATGGCCCGTGAACCATTATAACCACTAGCTTCGACCAATAACCTATAAGTATCCTTCATAAACTGTAATTAGCGTTCATAGCCCATACGAATGGCCCGTGAACCATTATAACCACTAGATATGACCATAACTTATAAGTATCCATATTTTAAACTGTAATTGGTGTCTAGAACCCATACGAATGCCCCATGAACAATTTTGACCACTAGATATGACCAATATCCTATAAGTATCCATTTTAAACCTTAATTGGTGTCCATTACCCATACGAATGGCTCGTGAACCATTATAACCACTAGTTACGATCGATAACCAATAAGTATCCATGTTAAACCGTAATTAGCGTCCACAGCCCGTACGAATGGCCCGTGAACCATTATAACCACTAGCTATAACCAATAACCTATAAGTATCCATTTTTTAAACTGTAATTGGTGTTGATAACCCATACAAATGGCCCGTGAACCATTATTACCACTAGTTATGACCAGTAACCTAAAAGTATCCATTTTTTAAACTGTAATTGGTGTCTAGAACCCATACGAATGCCAGTGAACGATTTTGACCACTAGCTATGGTGTCCATTTTAAACCAATAACTTATAAGTATCCATTTTAAACCTTAATTGGTGTCCATTACCCATTCGAATGGCCCGTGAACCATTATATTCACTAGCTTCGACCAATAACCTATAAGTATCCATTTTAAACCTTAATTGGCGTCCATTACCCATACGAATGGCACGTGAACCATTATAAACCCTAGCTACGACCAATAACCTATAAGTATCCTTTATAAACCGTAATTAGCGTCCATAGCCCATACGAATGGCCCGTGAACCATTATAACCACTAGTTTTGACCAATACCTATAAGTATCCTTGTTAAACCGTAATTAGCGTCCATAGCCCATACGAATGGCCCGTGAACCATTATAACCAATAGCTATGACCAATAACCTATAAGTACCCACTTTTTAAACTGTAATTGGTGTCTAGAACCCATACGAATGCCCCGTGAACGATTTTGACCATTAGCTATGACCAATAACCCATATATCCATTTTTAAAAATGTAATTTGTGTCTAGAACTCATACGAATGCCCCGTGAACGATTTTGACCACTAGCTATGGCCAGTAACCTATAAGAATCCATTTTAAACATTAATTGGTGTCCATTACACGTACGAATGGCCCGTGAAGCATTATAACCACTAGCTTCAACCAATAACCTATAAATATCCTTGTTAAACCGTAATTAGCATTCATAACCCATACGAATGGCCCGTGAACCATTATAACCACTAGCTTTGGCCAATAACCTACAAGTATCCTTCATAAACGGTAATTAGCATTCATAGCCCATACGAATGGCCCGTGAACCACTATAACCACTAGATATGACCAATAACTTATAAGTATCCATATTTTAAACTGTAATTGGTGTCTAGAACCCATACGAATACCCCATGAACAATTTTGACCACTAGCTATGACCAATATCCTATAAGTATCCATTTTAAACCTTAATTGGTGTCCATTACCCATACGAATGGCTCGTGAACCATTATAACCACTAGTTATGATCGATAACCTATAAGTATCCATGTTAAACCGTAATTAGCGTCCATAGCCCGTACGAATGGCCCATGAACCATTATAACCACTAGCTATAACCAATAACCTATAAGTATCCATTTTTTAAACTGTAATTGGTGTTGATAACCCATACAAATGGCCCGTGAACCATTATAACCACTAGTTATGACCAGTAACCTAAAAGTATCCATTTTTTAAATTGTAATTGGTGTCTAGAACCCATACGAATGCCAGTGAACGATTTTGACAACTAGCTATGACCAATAACTTATAAGTATCCATTTTAAACCTTAATTGGTGTCCATTACCCATACGAATGGCCCGTGAACCATTATATTCACTAGCTTCGACCAATAACCTATAAGTATCCATTTTAAACCTTAATTGGCGTCCATTACCCATACGAATGGCACGTGAACCATTATAAACCCTAGCTACGACCAATAACCTATAAGTATCCTTTATAAACCGTAATTAGCGTCCATAGCCCATACGAATGGCCCGTGAACCATTATAACCACTAGTTTTGACCAATACCTATAAGAATCCTTGTTAAACCGTAATTAGCGTCCATAGCCCATACGAATGGCCCGTGAACCATTATAACCAATAGCTATGACCAATAACCTATAAGTACCCATTTTTTAAACTGTAATTGGTGTCTAGAACCATACGAATGCCCCGGGAATGATTTTGACCATTAGCTATGACCAATAACCCATATATGCATTTTTTAAAATGTAATTGGTGTCTAAAACTCATACGAATGCCCCGTGAACGATTTTGACCACTAGCTATGACCAGTAACCTATAAGTATCCATTTTAAACATTAATTGGTGTCCACTACACATACGAATGGCCCGTGAAGCATTATAACCACTAGCTTCAACCAATAACCTATAAATATCCTTGTTAAACCGTAATTAGCATTCATAACCCATACGAATGGCCCGTGAACCATTATAACCACTAGCTTTGGCCAATAACCTACAAGTATCCTTCATAAATGGTAATTAGCATTCATAGCCCATACGAATGGCCCGTGAACCACTATAACCACTAGATATGACCAATAACTTATAAGTATCCATATTTTAAACTGTAATTGGTGTCTAGAACCCATACGAATACCCCATGAACAATTTTGACCACTAGCTATGACCAATATCCTATAAGTATCCATTTTAAACCTTAATTGGTGTCCATTACCCATACGAATGGCTCGTGAACCATTATAACCACTAGTTATGATCGATAACCTATACGTATCCATGTTAAACCGTAATTAGCGTCCATAGCCGTACGAATGGCCCATGAACCATTATAACCACTAGCTATAACCAATAACCTATAAGTATCCATTTTTTAAACTGTAATTGGTGTTGATAACCCATACAAATGGCCCGTGAACCATTATAACCACTAGTTATGACCAGTAACCTAAAAGTATCCATTTTTTAAATTGTAATTGGTGTCTAGAACCCATACGAATGCCAGTGAACGATTTTGACAACTAGCTATGACCAATAACTTATAAGTATCCATTTTAAACCTTAATTGGTGTCCATTACCCATACGAATGGCCCGTGAACCATTATATTCACTAGCTTCGACCAATAACCTATAAGTATCCATTTTAAACCTTAATTGGCGTCCATTACCCATACGAATGGCACGTGAACCATTATAAACCCTAGCTACGACCAATAACCTATAAGTATCCTTTATAAACCGTAATTAGCGTCCATAGCCCATACGAATGGCCCATGAACCATTATAACCACTAGTTTTGAACAATACCTATAAGTATCCTTGTTAAACCGTAATTAGCGTCCATAGCCCATACGAATGGCCCGTGAACCATTATAACCAATAGCTATGACCAATAACCTATAAGTACCCATTTTTTAAACTGTAATTGGTGTCTAGAACCATACGAATGCCCCGGGAATGATTTTGACCATTAGCTATGACCAATAACCCATATATGCATTTTTTAAAATGTAATTGGTGTCTAAAACTCATACGAATGCCCCGTGAACGATTTTGACCACTAGCTATGACCAGTAACCTATAAGTATCCATTTTAAACATTAATTGGTGTCCACTACACATACGAATGGCCCGTGAAGCATTATAACCACTAGCTTCAACCAATAACCTATAAATATCCTTGTTAAACCGTAATTAGCATTCATAACCCATACGAATGGCCCGTGAACCATTATAACCACTAGCTTTGGCCAATAACCTATAAGTATCCTTCATAAACCGTAATTAGCGTTCATAGCCCATACGAATGGCCCGTGAACCACTATAACCACTAGATATGACCAATAACTTATAAGTATCCATATTTTAAACTGTAATTGGTGTCTAGAACCCATACGAATGCCCCATGAACAATTTTGACCACTAGATATGACCAATATCCTATAAGTATCCATTTTAAACCTTAATTGGTGTCCATTACCCATACGAATGGCTCGTGAACCATTATAACCACTAGTTATGATCGATAACCTATAAGTATCCATGTTAAACCGTAATTAGCGTCCATAGCCCGTACGAATGGCCCATGAACCATTACCGCCACTAGCTATAACCAATAACCTATAAGTATCCAGTTTTTAAACTGTAATTGGTGTTGATAACCCATACAAATGGCCCGTGAACCATTATAACCACTAGCTATGACCAATATCCTATAAGTATCCGTTTTTTAAACTGTAATTGGTGTCTAGAACCCATACGAATGCTCAGAGAATGATTTTTACCACTAGCTAAGACCGATAACTTTTAAGTATCCATTTTAAACCTTAATTGGTGTCCATTACCCAGACGAATGGCCCGTGAACCATTATAATCACTAGCTTCGACCAATAACCTATAAGTATCCGTTTTAAACCTTAATTGGGGTCAATTACCCATACGAATGGCCCGAGAACCATTATAAACCCTAGTTACGACCAATAACCTATAAGTATCCTTGTTAAACCGTCATTAGCGTCCATAGCCCATACGAATGGCCCGTGAACCATTATAACCACTAGTTTAGACCAATAACCTATAAGTATCCTTGTTAAAACGTAATTAGCGTCCATAGCCCATACGAATGGCCCGTGAACCAGTAGCTATGACCAATAACCTATAAGTACCAATTTTTTAAACTATAATTGGTGTCTGGAACCCATATGAATGCCCCGTGAACGATCTTGACCACTGGTTATGACCGATAACCCATATATCTATTTTTTTTAAATGTAATTGGTGTCTAGAACTTATACGAATGCCTCGTGAACGATTTTAACCACTAGCTATGACCAATAACCTATAAGTATCCATTTTAAACATTAATTGGTGTCCATTACACATACCAATGGCCCGTGAGGCATTATAACCACTAGCTTCAACCAATAACCTATAAATATCCTTATTAAACCGTAATTCGCGTTCATAACCCATACGAATGGCCCGTGAACCATTATAACCACTAGCTTCGACCAATAACCTATAAGTATCCTTCATAAACTGTAATTAGCGTTCATAGCCCATACGAATGGCCCGTGAACCATTATAACCACTAGATATGACCATAACTTATAAGTATCCATATTTTAAACTGTAATTGGTGTCTAGAACCCATACGAATGCCCCATGAACAATTTTGACCACTAGATATGACCAATATCCTATAAGTATCCATTTTAAACCTTAATTGGTGTCCATTACCCATACGAATGGCTCGTGAACCATTATAACCACTAGTTACGATCGATAACCAATAAGTATCCATGTTAAACCGTAATTAGCGTCCACAGCCCGTACGAATGGCCCGTGAACCATTATAACCACTAGCTATAACCAATAACCTATAAGTATCCATTTTTTAAACTGTAATTGGTGTTGATAACCCATACAAATGGCCCGTGAACCATTATAACCACTAGTTATGACCAGTAACCTAAAAGTATCCATTTTTTAAACTGTAATTGGTGTCTAGAACCCATACGAATGCCAGTGAACGATTTTGACCACTAGCTATGGTGTCCATTTTAAACCAATAACTTATAAGTATCCATTTTAAACCTTAATTGGTGTCCATTACCCATTCGAATGGCCCGTGAACCATTATATTCACTAGCTTCGACCAATAACCTATAACTATCCATTTTAAACCTTAATTGGCGTCCATTACCCATACGAATGGCACGTGAACCATTATAAACCCTAGCTACGACCAATAACCTATAAGTATCCTTTATAAACCGTAATTAGCGTCCATAGCCCATACGAATGGCCCGTGAACCATTATAACCACTAGTTTTGACCAATACCTATAAGTATCCTTGTTAAACTGTAATTAGCGTCCATAGCCCATACGAATGGCCCGTGAACCATTATAACCAATAGCTATGACCAATAACCTATAAGTACCCATTTTTTAAACTGTAATTGGTGTCTAGAACCCATACGAATGCCCCGTGAATGATTTTGACCATTAGCTATGACCAATAACCCATATATCCATTTTTAAAAATGTAATTTGTGTCTAGAACTCATACGAATGCCCCGTGAACGATTTTGACCACTAGCTATGGCCAGTAACCTATAAGTATCCATTTTAAACATTAATTGGTGTCCATTACACATACGAATGGCCCGTGAAGCATTATAACCACTAGCTTCAACCAATAACCTATAAATATCCTTGTTAAACCGTAATTAGCATTCATAACCCATACGAATGGCCCGTGAACCATTATAACCACTAGCTTTGGCCAATAACCTACAAGTATCCTTCATAAACGGTAATTAGCATTCATAGCCCATACGAATGGCCCGTGAACCACTATAACCACTAGATATGACCAATAACTTATAAGTATCCATATTTTAAACTGTAATTGGTGTCTAGAACCCATACGAATACCCCATGAACAATTTTGAACACTAGCTATGACCAATATCCTATAAGTATCCATTTTAAACATTAATTGGTGTCCATTACCCATACGAATGGCTCGTGAACCATTTTAACCACTAGTTATGATCGATAACCTATAAGTATCCATGTTAAACCGTAATTAGCGTCCATAGCCCGTACGAATGGCCCGTGAACCATTATAACCACTAGCTATAACCAATAACCTATAAGTATCCATTTTTTAAACTGTAATTGGTGTTGATAACCCATACAAATGGCCCGTGAACCATTATAACCACTAGTTATGACCAATAACCTATAAGTATCCATTTTTTAAACTGTAATTGGTGTCTAGAACCCATACGAATACCAGTGAACGATTTTGACCACTAGCTATGACCAATCACTTATAAGTATCCATTTTAAACCTTAATTGGTGTCCATTACCCATACGAATGGCCCGTGAACCATTATAATCACTAGCTTCGTCCAATAACCTATAAGTATCCATGTTTTAAACTGTAATTGGTGTCTAGAACCCATACGAATGCCCCGTGAATGATTTTGACCACTAGCAATGACCAATAACCTATAAGTATCCATTTTAAACCTCTATTGGTGTCGATAACCCATGCGAATGGCCCGTGAACCATTATAACCACTAGCCTATAAGTATCCATGTTAAACCGTAATTGGGTCCATAGCCCATACGAATGGCCCGTGAACCATTACAGCCACTAGCTATAACAAATAACCTATAAGTATCCATTTTTTAAACTGTAATTAGCGTCCATAGCCCATATGAATGGCCCGTGAACCATTATAATCACTAGCTTCGACAAATAACCTATAAGTATCCATTTTAAACCTTAATTGGGGTCCATTACCCATACGAATGGCCCGTGAACCATTATAAACCTTAGTTACGACCAATAACCTATAAGTATCCTTGTTAAACCATAATTAGCGTCCATAGCCCATACGAATGGCCCGTGAACCATTATAACCACTAGTTTAGACCAATAACCTATACGTATCCTTGTTAAACCGTAATTGGTGTTGATAACCCATACAAATGGTCGGTGAACCATTATAACCACTAGCTATGAACAATAACCTAAAAGTATCCATTTTTTAAACTGTAATTGGTGTCTAGAACCCATACGAATGCTAGTGAAGAATTTTGACCACTAGCTATGACCAATAACTTATAAGTATCCATTTTAAACCTTAATTGGTGACGATAACCCATGCGAATGGCCCGTGAACCATTATAACCACTAGCTACGCCCAATAACCTATAAGTATCCATGTTAAACCGTAATTGGGTCCATAGCCCATACGAATGGCCCGTGAACCATTACAGCCACTAGCTATAACCACTAACCTATAAGTATCCATTTTTTAAATTGTAATTGGTGTTGATAACCCATACAAATGGCCCGTGAACCATTATAACCACTAGCTATGACCAATAACCTATCAGTATCCATTTTTTAAACTGTAATTGGTGTCTAGAAACCATACGAATGCTCAGTGAATGATTTTGACCACTAGCTATGCTCGATAACTTATATGTATCCATTTTAAACCTTAATTGGTGTCCATTACCCATACGAATGGCCCGTGAACCATTATAATCACTAGCTTCAACAAATAACCTATAAGTATCCATTTTAAACCTTAATTGGGGTCCATTACCCATACGAATGGCCCGTGAACCATTATAAACCTTAGTTACGACCAATAACCTATAAGTATCCTTGTTAAACCGTAATTAGCGTCCATAGCCCATACGAATGGACCGTGAACCATTATAACCACTAGTTTAGACCAATAACCTATAAGTATCCTTGTTAAACCGTAATTGGTGTTGATAACCCATACAAATGGCCCGTGAACCATTATAACCACTAGCTATGACCAATAACCTAAAAGTATCCATTTTTTAAACTGTAATTGGTGTCTAGAACCCATAGGAATGCCAGTGAACAATTTTGACCACTAGCTATGACCAATAACTTATAAGTATCCATTTTAAATCTTAATTGGTATCCATTACCCATACGAATGGCCCGTGAACCATTATAATCACTAGCTACGACCAATAACCTATAAGTATCCATTTTAAACCTTAATTGGTATCCATTACCCATACGAATGGCCCGTGAACCATTATAATCACTAGCTACGACCAATAACCTATAATTATCCATTTTAAACATTAATTGGTGTCCATTACACATACAAATGGCCCGTGAACGATTATAACTACTAGCTTCGACCAATAACCTATAAGTATCCATGTTTTAAACTGTAATTGGTGTCTAGAACCCATACGAATGCCCCGTGAATGATTTTGACCACTAGCAATGACCAATAACCTATAAGTATCCATTTTAAACCTTAATTGGTGTCGACAACCCATGCGAATGGCCCGTGAACCATTATAACCACTAGCTACGCCCAATAACCTATAAGTATCCATGTTAAACCGTAATTGGGTCCATAGCCCATACGAATGGCCCGTGAACCATTACAGCCACTAGCTATAACTAATAACCTATAAGTATCCATTTTTTAAACTGTAATTGGTGTTGATAACCCATACAAATGGCCCGTGAACCATTATAACCACTAGCTATGACCAATAACCTATCAGTATCCATTTTTTAAACTGTAATTGGTGTCTAGAAACCATACGAATGCTCAGTGAACGATTTTGACCACTAGCTATGCTCGATAACTTATAAGTATCCATTTTAAACCTTAATTGGTGTCCATTACCCATACGAATGGCCCGTGAACCATTATATTCACTAGCTTCGACAAATAACCTATAAGTATCCATTTTAAACCTTAATTGGGGTCCGTTACCCATACGAATGGCCCGTGAACCATTATAAACCTTAGCTACGACCAATAACCTAAAAGTATCCTTGTTAAACCGTAATTAGCGTCCATAGCCCATATGAATGGCCCGTGAACCATTATAACCAATAGTTTAGACCAATAACCTATAAGTATCCTTGTTAAACCGTAATTGGTGTTGATAACCCATACAAATAGCCCGTGAACCATTATAACCACTAGCTATGACCAATAACCTAAAAGTATCCATTTTTTAAACTGTAATTGGTGTCTAGAACCCATACGAACGCCAGTGAACAATTTTGACCACTAGCTATGACCAATAACTTATAAGTATCCATTTTAAACCTTAATTGGTATCCATTACCCATATGAATGGCCCGTGAACCATTATAATCACTAGCTACGACCAATAACCTATAAGTATCCATTTTAAACATTAATTGGTGTCCATTACACATACAAATGGACCGTGAACGATTATAACTACTAGCTTCGACCAATAACATATAAGTATCCATGTTTTAAACTGTAATTGGTGTCTAGAACCCATACGAATGCCCCGTGAATGATTTTGACCACTAGCAATGACAAATAACCTATAAGTATCCATTTTAAACCTTAATTGGTGTCGATAACCCATGCGAATGGCCCGTGAACCATTATAACCACTAGCTACGCCCAATAACCTATAAGTATCCATGTTAAACCGTAAGTGGGTCCATAGCCCATACGAATGGCCCGTGAACAATTACAGCCACTAGCTATAACCAATAACCTATAAGTATCCATTTTTTAAACTGTAATTGGTGTTGATAACCCATACAAATGGCCCGTGAACCATTATAACCACTAGCTATGACCAATAACCTATCAGTATCCATTTTTTAAACTGTAATTGGTGTCTAGAACCCATACGAATGCTCAGTGAATGATTTTGACCACTAGCTATGCTCGATAACTTTTAAGTATCCATTTTAAACCTTAATTGGTGTCCATTACCCATACGAATGGCCCGTGAACCATTATAATCTCTAGCTTCGATAAATAATCTATAAGTATGAATTTTAAACCTTAATTGGGGTCCATTACCCATACGAATGGCCCGTGAACCATTATAAACCTTAGTTACGACCAATAACCTACAAGTATCCTTGTTAAACCGTAATTAGCGTCCATAGCCCATACGAATGGCCCGTGAACCATTATAACCACTAGATTAGACCAATAACCTATAAGTATCCTTGTTAAACCGTAATTGGTGTTGATAACCCATACAAATGGCCCGTGAACCATTATAACCACTAGCTATGACCAATAACCTAAAAGTATCCATTTTTTAAACTGTAATTGGTGTCTAGAACCCATACGAATGCCAGTGAACAATTTTGACCACTAGCTATGACCAATAACTTATAAGTATCCATTTTAAACCTTAATTGGTATCCATTACCCATACGAATGGCCCGTGAACCATTATAATTACTAGCTACGACCAATAACCTATAAGTATCCATTTTAAACATTAATTGGTGTCCATTACACATACAAATGGCCCGTGAACGATTATAACTACTAGCTTCGACCAATAACCTATAAGTATCCATGTTTTAAACTGTAATTGGTGTTTAGAACCCATACGAATGCCCCGTGAATGATTTTGACCACTAGCAATGACCAATAACCTATAAATATCCATTTTAAACCTTAATTGGTGTCGATAACCCATGCGAATGGCCCGTGAACCATTATAACCACTAGCTACGCCCAATAACCTATAAGTATCCATGTTAAATCGTAATTGGGTCCATAACCCATACGAATGGCCCGTCAACCATTACAGCCACTAGCTATAACCAATAACCTATAAGTATCCATTTTTTAAACTGTAATTGGTGTTGATAACCCATACAAATGGCCCGTGAACCATTATAACCACTAGCTATGACCAATAACCTATCAGTATCCATTTTTTAAACTGTAATTGGTGTCTAGAACCCATACAAATGCTCAGTGAACAATTTTGACCACTAGCTATGCTCGATAACTTATAAGTATCCATTTTAAACCTTAATTGGTGTCCATTACCCATACGAATGGCCCGTGAACCATTATAATCACTAGCTTCGACAAATAACCTATAAGTATCCACTTTAAACCTTAATTGGGGTCCATTACCCATACGAATGGCCCGTGAACCATTATAAACCTTAGTTACGACCAATAACCTATAAGTATCCTTGTTAAACCGTAATTAGCGTCCATAGCCCATACGAATGGCCCGTGAACCATTATAACCACTAGTTTAGACCAATAACCTATAAGTATCCTTGTTAAACCGTAATTAGCATCCATAGCCCATACGAATGGCCTGTGAACCATTATAACCAATAGCTATGACCAATAACCTATAAGTACCAATTTGTTAAACTGTAATTGGTGTCTGGAACCCATACGAATGCCCCGTGAATGATTTTGACCACTAGCTAGGACCGATAACCCATATATCCATTTTTTTAAAATGTAATTGGTGTCTAGAACTCATACGAATGCCTCGTGAACGATTTTGACCACTAGGTATGACCAATAACCTATAAGTATCCATTTTAAACATTAATTGGTGTCCATTGCACATACCAATGGCCCATGAGGTATTATAACCACTAGCTTCAACCAATAACCAATAAATATCCTTATTAAACCGTAATTAGCGTTCATAACCCATACGAATGGCCCGTGAACCATTAGAACAACTAGCTTCGACCAATAACCTATAAGTATCCTTCTTAAACCGTAATTAGCATTCATAGCCCATACGAATGGCCCGTGAACCATTATAACCACTAGCTATGACCAATAACTTATAAGTATCCATATTTTAAATTGTAATTGGTGTCTAGAACCCATACGAATGCCTCATGAACAATTTTGACCACTAGCTATGACCAATAACCTATAAGTATCCATTTAAAACCATAATTGGTGTCCATTACCCATACGAATGGCCCGTGAACCATTATAACCACTAGCTATGATCGATAACCTATAAGTATCCATGTTAAACCGTAATTGGCGTCCATAGCCCGTACGAATGGCCCGTGAACCATTATAACCACTAGCTATAACCAATAACCTATAAGTATCCATTTTTTAAACTGTAATTGGTGTTGATAACCCATACAAATGGCCCGTGAACCATTATAACCACTAGCTATGACCAATAACCTATCAGTATCCATTTTTTAAACTGTAATTGGTGTCTAGAATCCATACGAATGCTCAGTGAATGATCTTGACCACTAGCTATGCTCGATAACTTATAAGTATCCATTTTAAACCTTAATTGGTGTCCATTACCCGTACGAATGGCCCGTGAATCGTTATAATCACTAGCCTCGACAAATAACCTATAAGTATCCATTTTAAACCTTAATTGGGGTCCATTACCCATACGAATGGCCCGTGAACCATTATAAACCATAGTTACGACCAATAACCTATAAGTATCCTTGTTAAACCGTAATTAGCGTCCATAGCCCATACGAATGGCCCGTGAACCATTATTAACCACTAGTTTAGACCAATAACCTATAAGTATCCTTGTTAAACCGTAATTGGTGTTGATAACCCATACAAATGGCCCGTGAACCATTATAACCACTAGCTATGACCAATAACCTAAAAGTATCCATTTTTTAAACTGTAATTGGTGTCTAGAACCCATACGAATGCCAGTGAACAATTTTGACCACTAGCTATGACCAATAACTTATAAGTACCCATTTTAAACATTAATTGGTGTCCATTACACATACAAATGGCCCGTGAACGATTATAACTACTAGCTTCGACCAATAACCTATAAGTATCCATGTTTTAAACTGTAATTGGTGTCTAGAACCCATACGAATGCCCCGTGAATGATTTTGAGCACTAGCAATGACCAATAACCTATAAGTATCCATTTTAAACCTTAATTGGTGTCGATAACCCATGCGAATGGCCCGTGAACCATTATAACCACTAGCTACGCCCAATAACCTAAAATTATCCATGTTAAACAGTAATTGGGTCCATAGCCCATACGAATGGCCCGTGAACCATTACAGCCACTAGCTATAACCAATAACCTATAAGTATCCATTTTTTAAACTGTAATTGGTGTTGATAACCCATACAAATGGCCCGTGAACCATTATAACCACTAGCTATGACCAATAACCTATCAGTATCAATTGTTTAAACTGTAATTGGTGTCTAGAACCCATACGAATGCTCAGTGAATGATTTTGACCACTAGCTATGCTCGATAACTTATAAGTATCCATTTTAAACCTTAATTGGTGTCCATTACCCATACGAATGGCCCGTGAACCATTATAATCACTAGCTTCGACAAATAACCTATAAGTATCCACTTTAAACCTTAATTGGGGTCCATTACCCATATGAATGGCCCGTGAACCATTATAAACCTTAGTTACGACCAACAACCTATAAGTATCCTTGTTAAACCGTAATTAGCATCCATAGCCCATACGAATGGCCCGTGAACCATTATAACCACTAGTTTAGACCAATAACCTATAAGTATCCTTGTTAAACCGTAATTAGCGTCCATAGCCCATACGAATGGCCCGTGAACCATTATAACCAATAGCTATGACCAATAACCTATAAGTACCAATTTGTTAAACTGTAATTGGTGTCTGGAACCCATACGAATGCCCCGTGAACGATTTTGACCACTAGCTAGGACCGATAACCCTTATATCCATTTTTTTAAATGTAATTGGTGTCTAGAACTCATACGAATGCCTCGTGAACGAATTTGACCACTAGCTATGACCAATAACCTATAAGTATCCATTTTAAACATTCATTGGTGTCCATTGCACATACAAATGGCCCATGAGGCATTATAACCACTAGCTTCAACCAATAACCTATAAATATCCTTATTAAACCGTAATTAGCGTTCATAACCCATACGAATGGCCCGTGAACCATTAGAACCACTGGCTTCGACCAATAACCTATAAGTATCCTTTTTAAACCGTAATTAGCGTTCATAGCCCATACGAATGGCCCGTGAACCATTATAACCACTAGCTATGACCAATAACTTATAAGTATCCATATTTTAAATTGTAATTGGTGTCTAGAACCCATACGAATGCCTCATGAACAATTTTGACCACTAGCTATGACCAATAACCTATAAGTATCCATTTAAAACCTTAATTGGTGTCCATTACCCATACGAATGGCCCGTGAACCATTATAACCACTAGCTATGATCGATAACCTATAAGTATCCATGTTAAACCGTAATTGGCGTCCATAGCCCGTACGAATGGCCCGTGAACCATTATAACCACTAGCTATAACCAATAACCTATAAGTATCCATTTTTTAAACTGTAATTGGTGTTGATAACCCATACAAATGGCCCGTGAACCATTATAACCACTAGCTATGACCAATAACCTATCAGTATCAATTTTTTAAACTGTAATTGGTGTCTAGAATCCATACGAATGCTCAGTGAACGATTTTGACCACTAGCTATGCTCGATAACTTATAAGTATCCATTTTAAACCTTAATTGGTGTCCATTACCCGTACGAATGGCCCGTGAACCATTATAATCACTAGCTTCGACCAATAACCTATAAGTATCCATTTTAAACCTTAATTGGGGTCCATTACCCATACGAATGGCCCGTGAACCATTATAAACCCTAGCTACAACCAATAACCTATAAGTATCCTTTTAAACCGTAATTGGCGTCCATAGCCCATACGAATGGCCCGTGAACCATTATAACCACTAGTTTTGACCAATACCTATTAGTATCCTTGTTAAACCGTAATTAGCGTCCATAGCCCATACGAATGGCCCGTGAACCATTATAACCAATAGCTATGACCAATAACCTATAAGTACCCATTTTTTAAACTGTAATTGGTTTCTAGAACCCATACGAATGCCCCGTGAACGATTTTGACCATTAGCTATGACCAATAACCCATATATCCATTTTTTAAAATGTAATTGGTGTCTAGAACTCATACGAATGCCCCGTGAACGATTTTGATCACTAGCTATGACCAGTAACCTATAAGTATCCATTTTAAACATTAATTGTGTCCATTACACATACGAATGGCCCGTGAACCTTATAACCAATAGCTATGACCAATAACCTATAAGTACCCATTTTTTAAACTTTAATTGGTGTCTATAACCCATACGAATGCCCCGTGAACGATTACAACCAGTAGCTACGACCAATAACCTATAAGTATCCTTCATAAACCGTAATTAGCGTTCATAGCCCATACGAATGGCCCGTGAACCACTATAACCACTAGATATGACCAATAACTTATAAGTATCCATATTTTAAACTGTAATTGGTGTCTAGAACCCATACGAATGCCCCATGAACAATTTTGACCACTAGCTATGACCAATATCCTATAAGTATCCATTTTAAACCTTAATTGGTGTCCATTACCCATACGAATGGCTCGTGAACCATTATAACCACTAGCTATGATCGATAACCTATAAGTATCCATGTTAAACCGTAATTAGCGTCCATATCCCGTACGAATGGCCCGTGAACCATTATAACCACTAGCTACAACCAATAACCTATAAGTATCCATTTTTTAAACTGTAATTGGTGTTGATAACCCATACAAATGGCCCGTGAACTATTATAACCACTAGTTATGACCAATAACCTAAAAGTATCCATTTTTTAAGCTGTAATTGGTTTCTAAAACCCAAACGAATGCCAGTGAATGATTTTGACCACTAGCTATGACCAATAACTTATAAGTATCCATTTTAAACCTTAATTGGTGTCCATTACCCATATGAATGGCCTGTGAACCATTATAATCACTAGCTTCGACCAATAACCTATAAGTTTCCATTTTAAACCTTAATTGGCGTCCATTACCCATACGAATGGCCCGTGAACCATTATAAACCCTAACTACGACCAATAACCTATAAGTATCCTTTTTAAACCGTAACTAGCGTCCATAGCCCATACGAATGGCCCGTGAACCATTATAACCACTAGTTTTGACCAATACCTATAAGTATCCTTGTTAAACCGTAATTAGCGTCCATAGCCCATATGAATGGCCCGTGAACCATTATAACCAATAGCTATGACCAATAACCTATAAGTACCCATTTTTTAAACTGTAATTGGTGTCTAGAACCCATACGAATGCCCCGTGAATGATTTTGACCATTAGCTATGACCAATAACCCATATATCCATTTTTTAAAATGTAATTGGTGTCTAGAACTCATACGAATGCCCCGTGAATGATTTTCACCACTAGCTATGACCAATAACCTATAAGTATCCATTTTAAACATTAATTGGTGTCCATTACACATACGAATGGCCAGTGAAGCATTATAACCACTAGCTTCAACCAATAACCTATAAATATCCTTGTTAAACCGTAATTAGCATTCATAACCCATACGAATGGCCCGTGAACCATTATAACCACTAGCTTCGGCCAATAACCTATAAGTATCCTTCATAAACCGTAATTAGCGTTCATAGCCCATACGAATGGCCCGTGAACCATTATAACCACTAGATATGACCAATAACTTATAAGTATCCATATTTTAAACTGTAATTGGTGTCTAGAACCCATAACGATTGCCCCATGAACAATTTTGACCACTAGCTAAGACCAATATCCTATAAGTATCCATTTTAAACCTTAATTGGTGTCCAGTACCCATACGAATGGCTCGTGAACCATTATAACCACTAGCTATGATCGATAACCTGTAAGTATCCATGTTAAACCGTAATTGGCGTCCATAGCCCGTACGAATGGCCCGTGAACCATTATAACCACTAGATATAACCAATAACCTATAAGTATCCATTTTTTAAACTGTAATTGGTGTTGATAACCCATACAAATGGCCCGTGAACCATTATAACCACTAGCTATGACCAATAACCTAAAAGTATCCATTTTTTAAACTGTAATTGGTGTCTAGAACCCATACGAATGCCAGTGAACGATTTTGACCACTAGCTATGACCAATAACTTATAAGTATCCATTTCAAACCTTAATTGGTGTCCATTACCCATACGAATGGCCCGTGAACCATTATAATCACTAGCTTCGACCAATAACCTATAAGTATCTATTTTAAACCTTAATTGGCGTCCATTACCCATACGAATGGCCCGTGAACCATTATAAACCCTAGCTACAACCAATAACCTATAAGTATCCTTTTTAAACCGTAACTAGCGTCCATAGCCCATACGAATGGCCCGTGAACCATAATAACCACTAGTTTTGACCAATACCTATAAATATCCTTGTTAAACCGTAATTAGCGTCCATAGCCCATACGAATGGCCCGTGAACCATTATAACCAATAGCTGTGACCAATAACCTATAAGTACCCATTTTTTAAACTGTAATTGGTGTCTAGAACCCATACGAATGCCCCGTGAACGATTTTGACCATTAGCTATGACCAATAACCCATATATCCATTTTTTTAAATGTAATTGGTGTCTAGAACTCATACGAATGCCCCGGGAATGATTTTAACCACTAGCTATGACCAATAACCTATAAGTATCCATTTTAAACATTAATTGGTGTCCATTACACATACGAATGGCCCGTGAAGCATTATAACCACTAGCTTCAACCAATAACCTATAAATATCCTTGTTAAACCGTAATTAGCATTCATAACCCATATGAATGGCCCGTGAACCATTATAACCACTAGCTTTGGCCAATAACATATAAGTATCCTTCATAAACCGTAATTAGCGTTCATAGCCCATACGAATGGCCCGTGAACCATTATAACCACTAGATATGACCAATAACTTATAAGTATCCATATTTTAAACTGTAATTGGTGTCTAGAACCCATAACGATTGCCCCATGAACAATTTTGACCACTAGCTATGACCAAAATCCTAAAAGTATCCATTTTAAACCTTAACTGGTGTCCATTACCCATACGAATGGCTCGTGAACCATTATAACCACTAGCTATGATCGATAACCTATAAGTATCCATGTTAAACCGTAATTGGCGTCCACAGCCCGTACGAATGGCCCGTGAACCATTATAACCACTAGCTATAACCAATAACCTATAAGTATCCATTTTTTAAACTGTAATTGGTGTTGATAACCCATACAAATGGCCCGTGAACCATTATAACCACTAGCTATGACCAATAACCTAAAAGTATCCATTTTTTAAACTGTAATTGGTGTCTAGAACCCATACGAATGCCAGTGAACGATTTTGACCACTAGCTATGACCAATAACTTATAAGTATCCATTTTAAACCTTAATTGGTGTCCATTACCCATACGAATGGCCCGTGAACCATTATAATCACTAGCTTCGACCAATAACCTATAAGTATCTATTTTAAACCTTAATTGGCGTCCATTACCCATACGAATGGCCCGTGAACCATTATAAACCCTAGCTACAACCAATAACCTATAAGTATCCTTTTTAAACTGTAACTAGCGTCCATAGCCCATACGAATGGCCCGTGAACCATAATAACCACTAGTTTTGACCAATACCTATAAATATCCTTGTTAAACCGTAATTAGCGTCCATAGCCCATACGAATGGCCCGTGAACCATTATAACCAATAGCTATGACCAATAACCTATAAGTACCCATTTTTTAAACTGTAATTGGTGTCTAGAACCCATACGAATGCCCCGTGAACGATTTTGACCATTAGCTATGACCAATAACCCATATATCCATTTTTTTAAATGTAATTGGTGTCTAGAACTCATACGAATGCCCCGGGAACGATTTTAACCACTAGCTATGACCAATAACCTATAAGTATCCATTTTAAACATTAATTGGTGTCCATTACACATACGAATGGCCCGTGAAGCATTATAACCACTAGCTTCAACCAATAACCTATAAATATCCTTGTTAAACCGTAATTAGCATTCATAACCCATATGAATGGCCCGTGAACCATTATAACCACTAGCTTTGGCCAATAACATATAAGTATCCTTCATAAACCGTAATTAGCGTTCATAGCCCATACGAATGGCCCGTGAACCATTATAACCACTAGATATGACCAATAACTTATAAGTATCCATATTTTAAACTGTAATTGGTGTCTAGAACCCATAACGATTGCCCCATGAACAATTTTGACCACTAGCTATGACCAATATCCTATAAGTATCCATTTTAAACCTTAACTGGTGTCCATTACCCATACGAATGGCTCGTGAACCATTATAACCACTAGCTATGATCGATAACCTATAAGTATCCATGTTAAACCGTAATTGGCGTCCATAGCCCGTACGAATGGCCCGTGAACCATTATAACCACTAGCTATAACCAATAACCTATAAGTATCCATTTTTTAAACTGTAATTGGTGTTGATAACCCATACAAATGGCCCGTGAACCATTATAACCACTAGCTATGACCAATAACCTAAAAGTATCCATTTTTTAAACTGTAATTGGTGTCTAGAACCCATACGAATGCCAGTGAACGATTTTGACCACTAGCTATGACCAATAACTTATAAGTATCCATTTTAAACCTTAATTGGTGTCCATTACCCATACGAATGGCCCGTGAACCATTATAATCACTAGCTTCGACCAATAACCTATAAGTATCTATTTTAAACCTTAATTGGCGTCCATTACCCATACAATGGCCCGTGAACCATTATAAACCCTAGCTACAACCAATAACCTATAAGTATCCTTTTTAAACCGTAACTAGCGTCCATAGCCCATACGAATGGCCCGTGAACCATAATAACCACTAGTTTTGACCAATACCTATAAATATCCTTGTTAAACCGTAATTAGCGTCCATAGCCCATACGAATGGCCCGTGAACCATTATAACCAATAGCTATGACCAATAACCTATAAGTACCCATTTTTTAAACTGTAATTGGTGTCTAGAACCCATACGAATGCCCCGTGAATGATTTTGACCATTAGCTATGACCAATAACCCATATATCCATTTTTTTTTAAATGTGATTGGTGTCTAGAACTCATACGAATGCCCCGGGAACGATTTTAACCACTAGCTATGACCAATAACCTATAAGTATCCATTTTAAACATTAATTGGTGTCCATTACACATACGAATGGCCCGTGAAGCATTATAACCACTAGCTTCAACCAATAACCTATAAATATCCTTGTTAAACCGTAATTAGCATTCATAACCCATATGAATGGCCCGTGAACCATTATAACCACTAGCTTTGGCCAATAACATATAAGTATCCTTCATAAACCGTAATTAGCGTTCATAGCCCATACGAATGGCCCGTGAACCATTATAACCACTAGATATGACCAATAACTTATAAGTATCCATATTTTAAACTGTAATTGGTGTCTAGAACCCATAACGATTGCCCCATGAACAATTTTGACCACTAGCTATGACCAATATCCTATAAGTATCCATTTTAAACCTTAACTGGTGTCCATTACCCATACGAATGGCTCGTGAACCATTATAACCACTAGCTATGATCGATAACCTATAAGTATCCATGTTAAACCGTAATTGGCGTCCATAGCCCGTACGAATGGCCCGTGAACCATTATAACCACTAGCTATAACCAATAACCTATAAGTATCCATTTTTTAAACTGTAATTGGTGTTGATAACCCATACAAATGGCCCGTGAACCATTATAACCACTAGCTATGACCAATAACCTAAAAGTATCCATTTTTTAAACTGTAATTGGTGTCTAGAACCCATACGAATGCCAGTGAACGATTTTGACCACTAGCTATGACCAATAACTTATAAGTATCCATTTTAAACCTTAATTGGTGTCCATTACCCATACGAATGGCCCGTGAACCATTATAATCACTAGCTTCGACCAATAACCTATAAGTATCTATTTTAAACCTTAATTGGCGTCCATTACCCATACAATGGCCCGTGAACCATTATAAACCCTAGCTACAACCAATAACCTATAAGTATCCTTTTTAAACCGTAACTAGCGTCCATAGCCCATACGAATGGCCCGTGAACCATAATAACCACTAGTTTTGACCAATACCTATAAATATCCTTGTTAAACCGTAATTAGCGTCCATAGCCCATACGAATGGCCCGTGAACCATTATAACCAATAGCTATGACCAATAACCTATAAGTACCCATTTTTTAAACTGTAATTGGTGTCTAGAACCCATACGAATGCCCCGTGAATGATTTTGACCATTAGCTATGACCAATAACCCATATATCCATTTTTTTTAAATGTGATTGGTGTCTAGAACTCATACGAATGCCCCGGGAACGATTTTAACCACTAGCTATGACCAATAACCTATAAGTATCCAATTTAAACATTAATTGGTGTCCATTACACATACGAATGGCCCGTGAAGCATTATAACCACTAGCTTCAACCAATAACCTATAAATATCCTTGTTAAACCGTAATTAGCATTCATAACCCATATGAATGGCCCGTGAACCATTATAACCACTAGCTTTGGCCAATAACATATAAGTATCCTTCATAAACCGTAATTAGCGTTCATAGCCCATACGAATGGCCCGTGAACCATTATAACCACTAGATATGACCAATAACTTATAAGTATCCATATTTTAAACTGTAATTGGTGTCTAGAACCCATAACGATTGCCCCATGAACAATTTTGACCACTAGTTATGACCAATATCCTATAAGTATCCATTTTAAACCATAATTGGTGTCCATTACCCATACGAATGGCTCGTGAACCATTATAACCACTAGCTATGATCGATAACCTATAAGTATCCATGTTAAACCGTAATTGGCGTCCATAGCCCGTACGAATGGCCCGTAAACCATTATAACCACTAGCTATAACCAATAACCTATAAGTATCCATTTTTTAAACTGTAATTGGTGTTGATAACCCATACAATTGGCATGTGAACCATTATAACCACTAGCTATGACCAATAACCTAAAAGTATCCATTTTTTAAACTGTAATTGGTGTCTAGAACCCATACGAATGCCAGTGACCGATTTTGACCACTAGCTATGACCAATAACTTGTAAGTATCCATTTTAAACCTTAATTGGTGTCCATTACCCATACTGTAACGACCCGAAATTTGTAAATAAATAAATTTTATAAAAATATGATAATTAAGGATAAATCATTTAAAGAACGCAGGAATTGGTTTCGTGTCATTCGGACATCGTATGAGAAAGTTATGGACGAAACCGTGTCGAAGGAAACAATAAAAGTTGCAGCCGAAATCAGCGACGCCCAGACAGCGACGCTATCTGGGTGATAGCGACGCGATTAGCGACGGATCAGACAGCGACCCGAAATAGCGACTTGTTTGAACGCGAATTTGAGATAGTGATGGACTTAGCGACGCGATTGGCGTCGCGAATTAAGGCGGGACTATATATAGCGACGCGATCTTCTATTTAGCGACGCGAAAGTGTCAGTTCTGGTCTTAAATACGGGATTTTGGCCATTTGCTCTCATTTTCAAACCCTAGAACTTCCTCCCAAGTGTGAGTATACGATTTTGAGTGTAAGGAGGTCATTGGAACCGATTTTGGCACTAAATCTTGAAGATTCTCACTCCATTGTTGAAATATAAGGTAAATCTCTACTCTTTTTAGTTGTAGATGATGTTTTTGGGTGAAAATGGTGATGTATGTAAACCCTAGTTGGAGGGTTTGTAATGGGTGATGAAATTGGGTTTATATAACTTAGATCTACAACATATTGTTAAGGAAAATGTGTCCATAACATGGATTCGATGATTATCTAGCTAGCTATGAACCTTATTTGGGAAAAAGGGTGGTTTGGGTAACCTACCAAGTTATCTATGGGGAAGATGGCTAAGATGAGTGTAGAACACTCTTTGTAAGCTTAAGAACCTTGTGTTCTTGTTAGATTTGGGTTTTGTTGACGGAAATCTTGAACTAGTGTTTTGGGTTCCACCAAGTTGGATGAACTTGGTGGTTAAGAATGTTGTTATGAAGTTATTGGTAACTAGTTATGGATAATAACTAGATTATATGATGATATTGATGGTAGGTCAAGAAGACCTAAAGGTTGGTGACGTTTCACAAATTGGGTAGCAAGGATTCATGTTGATAGACACGATTTGGAGTTAGCTTGGCTAAGGTGAGTACATGAGACTTTTAAAACTGGGTACATAGCAAATGTTTCTTTTAAAATATATATGATGTTTTGTGAGTCTTTATTAATAAATATTTTTTAATAAAGATATGATTGAAAAGATGAGAAAGTGATAAATAGTAGACTATCTAAGTATGTCTAAAGTGATTGATGATTTTGAAAGAGATCATGAAAATGAAAAGTAATTAATAACTAATTATTGATATAACGTAAGAGAGTGTACTCTTATAATATGTGATTACTAATATCGAGACTAGTTGATTCGATTATGTGAATGCTAGTTAAGATTAACATGTGGATAGTTTGTAAGATGGCCTTATGGCATTGATGTTAGATGTGACACATAGTCACATGAAATAGTTATGACGGGTAGATTGAAATAGGACAGGTACATGATAGATTTGGAGGCATTCTGGATTATCATGGTATCTTGAATAAAACTAATGAGTCGGAGGCATTCCGATCACCCAACAAGATGTTGGTGAACTGGAGGCATTCTGGTTAGTAAGATGAAGATAGGTCACTTTGGCTGAACACTGTGGCAATGGGGGTTCTACTGAATCGGAGGCATTCCGGTTAGTAGGGCAAAATGGGGTCTCGTTGGATTGGAGGCATTCCGAACAACTTGACAGGTCGAATAGGCTATGAATGAATGTGATAGAATCA
The DNA here is from genome assembly GCA_963853835.1 of Calendula officinalis. Taxonomy (NCBI): domain Eukaryota; kingdom Viridiplantae; phylum Streptophyta; class Magnoliopsida; order Asterales; family Asteraceae; genus Calendula; species Calendula officinalis. Next base: position 20,032,169 of record OY970828.1, on the reverse strand, counting down.
CCGAAGAGGTGATTGATGTATATGAACGAGATAGGGTTACCACGGAGGTAACTAAAGTATATAGATATATATATATATATATATATATATATATATATATATATATATATATATATATATATATATATATATATATATATATATATATATATATATATATATATATATATATATATATATATATATATATATATATATATATATATATATATATATATATATATATATATATATTATTTATATTTATATATCTATTAAATGTGATTATTAATAAATGTGATTATTTATATACATTAATATCGGGTCTAAACCCATGTATCTCACGAGACTATTTTGTCTCACGTACTACTTTGTTTTTGGCTATGTACTCAGGATTCAGGATCGATGGATTAGAGGGTCGCGTTAGAAGTGGCCTTGTGTTGATTAGCTCGAGAGCTCGTAGGTAGTTCTCGTTTATCCTATGGCTATGATATTGTTTTTGTAACACCGGCTTTAATACTCTGATAAACTTTGATGGTTTTGTTAAATCGTATAATTGGGGAATATCGGAATTGTAATGTTTTTATTTAAAAATATGTTTTAAAAAAAAGTGTTTTGAAAAATTGAGGTGTTACAACTTGGTATCAGAGCTATAGTTTAAGTGAATTAGGTAGGTTTGACCTCCCTAGTCTTAAGCTATGCTAGTAGGACCGTATGTTTCCATAGGATGTCCATGATTAGTATTTTGAGACCGTAAAGTACGAGTATGTTAGAGTCGATCCCTAAGAGAAAAGTCATCTTTGATTTACATGTGTCGAATTCGGTTGTCAAGTCGATCGTTTGAATTTTGAATTGTGGAGATATTGGAATAACAAAAAGGGTGAATACAAGAAGAGGATGAGCTCCCCTAAGACAAGAAGAGAAATTATAATTGAGTATCCTCATGTCATGTGATGATGGTAGTGATTCCAATCGGAAGAAAGGGAACGATGTTCGTTCAAGACATTGATGGCGTGTAAGTTAGATGTGTAATTGGGGAGTACCGAACCGGAGGTCGTGATTCGGTGGATTCGTGAAGCTGAGCAAGTGCCAAACAGTAGCAAGTGTTAGGGGGAAGATGTGGTAACTTCTACAACTCGTCTACTGGGAGAGTGAGGCGCGGTCGCGGTGGAACGCGATGTTCGAAGCATTGGAAAGGGAGTACGGTACAAGATATCGTGGAAGGAGTTCGCGGGTAGATTGTTGGGGGAGTTTTGGTCCCGAGAGTGTACTTGGAAAAAAAAAATTCTAAGAGAAGTTATTGCTAGGGATGTGGAGAAGATAGTTCAACGAAGGATCAATGAATCGTCATCAAGTGGAGAAGAGAGGAAGTTCGATGGTAGCTTGGAGTCAACAAAGGAAGAAAAACTCGTTCAAGGTTCGTCAAATCATGTTGATGTGAAAGGTTCAAAAGTGTGGTAAGTTTTCAAAAGTGTGAAGGGTTCAAAAGTGTTCAAATATAAAATTTATGGTATGAGGTTCGTGTTTTAATGGTGAACTGTCGCACGATTTGGTGAAAAGGCGAAACCGCATGTATAAGTATGGGTGAATCGTTTGGTGTGGAAATGTACTCGGGGACAGTTTCCCCGGTTTATTATGTGTAAAAGTGTGATATGCTTGAGTGAGTTGGCGATTGGTATGTCGCGGATAATTAGGATATTAAAAGATATATTACCACGGGAATGGTAAATGATTTCAATGAAAAGATGATAGTACATAGAAGTACTAAGACGTAGTGAGGATAGTATAAATGGATGGAAACCATAGAAGAGAAAAGTTCAAAAATAGTATTTGTAGCACTTGGCGGGAATAAGGATAAGTGATGTGGTATTACCGTATGATAACGATAAAGAAAAGAATGGTCAAAGATATAGTGAAGTTTTGAAACTCGTAAATAGAAAATATGTTGGAAAGGATAAGCATCGGGGATGACAAAACTTAGTAATTGAAAATGGTTGGAAAAAAAAAAAATTGACAAATTTGTCATGATAAAAGTTTGTGCCATGGATAATGGATTCGATACTAAGAGTACAATGATAATTAATTGTAAAATGTCATAGAAATGGTATGCTAAGTCAAGGGTAACAATTAATAAAAAAAAATGGCATAGAAAAAGTGTGATAGCTTATAATGGGTTATGGATCGGAGTCAATTGAGTGGCTCGAGTTGACCAATTTATTCGGTAAGAATGAGGAAAACCGAGAGTATTAGTGGCGACCTCGATGGTAAAAGGAAGATTGGAAATTTTAGTAATGAGAAAATAAATCGACTAAGGACGATTGATAAGTGAGTAGATTGATGGAAAACACTAGAAATGATTATGTGTATACCGTATGGTCTAAAGGTATAAGTGGGAGTAAGGGTCTATGAAAGGCATAAGATAATAGAAAGATAATGTTTTGAGGAGCATGTTAAGTAGTATATTTCCATTAGAAATATGTTATTATGAAAGAAAATGATATGAGAAATATGTTGAAAATGCATGAGGAATAAATAGACGCTTGAATGCGTAAGAAAGTGGTAAAATTATGAGATGCGAAAAGATGTATACTAGTATGGTATGCAAAATAGAATAAGATAGATTGGAATCGTGATGGATCGCAGGCTTTCCGATTAACGAGATTTGATGAGTCACTTTGGATGGGAGGCTTTCCGATCATTGTGACAGTTTGGAATCGTGATGGATTGGAGGCTTTCCGATCATCTCGATAAGATAGTTAAAGTATAATTCGTTATATCATGGATATGATGTTGGTATCTGACGTATGTAGAACCGTATGGTTAGTTATTGTTATGATTTTTATGGCAAGTGAGAACTTGGGTTGAAAACACGGGTCGTGTTTAAGTAATGGTAGGTGTAAGAGATACCTAAAAGTTTATAGATTATGAAAAGGGGTGCTTATAGGAAGCAAAGTTTATTAGTAGCCGATGAGTGGTGAAAGTTGTATGATGAGTGGTTAGGTCACATTTCGATGTGAATGAGACTCTAAAGCCGGTAATCGAGAATTGCAAGTGTGGTATGAGAATAATTGAAAGAAATTGGAAATGGTACAAGTATTTGGATGGAAATTGAAGGGGAAAAAAAAAAAGCAATAGTGATTGGTATTGCTTTAGATGGAAATTGTTAATCGGTGGTGGAAATTGAAACCGAGGAAAAAGGGAAAAATTGAGAAAAGAAATGTAAAAAAAAAAAAAAAAAATCGGAACCGGAAACGAAAGGCTTGAGAAGTGATGACTCACTAGAAAAGAGTAAGTGAATTTTGCAAAGTAAGTTTGACTTTATTCATAAGTCAAGGTTAGTCAACTAGTGGATTGTTCACTTTGGTCCAGTTGGGTTTTGACTTTCGTTTAAAATGGTTAGACGAGGATAAGAACATAATGTGTCGTCTACATGTATATGATGTGGATAATTGATTAATGGAATCTCTAGTGAGTGAAGAAGTTGTCAAACATTGGTTGAGTTTATGCATAAGTCAAGGTTAGACAAAATTGTAATTTGAATGACTTTTGGTCAAAAATGGACTTCGACCCTCGTTAGTAAACGACTAGTGAATGATGAGGGCATAATGTATCGATTACATGTATGTGAGGAGGTTAATGGAATAGTTGGAAGAGTCATAGTCGGATTATACGACCTTGGCCCGTTTGGGTGTTCCGAGTAGAATTTGAGAATCAAGCATATGGTTGTTGATGGGTCATTAGTCGAAGGTCGATTATGAAGGAAATAGCGTCGAATGGAACTTTTTATATAAAAGGAAATTGTTAAGTGTGGTTGATTTTGTGTTAAGAAAAAAAAAATTAGACATAATATGTTGACTTGGTCAAAGCTAGATATTGACTTTCGTTTTGATTGATTAATAATAGTGATGATTGGGTCATATCGTTCCTATGTGGATAAAAGGAATTAGTTAAATGATTGAAGGTGTTACAGTCGAGTTATGGAACTTGGCCCATTTGGGGTATTAAGGGCTTAAGATGGATTTTTGACCCGTTTGGGCATAACGGTGTTAAGCGACTTTAAATGTATAACTGTTGTTGGACCATAATTGGAAAAGTTCAGATGTAATAAACACGAGAAGATGGAAGTGGAATGCCCGGGGTGGAAATCTTTGAGTTGATTCCGAGGACGGAATCCTTTTTAAGGGGAAGATAGTTGTAACGACCCGAAATTTGTAAATAAATAAATTTTATAAAAATATGATAATTAATGATAAATCATTTAAAGAACGTAGGAATTGGTTTCGTGTCATTCGGACATCGTACGAGAAAGTTATGGACGAAACCATGTCGAAGGAAACAATAAAAGTTGCAGCCGAAAGCAGCGACGCCCAGATAGCGACGCTATCTGGGTGATAGCGACGCGATTAGCGACGGATCAGACAGCGACCCGAAATAGCGACTTGTTTGAACGCGAATTTGAGATAGCGATGGACTTAGCGACGCGATTGGCGTCGCGAATTAAGGCGGGACTATATATAGCGACGCGATCTTCTATTTAGCGACGTGAAAGTGTCAGATCTGGTCTTAAATACGGGATTTTGGCCATTTGCTCTCATTTTCAAACCCTAGAACTTCCTCACAAGTGTGAGTATACGATCTTGAGTGTAAAGAGGTCATTGGAACCGATTTTGGCACTCAATCTTGAAGATTCTCACTCCATTGTTGAAATATAAGGTAAATCTCTACTCTTTTTAGTTGTAGATGATGTTTTTGGGTGAAAATGGTGATGTATGTAAACCCTAGTTGGAGGGTTTGTAATGGGTGATGAAATTGGGTTTATATAACGTAGATCTACAACATATTGTTAAGGAAAATGTGTTCATAACATGGATTCGATGATTATCTAGCTAGCTATGAACCTTATTTGGGAAAAAGGGTGGTTTGGGTAACCTACCAAGTTATCTATGGGGAAGATGGCTAAGGTGAGTGTAGAACACTCTTTGTAAGCTTAAGAACCTTGTGTTCGTGTTAGATTTGGGTTTTGTTGACGGAAATCTTGAACTAGTGTTTTGGGTTCCACCAAGTTGGATGAACTTGGTGGTTAAGAATGTTGTTATGAAGTTATTGGTAACTAGTTATGGATAATAACTAGATTATATGATGATATTGATGGTAGGTCAAGAAGACCTAAAGGTTGGTGACGTTTCACAAATTGGGTAGCAAGGATTCGTGTTGATAGACACGATTTGGAGTTAGCTTGGCTAAGGTGAGTACATGAGACTTTTAAAACTGGGTACATAGCAAATGTTTCTTTTAAAATATATATGATGTTTTGTAAGTCTTTATTAATAAATGATTTTTAATAAAGATATGATTGAAAAGATGAGAAAGTGATAAATAGTAGACTATCTAAGTATGTCTAAAGTGATTGATGATTTTGAAAGAGATCATGATAATGAAAAGTAATTAATAACTAATTATTGATATAACGTAAGAGAGTGTACTCTTATAATATGTGATTACTAATATCGAGACTAGTTGATTCGATTATGTGAATGCTAGTTAAGATTAGCATGTGGATAGTTTGTAAGATGGCCTTATGGCATTGATGTTAGATGTGACACATAGTCACATGAAATAGTTATGACGGGTAGATTGAAACAGGACAGGTACATGATAGATTTGGAGGCATTCTGGATTATCATGGTATCTTGAATAAAACTGATGAGTCGGAGGCATTCCGATCACCCAACAAGATGTTGGATCTTACTGAACTAGAGGCATTCTGGTTAGTAAGATGAAGATAGGTCACTTTGGCTGAACACTGTGGCAATTGGGGTTCTACTGAATCGGAGGCATTCCGGTTAGTAGGGCAAAATGGGGTCTCGTTGGATTGGAGGCATTCCGAACAACTTGACAGGTCGAATAGGCTATGAATGAATGTGATAGAATCACCGAAGAGGTGATTGATGTATATGAACGAGATAGGGTTACCACAGAGGTAACTAAAGTATATAGATATAGATATATATACTTATATATCTATTAAATGTGATTATTAATAAATGTGATTATTTATATCCATTAATATCGGGTCTAAACCCATGTATCTCACGAGACTATTTTGTCTCACGTACTACTTTGTTTTTGGCTATGTACTCAGGATTCAGGATCGATGGATTAGAGGGTCGCGTTAGAAGTGGCCTTGTGTTGATTAGCTCGAGAGCTCGTAAGTAGTTCTCGTTTATCCTATGGCTATGATATTGTTTTTGTAACACCGGCTTTAATACTCTGATAAACTTTGATGGTTTTGTTAAACCGTATAATTGGGGAATATCGGAATTGTAATGTTTTTATTTAAAAATATGTTTTAAAAAAAAGAAAAGTGTTTTGAAAAATTGAGGTGTTACACATACGAATGGCCCGTGAACCATTATAATCACTAGCTTCGACCAATAACCTATAAGTATCCATTTGAAACCTTAATTGGCGTCCATTACCCATACGAATGGCCCTTGAACCATTATAAACCCTAGCTACGACCAATAGCCTATAAGTATCCTTTTTAAACCGTAATTAGCGTCCATAGCCCATACGAATGGCCCGTGAACCATTATAACCACTAGTTTTGACCAATACCTATAAGTATCCTTGTTAAACCGTAATTAGCGTCCATAGCCCATACGAATGGCCCGTGAACCATTATAACCAATAGCTATGACCAATAACCTATAAGTACCCATTTTTTAAACTGTAATTGGTGTCTAGAACCCATACGAATGCCCCGTGAACGATTTTTACCATTAGCTATGACCAATAACCCATATATCCAGTTTTTAAAATGTAATTCGTGTATAGAACTCATACGAATGCCCCGTGAACGATTTTCACCACTAGCTATGACCAATAACCTATAAGTATCCATTTTAAACATTAATTGGTGTCCATTACACATTCGAATGGCCCGTGAAGCATTATAACAACTAGCTTCAACCAATAACCTATAAATATCCTTGTTAAACCGTAATTAGCATTCATAACTGTGACAACTCGATATTTCTGATATGTAACTTCATTTCATTTCTAGAACTTTCCTCATTTAGAAAGTTTCTATTTTTAGACATTTCTATTTTTGGCATTCCTAACACACAACAAACATACATATTTTACACCATACATTAGTGTTTGATTATCATGTTGTTCTTATCCTCATCTTATTCAAAAGAGTTTTAATTTGATTCAAACTCTTGTTGCCTCCTCACTATAAATACCATCTAATACCTAAACCCTAAACTTTTTCATCGTCATCTCGGCCGAACCCTAGCACCATCGGATCTCAAGTTCGACGCAAGCCATCACCATTCGATCTTGTTCGTGTTTGATCTTGTTCGTCCGATCCAAGCAAGGTATAACGAATTCCCCCTTTGATTTCGTTAGTTTTCTTGTTAAATCCGGTCCCTAGTTCGAACCCGAGACCATGGCCAAGGCCATATGGTCTCGGCATGCATCCTCACCCCATAAATCCGTAGCCTACGTGCATGCTTATGTATGTGTGTGTTGCTCGGTTAAATCATTAGAACTCGGTAGATTTGTTGTTGATTCGTCGATTTGTTTGTTTGAACCTTAGATCTAGAACCCTAGACTCGAGCTATACCCGATCTATACACACAAACCTTGAACTAGCCGATCTAGACCCCAAACCCGTAGGGTTTTGGCCTTCGGCCAACCCTAGATCGAACCATAGTCGAACCCTAACCCTTATTGAATTGCATGCTTGACTTTTTGACCTAGACTAGCTAGATTTGACTTTTGTTGACCGAATAGTATTCTAGATTTAACCCTAGAACCGGATCCCTAACCCTAACCGAAATCTAGAACGCAAGTGTTGACCATCGTTGACCAATTTTGACCAATGTTGACCAATAAGTCAAACCGGGTCAAGGCCGGATCTTGACCCAAACCGTGGACCCAAACCCGAATACCCAATCGGGCCAAGGCCCGTACTTGGCCCATATCGATCTACTTTAGTCCATCGGGCCCAAACCTTAGTTGGCCCATTAGTATCCAAGTCCATTTGGACCAAAGCCCAAACCTTTGGCCCATACTTAACCAAACCGAACCCAATTGGGCCAAGCCCAATCCACGGCCCAATCTAAGTGGACCTAAGCCCAATAAGAGGCCCAAGTGGCCCAACCTAGTGGCCCATTAAGCCCATTTAGGCCCATTAAGCCCATTAGGCCCAATAGGCCCAATCTAGGCCCAATAAGCCTAACCCAAGCCCATTTCATTTCATTTCGAAGTCCATTTCATTTCATCTCATTTCATTTCATTTCGACCTATTAAGGTCCAATAACCCAAATTCATTCGATGTCACAAAACATAAAACATAACATGAAAATACATAATGCTTAACTTATATCGTATATAGAATCGCCTGTGTTAGCTTAGTCTAATCATTAGTTAAATCATTTAGGAAGCTAGGAGTCTCTGAAGGATTCCTCTGTCCTAATATTGTCGCTAAGCTTTGCCCAGGTGAGTCCACAGACCCCTTTTACTCTTTTAACTGTTTTATAAACTTTGGGGTGGAAAACATAAACATAAATTGCTACTGTTTTATTATGACTGTACAACAACTTTACATTTTCATTATCGCGTTGGCATGACAAACAATTATTATACCGGACTAAGGTTACCAGCAATCATTAGCTGGTGGATCTAGACCATGGATATGCAGATAGTACTATTGGCTGACACTCATCCTCCCAACATTATTTGATCATTACTTGGTTTATCCAAGACATCTTTCAGGAGTGTATATCCATAAAATAACAACATACTGGAGTTGAAGTATTGATTGTGGACTTAGGGGTTGGTATATTAACTCAATCGACTAGCTACCTGTTGGGGATAACAGTTCATGCGATGTCAAACATAACAACTTGTTCAACACATTTTCATAAACATAACTAGTAATTGTAGATATTCTACAATTACACTTCACTTTTCATATTTACTTCTCATATCATGTGAGTGTTGAACCTTATACATTTTCAGTCATAAATCATTTTCATAACAAACATTTTGAGTAGCAAAAACATTTACTTTACCTTACACTTTACTTTAACCCTGTGGATTCACTCAACATTATTGTTGACCCTTTTACTATTTATGTTTTTCCAGGTAATTAGGTGCAGTGGAGTTTGGAGGATATGAGCATTGGGATTGTCGTGAGCCATGATTAAAACATTAAGTTTACGAACAATCATTTCATTTCAAACAATTTCTATTTTAGGAAACTTACTATTTTTGGAAACTTTCTACTTTTGGAAAGTGAAACAAACCTTTATTTTTCGTTAATGCGTGGTTGTTTGTTTACTTAATTTTTGCTATGTTGTCATGAACGTTACACCTTCGTTCTTCCGCAAAACATTTTAAATGAAGTAAAACTCATTTTTGGCGGGGGTGTGACAGAGTGGTATCAGAGCTTAAGTTATAGTGAATTAGCAAGCCTAGTCTATAACTACAAAAGATTTTTGGGAAAAACAAACACGTTTATAAAATCAAAATAATCATGGCATGCTCAGTCTCATATCCTGAAGTTCCATTGTTCTTAGTTTAGAACCATTGTTCTTAGTTTAGAACATTTGCCTTAGTTAGTTTTGCCTTAGTGTTATAGTTAGTATTCGTCAGCGAGCCTTAAAATTTCATAATCTAATAAATTTTTATGCGTCGTGCCTAGTAGAATGTCGTCAGCAAGTGTTATTGATATTACGCCAGAACCAGAGTACGACAGTGATCAGAGTACCGCCACATCTAGAAGACGTGCTACGCCTCCTTCATCTCCAAAGCCAGTGTTTATACCGACACCTTTTCCAATATCGTCAGCAGATTGGTTTAATCCTACTCAGCCTCCTGTCCCGGTGTACCCCAATGGACCCCCTGACCTCAAGCCTGGAGAGCGTCCTTATCTCTATCGACTGGTGAAGGATGGTGAACTCTACATGACGACAAGAAAACGACCAGCAGCCAGAAGAAGATGATTAGTCATCTACATATCGTCTATATTTGTTTTTCTATTTACTATTATTAGATTTTATGTTAGCTATTTTAGTATTTTTGTTCTTTAGTATTGGCGTATATGCCCAAGTTTTAAAACTATTATGTATTAGGAATGTGTTTAATAAAAGTGATATTTTAGTAATTTCTATTGTTCTTATAAATTGTATTTTCTATACGTCTCTACTACTACTACTATAATTACGACTAGTTATATCTACGTCTACTACTACTATTACGTCAATTGTATATCTATTATTTGATCCTTATTATAAGTATATATTTTCCTTATAGTCCTCCTACATTATTCACTTCTTAATTTCTTATCATATTATTTGTATCAGCAATTCATCAATGGCTCGAGGAGGAAACGCTGAGACTGTCGAACAAATGGTGGAACGCCGAATCGCTGAAGCAATGGCTCAAATGAATGCTGCAAGAGGAAATGCCGCTGGTGCATCTAATGTGGGAAACAACGGTATATTATTCGACTCCATGAAAGAAGATTCATTTATTTCCATTTTATTTTAACCCATTGTTCATTTTCTTTCCTTATTTGTTTAAACTTCAGATCCCAATCGTCAAGGTCAATCCTATAAGAACTTTACGTCCTGTCATCCTCCGACCTACTCTGGATCTGAAGGTGCTATTGCTATCATCCACTGGATTGAGAAGGTGGAATCCATTTTCAGTGTCATTCAATGTGCCCCTGAGAATATGACGAAGTTTGCTGCAAGTGCAAGTCTTAGGTCGTGCAATTGTTGATGCTATGACTTGGGATACGTTCAAGGATCAGTTAACTCAGAAGTTTTGTCCAAGGAGAGAGCTACAAAAAGTTGAAGTGGAACTATGGAATCTATCCATGGTTGGATCTGATATTGTTACCTACACAACTAAGTTTCAAGAACTCGCTCGTCTCGTTCCTCATATGGTTTCTCCTGAATTCAAGCGTATTGAAAAGTATCTTCAAGGTCTTCATGATCTTATTCGTACTCATGTTATTGCTTCTGAACCGACAACATTCGAAGATGCTGTGAATCGTGCAACAAGGTTGACTGATGATGCAATGAGAAGTGGATCGTTCAAAGACAAGCTAGTGGTGTCTAGCAAATCTACTGATAATGTGAGCAATGAAAATGGGAAGCGTTCCTACGACAACAAGCGTGATCACAAAGGGAACAAATATCAAAAGACTAAGAATTATGCAGCCTCTACTCAGAACAACAATCAGTCTAATTCAGAATCTAAGTCTTATGCTGGGAGCAAGCCTCTATGTAGCAGATGTAACTGGCATCATGGTGGTCAGTGTGTGTAGTGCTTCAAGTGTGACCGCTGGGGTCATAATTTCATAAAGTGTTCGTCCAACAATCCTCCTAAAAATCATGTCTGCTACGAGTGTGGTGATCCTAACCATTATCGTAATCGTTGCCCTAAACTTCAGATCAACAACCAGAATGGCAATCATAACAACAATCACAACAACAATCGCAATGCCAACAACAATGATCATCAAAATGGTCGTGGTCGTGCATTTGTTATGAATGCTCAAGAAGCTCGTGAAAATCCTGATACCGTCACTGGTACGTTTATCGTCAACAATCATTTTGCTTCTATTTTATTTGACTCGGGAGCCGACTTGAGTTTCGTATCGACCGACTTTAAAAGTTTCTTAAATCTAAATCCTGATCGTTTGAAAGTGAATTATGAAATCGAGTTAGCAAATGGCAAAGTTGTTAGGTCTAGTGAAGTTTTTAAAAGTTGTAAGCTTGACCTAGATGATCACATTTTTAATATAGACCTTGTGCCTGTAGAGCTAGGTAGTTTTGATATCTTCATAGGGATGGATTGGTTGTCTAAAAACCGTGCTGAAATAATATGTTTACACCAAACAAATCCGAATTCCCTTATCCAAAACAGAAACTTTAATAATTCAAGGTGAACAAAGAAACAAAAACATAAAAATCATAACTTCTATGAAAGCTCAAAAATACCTTCGTAAAGGATGCCAAGCCTTTCTTGCTCATGTCGTTGACACAAAGTCCAAAGATCGTAAGATTGAGGACATTCCGATTGTTCGTGAATTTCCTGGTGTATTTCCTAGTGAATTGCCTAGACTGCCGCCTCAGAGACAAGTTGAATTTCGCATTGATCTGATTCCAGGAGCCGCACCTATCGCGCGTTCTCCTTATCGTCTTGCACCGTCTGAAATGCAAGAACTTTCATCGCAATTACAAGAACTTCTTGATCTTGGTTTCATTCGACCGAGTTTCTCGCCCTGGGGAGCTCCGGTCCTCTTCGTTAAAAAGAAAGATGGTTCAATGAATTCGCATTGACTATCGTGACTTGAACAAAGTAACAATTAAGAATCGATATCCTCTTCCCCGTATTGATGATCTATTCGATCAACTCCAAGGATCGAGTTTCTATTCCAAAATCGATCTTCGTTCTGGTTACCATCAGTTAAAAGTTCGTGATGAAGATGTGCTCAAAACTGCTTTTAGAACTCTCTATGGTCATTATGAATTTTTGGTAATGCCATTTGGTTTGACCAATGCACCTTCTGTGTTTATGGATCTCATGAACAGAGTGTGCAAGCAATATCTCGACAAATTCATTATCGTCTTCATAGATGATATCCTTATCTATTCGCATTCGAGAGAAGAGCATGAAGAGCACTTAAGAATCATTCTTGAGTTGTTGGAGAAAGAGAAGTTGTACGCCAAGTCGTCCAAGTGTGAATTTTGGTTGCGTGAAGTCAAATTTCTGGGTCATATTATCAACGAAGAAGGTATTCACGTGGATCCTGCAAAGATAGAAGCTATAAAGAATTGGGAAGCTCCAAAGACCCCAACTGAAGTAAGACAATTCCTTGGTCTTGCTGGTTATTATAGAAGGTTCATAGAAAATTTCTCGAAGATTGCAAAGGATTTAACGGCGTTAACACATAAGGATGAGAAATTTGTCTGGGGTGAAAAGCAAGAATCAGCCTTCCAATCTCTAAAATCTAAATTATGTTCTGCTCCTATTCTATCTCTCCCTGAAGGAACCGATAATTTTGTGGTGTACTGTGATGCTTCGCACCAAGGGCTAGGTTGTGTATTGATGCAACATGACAAAGTGATCGCCTATGCCTCTCTACAACTGAAGAACCACGAGAAGAATTATACAACTCATGATCTTGAGTTGGGTGCAGTTATATTCGCATTGAAGATTTGGAGACATTACGTCTATGGTACCAAGTGCACAATATTCACCGATCACAAGAGTTTACAACATATCTTCAATCAGAAAGATCTCAACATGAGACAGCGTAAGTGGATAGAGTTGATGAACGACTATGAATGTGAGATTAAGTATCATCCTGGTAAGGCTAATGTGGTAGCTGAAGCCTTAAGTCGGAAAGAGCAACCTAAACCTCGTCGTGTTCGAGCCCTTCCAATCTCTGTTCGTTCTAATCTATCTTCCCAAGTTCATGAATTCCAAACTGAAGCCTTGAAGGTAGAGAACATCAAAAGTGAAGCTTTGCGTGGTATGGAGAAGCAGTTAGAAGCAAAGGTGGATGGAACTCTTTATTTCATGAATCGTTTATGGATTCCTAATCTTGGAAGTGTTCGCAACATCATCTTGAATGAAGCTCACCGATCCAAATATTCTATTCATCCTGGTGCCGACAAGATGTATAAAGATGTCAAAGAGTTATATTGGTGGCCAAATATGAAGAAAGAAATCGCGGTTTATGTCAGCAAATGTTTAACTTGTGCTAGAGTGAAAGCAGAGAATAAGAAGCATTCCGGTCTTCTACAACAGCCAGAGATCCCTGAATGGAAATGGGAAGAAATCTCTATGGATTTTATAACTAAATTGCCTCGAACATCTAATAGTCATGATACAATTTGGGTAATTGTTGATCGATTGACCAAATCAGCTCACTTCATTCCTATTATAGAGACTGATCAAATGGAAAAGTTAACAAGGATTTATTTAAAGGAAGTTGTATCTCGACATGGTGTGCCAGTCGCAATCACCTCTGATCGTGATAGTCGCTTTACATCTCGTTTTTGGCAATCATTGCAAAAATCTCTCGGTACTCGCCTCGATATGAGTACTGCCTATCATCCCCAAACGGATGGTCAGACTGAAAGAACAATTCAAACTTTGGAAGACATGCTGAGATCATGTGTTATTGATTTTGGTGGAAGTTGGGATTCTCATCTCCCTTTAGCTGAGTTCTCGTATAATAATAGTTACCATACAACTATTAAGGCCGCACCATTTGAAGCCCTGTATGGAAGAAAGTGTCATTCGCCACTTTGTTGGATTGAAATTGGTGATCGTCAGATTACTGGTCCTGAGATTCTACAAGAAACGACTGACAAGATTTTTAAGATCAAAGATCGTATCAAGGCTGCCAGAGATCGACAAAAGAGTTATGCTGATAATCGTCGAAAGCCTTTAGAATTCGCCGTTGGCGACCATGTTTTGCTAAAAGTAGCACCTTGGAAAGGTGTTGTACGTTTTGGTAAGAAAGGAAAGCTCAGTCCTCGTTATGTTGGACCATTTGAGATTCTTGAAAGAATCGGTGCTGTTGCATATCGCCTTCGTCTTCCTAATGAGCTCAACAATGTTCACAACACATTTCATGTTTCTAATCTGAAGAAGTTTATTCACGATCCTTCGCTTATCGTCCCTACTGAAGAAATTATCATCGACGACAAACTCCATTTCACTGAGGAACCAATCGAGATATCTGACTGGAAAGAGCAAAAGTTGCGAAGAAGCAAGATCAAAATTGTTAAAGTCAGATGGAACTCCAAAAGAGGTCCTGAATTCACGTGGGAACGTGAGGACCAGATGCGAAAGAAATATCCTCATCTTTTTCTCGTTGTCTCTCCTGTTCGTGCTTCGTCTTAAATTTCGGGACGAAATTTCTTCAACCAGGGGAGAATGTGACAACTCGATATTTCTGGTATGTAACTTCATTTCATTTCTAGAACTTTCCTCATTTAGAAAGTTTCTATTTTTAGACATTTCTATTTTTGGCATTCCTAACACACAACAAACATACATATTTTACACCATACATTAGTGTTTGATTATTTTAGTCAACACAACATTTTATTTACTTATGGTGACACACTTTGAGCTAAAACATTTCTTAAATAATAAGTTTCTTGATAAGACAATAAACGTATTTAATTTCATATAACGCGACTCGAATGAACTAAAACTACAAAACCAATACTCGAACCTAGACCGACCACCAATGTGGCCGGCCTCCCCTTGCTCGATCATACCCACTCGGCCGAACCCCTTTGGGGTGTGATTAAACTTGTTTTGACCTTATCATGTTGTTCTTATCCTCATCTTATTCAAAAGAGTTTTAATTTGATTCAAACTCTTGTTGCCTACTCACTATAAATACCATCTAATACCTAAACCCTAAACTTTTTCATCATCATCTCGGCCGAACCCTAGCACCATCGGATCTCAAGTTCGACGCAAGCCATCACCATTCGATCTTGTTCGTGTTTGATCTTGTTCGTCCGATCCAAGCAAGGTATACCGAATTCCCCCTTTGATTTCGTTAGTTTTCTTGTTTAATCCGGTCCCTAGTTCGAACCCGAGACCATGTCCAAGGCCATATGGTCTCGGCATGCATCCTCACCCCATAAATCTGTAGCCTACGTGCATGCTTATGTATGTGTGTGTTGCTCGGTTAAATCATTAGAGCTCGGTAGATTTGTTGTTGATTCGTCGATTTGTTTGTTTGAACCTTAGATCTAGAACCCTAGACTCGAGCTATACCCGATCTATACACACAAACCTTGAACTAGCCGATCTAGACCCCAAACCCGTAGGGTTTTGGCCTTCGGCCAACCCTAGATCGAACCATAGCCGAACCCTAACCCTTATAGAATTGCATGCTTGACTTTTTGACCTAGACTAGCTAGATTTGACTTTTGTTGACTGAATAGTATTCTAGATTTAACCCTAGAACCGGATCCCTAACCCTATACGAAATCTAGAACCCAAGTGTGTAACGCCCCGAAATTTTGGATAATTAAATAATAAATTAAAATTAAATTAAATTACGTCTTCTCGAGCTGTGTGTTTTGTTTGCGTGTGGATTATGCGCATTTATGGGTATAATTGTATTATTCATTTCTAGCGACAATTTAATTACATGATGATTTTGGTTAAGTATTAGATAGGAATTAAATTATGTGTCAAGTTATGTGTTAAATTAATCTGATGAGCTGGTGACTAAATAATTAATTTATTGGTCGTAATCGCGAGTTGTAGCATTGGAATGAGTGGGTGAGGACCGAGGCTGGCCTGTGGCCAAAGCTGAGATTGGCTTGGGTTTAATATCGTTTTTGACATCTGCTTCGTAAGCCCAATGTCGTAGAAGTCAAAAATTTGGGATCTAGTTTAGTGGCCCAAGGCCTTATGGCCCGCAATAGTCGTAGAAAACGTATTTCGTTTCCTTGCTCGTCATTTTCTTTCACTGGAAACCCTATCAGCCGTTACCACCTTCTCTGGTTCCCTCTCTCACCGCCATCACCTTGTTCCAATCTAGCGCCGATAACCACCGTTACTTCCTTCCGTTCGCCGGCAAACACTTCCTCGTTTCCATTTTTCCGTACGACACCATCTTCACTGATTTCATGTCTGCAGGAACGTTTCCGCTCCACCGTTTATGTTGTCGCCGCCATCGTTGTTATTGTTTGAGCTTCTCCACCGGCGTATGTTCCGGTGAGCTAGTCATGTTTCCGTACCATGGAGAATCATTTAAGTTCCGGCAACCACCGTAAAGCCTTATTGAATTCCGTACGATCTTCTCCTCCGGTGCAGCCTTGTTGATTCCGCATGATAATGTCGAACAAATGATTTTTTTTTTTGAGTTGCTTCAAGTAGCTTTCCGATTGGGTGCTGGTGTAGTTTTGTCGTCGTTCCGAGCAGTTGAAGATCGAGAGTGGTGTTCTTTACAGTTGGTGTAGGAGTACAAGTTCTAAGTGGATTGTGGTAGCAAATCTTGGTGGTAATAATCTAGCCTTCCGTTTTCTTTTTGGCGAATTGCTCCATACTGTGTTGATGTTATGAATGTTCGTGGTTTTGGCAAAAGAGTGTTATGGTTTTTATATTATTTATCTTTTAACAGAATAAATTATAGCTGGTTGTATTTTTTTTTATTAATATTTAGATCAAGAGAATTTTATTAATATTTAAACAAAAGAAATGATTATTTTCTATTCGAACAAGGAGAAAAACGTTTTTTTGCTATTGTAAAACTAGGATGATTAATTTAGTTGAAAATTAGGGGTTTCCTAATTGGGAAATTTATTTATTTTAAATCGGATTTTTGAGTCGAGTTTAATCTGGGTTATCCTTCGTGATTTAGGACCGTCCAGACGCTAGCTGAGCAGTATGGTAGGGTACTGAGAGATCTTTGGAGCATACGTTATCTGAGGTGAGTATTCTCACCGTGTATTCAGTTTTAACGTTATACATGCATGACTTACGTGTGACATTACTTGCACCATATTTGCTATCTGAGTTATCTGTTATCTGAGTTATCTGTGATCTAGCATCTTGTGTTCTGAGTTTCTGAGTTCTGAGTTTCTGAGTTTTGAGTTAAATTAAACATAATATATCTGACTTTACACCGAAGAGCACTGGTGTCAGACGTTTTGACTTGGCACCGAAGAGTACTGGTGCCAGGCCTTTTGACTCAACACCGAAGAGTACAGGTGTTGAGGTGGTGTGAGGCGGGTCGAGGTTGATATCTCGCCCCAAGTCACACTAGCGCGCTATATAAATAAAATCTAAGTAATAAAATCCGAGAAATAAATCTGAGTAATTAATCGAGTAGATTCTGAGTAGGAGTACACCGATGTGCCCTCATGTGTTGTATGTTATAATTGTTTACATTTTGAGATTATTCACTCAGCTTCCCCAGCTGACCCAAACTTTCCCCCACATTGTTTCAGGTACCAGCAAAGGAAAGGAGAAGGTGGACGGTTGACCGCTGTATCTTTTCATTATTGATGTGGACATCATTTAATATTTTAAAACACTTTACTTTATCTTAACTATTTCCACAATAAATACGTTTTAAATGTTAAATATTAATATCTGAGATTTTTTTATGGGACCTTTTGATTATAATTTTGTTTTCAAAAATTTTAAAAATCTTGTAAATTTTAGGGTGTTACAAAGTGTTGACTATCGTTGACCAATTTTGACCAATGTTGACCAATAAGTCAAACCGGGTCAAGGCCGGATCTTGACCCAAACCGTGGACCCAAACCCGAATACCCAATCGGGCCAAGTCCCGTACTTGGCCCATATCGATCTACTTTAGTCCATCGGGCCCAAACCTTAGTTGGCCCATTAGTATCCAAGTCCATTTGGACCAAAGCCCAAACCTTTGGCCCATACTTAACCAAACCGAACCCAATTGGGCCAAGCCCAATCCACGGCCCAATCTAAGTGGACCTAAGCCCAATAAGAGGCCCAAGTGGCCCAACCTAGTGGCCCATTAAGCCCATTTAGGCCCATTAAGCCCATTAGGCCCAATCTAGGCCCAATAAGCCTAACCCAAGCCCATTTCATTTCATTTCATTTCGAAGTCCATTTCATTTCATCTCATTTCATTTCATTTCGACCTATTAAGGTCCAATAACCCAAATTCATTCGATGTCACAAAACATAAAACATAACATCAAAATACATAATGCTTAACTTATATCGTATATAGAATCGCCTGTGTTAGCTTAGTCTAATCATTAGTTAAATCATTTAGGAAGCTAGGAGTCTCTGAAGGATTCCTCTGTCCTAATATTGTCGCTAAGCTTTGCCCAGGTGAGTTCACAGACCCCTTTTACTCTTTTAACTGTTTTATAAACTTTGGGGTGGAAAACATAAACGTAAATTGCTACTGTTTTATTATGACTGTACAACAACTTTACATTTTCATTATCGCGTTGGCATGACAAACAATTATTATACCGGACTAAGGTTACCAGCAATCATTAGCTAGTGGATCTAGACCATGGATATGCAGATAGTACTATTGGCTGACACTCATCCTCCCAACATTATTTGATCATTACTTGGTTTATCCAAGACATCTTTCGGGAGTGTATATCCATAAAATAACAACATACTGGAGTTGAAGTGTTGATTGTGGACTTAGGGGTTGGTATATTAACTCAATAGACTAGCTAGCTGTTGGGGATAACAGTTCATGCGATGTCAAACATAACAACTTGTTCAACACATTTTCATAAACATAACTAGTAATTGTAGATATTCTACAATTACACTTCACTTTTCATATTTACTTCTCATATCATGTGAGTGTTGAACCTTATACATTTTCAGTCATAAATCATTTTCATAACAAACATTTTGAGTAGCAAAAACATTTACTTTACCTTACACTTTACTTTAACCCTGTGGATTCACTCAACATTATTGTTGACCCTTTTACTATTTATGTTTTTCCAGTTAATTAGGTGCAGTGGAGTTTGGAGGATATGAGCATTGGGATTGTCGTGAGCCATGATTAAAACATTAAGTTTACGAACAATCATTTCATTTCAAACAATTTCTATTTTAGGAAACTCACTATTTTTGGAAACTTTCTACTTTTGGAAAGTGAAACAAACCTTTATTTTTCGTTAATGCGTGGTTGTTTGTTTACTTAATTTTTGCTATGTTGTCATGAACGTTACACCTTCGTTCTTCCGCAAAACATTTTAAATGAAGTAAAACTCATTTTTGGCGGGGTGTGACAATAACCCATACGAATGGCCCGTGAACCATTATAACCACTAGCTTTGGCCAATAACCTATAAGTATCCTTCATAAACCGTAACTAGCGTTCATAGCCCATACGAATGGCCCGTGAACCATTATAACCACTAGATATGACAAATAACTTATAAGTATCCATATTTTAAACTGTAATTGGTGTCTAGAACCCATACGAATGCCCCATGAACAATTTTGACCACTAGCTATGACCAAAATCCCATAAGTATCCATTTTAAACCTTAATTGGTGTCGATTACCCATACGAATGGCTCGTGAACCATTATAACCACTAGCTATGGTCGATAACCTATAAGTATCCATGTTAAACCGTAATTGGCGTCCATAGCCCGTACGAATTGCCCGTGAACCATTATAACCAGTAGCTATAACCAATAACCTATAAGTATCCATTTTTTAAACTGTAATTGGTGTTGATAACCCATACAAATGGCCCGTGAACCATTATAACCACTAGCTATGACCAATAACCTAAAAGTATCCATTTTTTAAACTGTAATAGGTGTCTAGAACACATACGAATGCCAGTGAACGATTTTGACCACTAGCTATGACCAATAACTTATAAGTATCCATTTTAAACCTTAATTGGTGTCCATTACCCATACGAATGGCCCGTGAACCATTATAATCACTAGCTTCAACCAATAATCTATAAGTATCCATTTTAAACCTTAATTGGCGTCCATTACCCATACGAATGGCCCGTGAACCATTATAAACCCTAGCTACGACCAATAACCTATAAGTATCCTTTTTAAACCGTAATTAGCGTCCATAGCCCATACGAATGGCCCGTGAACCATTATAACCACTAGTTTTGACCAATACCTATAAGTATCCTTGTTAAACCGTAATTAGCGTCCATAGCCCATACGAATGGCCCGTGAACCATTATAACCAATAGCTATGACCAATAACCTATAAGTACCCATTTTTTAAACTGTAATTGGTGTCTAGAACCCATACGAATGCCCTGTGAACGATTTTGACCATTAGCTATGACCAATAACCCATATATCCAGTTTTTAAAATGTAATTCGTGTCTAGAACTCATACGAATGCCCCGTGAACGATTTTGACCACTAGCTATGACAAATAACCTATAAGTATCCATTTTAAACATTAATTGGTGTCCATTACACATACGAATGGCCCGTGAAGCATTATAACCACTAGCTTCAACCAATAACCTATAAATATCCTTGTTAAACCATAATTAGCATTCATAACCCATACGAATGGCCCGTGAACCATTATAACCACTAGCTTTGGCCAATAACCTATAAGTATCCTTCATACACCGTAATTAGCGTTCATAGCCCATACAAATGGCCCGTGAACCATTATAACCACTAGATATGACCAATAACTTATAAGTATCCATATTTTAAACTGTAATTGGTGTCTAGAACCCATACGAATGCCCCATGAACAATTTTGACCACTAGCTATGAACAATATCCTATAAGTATCCATTTTAAACCTTAATTGGTGTCCATTACCCATACGAATGGCTCGTGAACCATTATAACCACTAGCTATGATCGATAACCTATAAGTATCCATGTTAAACCGTAATTGGCGTCCATAGCCCGTACGAATGGCCCGTGAACCATTATAACCACTAACTATAACCAATTACCTATAAGTATCCATTTTTTAAACTATAATTGGTGATGATAACCCATACGAATGGCCCGTGAACCATTATAACCACTAGCTATGACCAATAACCTAAAAGTATCCATTTTTTAAACTGTAATTGGTGTCTAGAACCCATACGAATGCCAGTGAACGATTTTGACCACTAGCTATGACCAATAACTTATAAGTATCCATTTTAAACCTTAATTGGTGTCCATTACACATACGAATGGCCCGTGAAGCATTATAACCACTAGCTTCAACCAATAACCTATAAATATCCTTGTTAAACCGTAATTAGCATTCATAACCCATACGAATGGCCCGTGAACCATTATAACCACTAGCTCTGGCCAATAACCTATAAGTATCCTTCATAAACCGTAATTAGCGTTCATAGCCCATACGAATGGCCCGTGAACCATTATAACCACTAGATATGACCAATAACTTATAAGCATCCATATTTTAAACTGTAATTGGTGTCTAGAACCCATACGAATGCCCCATGAACAATTTTGACCACTAGCTATGACCAATATCCTATAAGTATCCATTTTAAACCTTAATTGGTGTCCATTACCCATACGAATGGCTCGTGAACCATTATAACCACTAGCTATGATCGATAACCTATAAGTATCCATGTTAAACCGTATTTAGCGTCCATAGCCCGTACGAATGGCCCGTGAACCATTATAACCACTAGCTATAACCAATAACCTATAAGTATCCATTTTTTAAACTGTAATTGGTGTTGATAACCCGTACAAATGGCCCGTGACCCATTATAACCACTAGCTATGACCAATAACCTAAAAGTATCCATTTTTTAAACTGTAATTGGTGTCTAGAACCCATACGAATGCCAGTGAACGATTTTGACCACTAGCTATGACCAATAACTTATAAGTATCCATTTTAAACCTTAATTGGTGTCCATTACCCATACGAATGGCCCGTGAACCATTATAATCACTAGCTTCAACCAATAACCTATAAATATCCTTGTTAAACCGTATTTAGCATTCATAACCCATACGAATGGCCCGTGAACCAATATAACCACTAGCTTTGGCGAATAACCTATAAGTATCCTTCATAAACCGTAATTAGCGTTCATAGCCCATACGAATGGCCCGTGAACCATTATAACCACTAGATATGACCAATAACTTATAAGTATCCATATTTTAAACTGTAATTGGTGTCTAGAACCCATACGAATGCCCCATGAACAATTTTGACCACTAGCTATGACCAATATCCTATAAGTATCCATTTTAAACCTTAATTGGTGTCCATTACCCATACGAATGGCTCGTGAACCATTATAACCACTAGCTATGATCGATAACCTATAAGTATCCATGTTAAACCGTAATTGGCGTCCGTAGCCCGTACGAATGGCCCGTGAACCATTATAACCAGTAGCTATAACCAATAACCTGTAAGTATCCATTTTTTAAACTGTAATTGGTGTTGATAACCCATACAAATGGCCCGTGAACCATTATAACCACTAGCTATGACCAATAACCTAAAAGTATCCATTTTTTAAACTGTAATTGGTGTCTAGAACCCATACGAATGCCAGTGAACGATTTTGACCACTTGCTATGACCAATAACTTATAAGTATCGATTTTAAACCTTAATTGATGTCCATTACCCATACGAATGGCCCGTGAACCATTATAATCACTAGCTTCGACCAATAACCTATAAGTATCCATTTTAAACCTTAATTGGTGTCCATTACCCATATGAATGGCCCGTGAACCATTATAAACCCTAGCTACGACCAATAACCTATAAGTATCCTTTTTAAACCGTAATTAGCGTCCATAGCCCATACGAATGGCCCGTGAACCATTATAACCACTAGTTTTGACCAATACCTCTAAGTATCCTTGTTAAACCGTAATTAGCGTCCATAGCCCATACGAATGGCCCGTGAACCATTATAACCAATAGCTATGACCAATAACCTATAAGTACCCATTTTTTAAACTGTAATTGGTGTCTAGAACCCATACGAATGCCCCGGGAACGATTTTGACCATTAGCTATGACCAATAACCCATATATCCAGTTTTTAAAATGTAATTCGTGTCTAGAACTCATACGAATGCCCCGTGAACGATTTTGACCACTAGCTATGACCAATAACCTATAAGTATCCATTTTAAACATTAATTGGTGTCCATTACACATACGAATGGCCCGTGAAGCATTATAACCACTAGCTTCAACCAATAACCTATAAATATCCTTGTTAAACCGTAATTAGCTTTCATAACCCATACGAATGGCCCGTGAACCATTATAACCACTAGCTTTGGCCAATAACCTATAAGTATCCTTCATAAACCGTAATTAGCGTTCATAGCCCATACGAATGGCCCGTGAACCATTATAACCACTAGATATGACCAATAACTTATAAGTATCCATATTTTAAACTGTAATTGGTGTCTAGAACCCATACGAATGCCCCATGAACAATTTTGACCACTAGCTATGACCAATATCCTATAAGTATCCATTTTAAACCTTAATTGGTGTCCATTACCCATACGAATGGCTCGTGAACCATTATAACCACTAGCTATGATCGATAACCTATAAGTATCCATGTTAAACCGTATTTAGCGTCCATAGCCCGTACGAATGGCCCGTGAACCATTATAACCACTAGCTATAACCAATAACCTATAAGTATCCATTTTTTAAACTGTAATTGGTGTTGATAACCCATACAAATGGCCCGTGAACCATTATAACCACTAGTTATGACCAATAACCTAAAAGTATCCATTTTTTAAACTGTAAATGGTTTCTAGAACCCATACGAATGCCAGTGAACGATTTTGACCACTAGCTATGACCAATAACTTATAAGTATCCATTTTAAACCTTAATTGGTGTCCATTACCCATACGAATGGCCCGTGAACCATTATAATCACTAGCTTCGACCAATAACCTATAAATATCCTTGTTAAACCGTATTTAGCATTCATAACCCATACGAATGGCCCGTGAACCATTATAACCACTAGCTTTGGTGAATAACCTATAAGTATCCTTCATAAACCGTAATTAGCATTCATAGCCCATACGAATGGCCCGTGAACCATTATAACCACTAGATATGACCAATAACTTATAAGTATCCATATTTTAAACTGTAATTGATGTCTAGAACCCTTACGAATGCCCCAAGAACAATTTTGACCACTAGCTAGGACCAATATCCTATTAGTATCCATTTTAAACCTTAATTGGTGTCCATTACCCATACGAATGGCTCGTGAATCATTATAACCAATAGCTATGATCGATAACCTATAAGTATCCATGTTAAACCGTAATTGGCGTCCATAGCCCGTACGAATGGCCCGTGAACCATTATAACCACTAGCTATGACCAATAACCTATAAGTACCCATTTTTTAAACTGTAATTGGTGTCTAGAACCCATACGAATGCCCCGTTAACGATTTTGACCATTAGCTATGACCAATAACCCATATATCCAGTTTTTTAAATGTAATTCGTGTCTAGAACTCATACGAATGCCCCGTGAATGATTTTGACCACTAGCTATGACCAATAACCTATAAGTATCCATTTTAAACATTAATTGGTGTCCATTACACATACGAATGGCCCGTGAAGCATTATAACCACTAGCTTCAACCAATAACCTATAAATATCCTTGTTAAACCGTAATTAGCATTCATAACCCATACGAATGGCACGTGAACCATTATAACCACTAGCTTTGGCCAATAACCTATAAGTATCCTTCATAAACCATAATTAGCGTTCATAGCCCATACGAATGGCCTGTGAACCATTATAACCACTAGATATGACCAATAACTTATAAGTATCCATATTTTAAACTGTAATTGGTGTCTGGAACCCATACGAATGCCCCATGAAAAATTTTGACCACTAGCTATGACCAATATCCTATAAGTATCCATTTTAAACCTTAATTGGTGTCCATTACCCATACGAATGGCTCGTGAACCATTATAACCACTAGCTATGATCGATAACCTATAAGTATCCATGTTAAACCGTAATTGGCGTCCATAGCCCGTACGAATGGCCCGTGAACCATTATAACCACTAGCTATAACAAATTACCTATAAGTATCCATTTTTTAAACTATAATTAGTGATGATTGTTGGAATATGCTTCACATGTATAACATATAGTTATATGGCTAGTTGTTTGTGAGCCTAAAGGGTCACACACTTAAACACTAAACACCATTATATAATTAGTGTAATTAGTGTAATTACATTAATTATTAATATATATAAGCTATGAGCTTGTCTATCATAAGTTTAATATTAAAAGTTAATATTGAAACTTTCTTGTGGGCAAACTAGAAGAAACAAAAGATAGGGACTTGTGGGCAAATAAGACTAATGATTTATGGAAATCATTAAAGGATTGTAATGGCACCATTAAGAGATATAATGGTCCATAAACTCCTTTCTTTGAACACACTTTGGCCGTCCCTCTCTCTCTCTCTTTGGAGGTGTTTTGTTTTCTTTCTTTTGCTCTCAAGACTCTAGGACTAGCATCCATTACATTGGTGTTCTTGCAAGTGTTGTGTGGACTTGCTTTAGAGGTATTCCCCATTGGAATCCTTGGTTTCGGTTGCTCACAATATCCATCCGAATTCATCATTGATCAAAGGCAACTAGGGTATGATTCTTATACCATTCTCTTTGATTTTTCTTTTAGTTTAATTGTATGATTAATATCAAGATCCTTTCATGGTGATAAATACTTTCCGCTGCGTTTTGTTAATTGTTTTAACCGAAAATCTCCATTAGTGGTATCACGAGTCATTATATTAATCATATAATTAGCTAGATTTTGTGAAAAGTGGCAAAAATCAACCGGTTTTGTGTTGTTAAAATTCCGATCGGACAAAAACAAAACCCTACGGGTTTTTTAT
Source organism: Calendula officinalis (assembly GCA_963853835.1). Taxonomy (NCBI): domain Eukaryota; kingdom Viridiplantae; phylum Streptophyta; class Magnoliopsida; order Asterales; family Asteraceae; genus Calendula; species Calendula officinalis. Next base: position 20,005,678 of record OY970828.1, on the reverse strand, counting down.
TTTAATTTTCGGTTTTTTATAAAAATGTGGGTTAAAATATGGTATTTTTGGAACCCCATTGTCACTTGTTACAAAATCATATCAAAAAATTAATCTTGTTATTGTATTTTTTTGATTATTTGGCTTGGAATTTAATTTTTAATTCCATTTTGTTGATATGGCAAAACATGTATTTTTGCCATATCCCAAGCCAAAGCCTTGTCAATTGTTGCTTGTTTGTGCAAACCAATGAAAGCCTAGACCATTTGTGAATGAATGTGTTTGATGTTTGGTTGTTTGGGAAAAGCCTTGTTTTTTTTTTGGCTTAATTGTTGTAATTTGTTTCATTTATTTTTATTTTATTTTTGGTGCCATTTTTGGGGCAATTTGTAATGTAAAAGTAATAGAATAGATTGTATTTATTTTATCTTTTTATTGTAAATTGTTGACAAAAAATATTGAAGACTAATGAAGAAAACAACAAATTTCCGTCACAAAAGCGAGGGCTGTACGAAAACAGGTTTTCCAGAGGCATACAGACTCCTTTTTGGGCGATTCAAAAGCCTAAAATGCTTGCAAAGTCGTGGGCTACAACTTTCCAGAAGGCCGGGAAGACCAACGAAGACTCCTTCAGTGACTTTTCGGGCTTCAAAGTCTGCTGGAATTTTCTGGCAGATTACATTTTTTCACAATTTTGGGTTCTACTTGCTCAAGAATGTCTTGGAGCAAGTGGGAGCCCATTGGGTTTATGTAGGCCCGTTTGGGTTCATGTTGGCCCGTCCCCTAGTTTGACCCTTCGGTCCGTCGTGATGACTCACGTGACCGAACCTAGGATTTCATTGGTCGAGGTTTGCACAAAAATTTTGTTGCATGTTTTATTCTTATGTTTGTGGTTGTTTTTCTTTTCTATTAGATACAAATAGTAAAACAAATTAAAAATGGTTTTTAGACACAAACATTAAAACATTCAAAACCTTAATCATCGATGATTACTAGTTAATCATTGATGATTAAACCTTTAATCTAAAATCGTTTTGAGATTAAACTAAGTTTAAATATGATTTGAAACTCATCACTTAATAATCGCTAAAAGTTTTTACCGTTTATTACAAGACTTATGAAGTGGTATGAATGAAGTACATGATTCATTCATATCTTAAATAAAATTTTATTAAATTAAAATTTAAACATACCTAAAATTTAAGTCACGCCGTCCAATCGGTTGTAAATCACTTGCTTCTATTTTTGAATTCACGTGAGACGTGGTTTGAATTTAAATCCGAGGTCATTATTCTCTACGGTGAGACCTAGATCTATTTTGACATGATTTCACATTGGATGACTTAATCAAGTTAACGGTGAGACCTTGACTCGAGGCGAAGATGCGACAAACATGCCACTTGACCCTAGATGCTTGTTCACTAGGTGCCATGAAGTCCCATACCTCTAAGAGTTGCACTTGTAATGCAATTGTTGATCGTCACCTACCTATTGGATCTATCATCTCTAGCAGATCAACTGATGCGATGATAGAAGCTCAATGGGATCTTAGCTTTTAATTAAAATTAATTGGGTAGTTAATTTATTAAAAGACATTATTATTGACAATACTAATTAATGGACTTTGTAATTTTGTAGATGACTTCAAACAATCAAACCCTAACACACACCACCATTCGTTCCGTTCTCGAAAAAGAGAAACTTGATGGAACGAACTTTGTGGACTGGTCTCGAAACCTAAGGATTGTCCTTAGGGCCGAGCACAAGTACCACCATTTGGAGGAGGCGCTGCCCCCTGCCCCTGCTGCTACCGCCACTGCTGCTGTTCGTACAGCCTATACCAAAAGGTTTAACGAACAACAGGAAGTCGCCGCGCTTATGCTAGTGAGCATGATTCCCGAGATTCAAAAGAATCTCGAGGACCTCACTGCATTTGATATGATGCGTGAACTAACGGCCATGTATCAAAAGCAAGCCGAGCAGGAACTCTTTGACACTGTCAAAGCCTTCCACGCTTGCAAGCAGGAGGAGGGACAGTCTGTTAGTTCTTATCTCTTGAAGATGAAGAGCTACTTAGACCAAATGGAGAGGCTTGGTTACGCTATGCCGCACATCCTTGGGATTAGCTTGATTCTAACGTCCTTAAACAAGGATTTTGCACCGTTTGTCATGACTTATCATATGCATAGTATGGGGAAGACATTCGCCGAATTACATGCTATGCTGAAACAAACGGAAGAAAGCCTACCCAAGAAAACTCCGGCCCCTACTGTCCTTGCTATAAGGCAAGGAAAGATCCAAAAACCAAAACCGCAAGTAGTTGCAAAGGGCCAAGGCAAGGGAAAGCAAGTTTACAAGCCCAAGCCAAAGGTTCCCCCACCTACTCGTAAGGAGCATCCCGCTAAGGATCTTGCTTGCCATCACTGCGGTGAACCAGGCCATTGGAGGAGGAATTGTCCTGCCTACCTGGCAGAGTTGATGAAGAACAAAGCCAACAAGGTTGGCACATCAGGTATCTTCACAATAGAACTATATGCTTTCCCTAAGAAATCATGGGTATATGACACTGGTTGTGGAACTCACATTTGTAATACCATGCAGGGTCTAAGGGGAAGTAGAAAGCTAAACCATGGAGCTTTGGACTTGTACGTGGGCAATGGCAATCGTGCACCGGTCGAAGCTATAGGAAGCTATGATTTAATCCTTCCTAGTGGTTTAATTATTGTATTAGACAATTGTCACTATGCGCCTAGTATTACTAGGGGTATAGTATCGCTTTCTTGTTTGTGGAATAATGGTTTTATTCATACGTTTACGGATTATGGTATTTCAGTTTCAAAGGATAATGTTTTTTACTTTAATGCTATTCCTCGTGATGGTATCTTTGAGATTGACATGCATAATCGTATCACAAACAGTAGTTCTATTTATACATGTAGCAATAAGAAATCCAAGAAGAATTTGGATTCTACTTACCTATGGCATTGTCGCCTTTGCCATGTTAACAAGAAACGCGTTTTGAAATTACAAAAGGATGGACTTATAAAATCAGATGATTCTGAATCATTTGATAAATGTGTTTCTTGCATATCTGGTAAAATGGCGCGCAAGCCTTTCTCCCATGTAGGCGAAAGGGCCAACGATCTACTTGGACTCATACATACTGATGTATGTGGCCCTTTTAGAACTCGAACTAGGGAAGGTGCTACCTATTTCATTACTTTCACTGACGACTTTAGTCGTTATGGTTATGTTTACTTGATTAAACATAAACATGAAACCTTTGAAACGTTCAAAGCTTTCCAAAATGAAGTAGAAAATCAACTCGGCAAGAAGATAAAGGCTCTTCGTTCTGATCGAGGAGGAGAGTACATGAGCCATGAGTTCCAAGATCATCTTAAGAATTGTGGGATTGTCTCACAATTCACTCCCCCTTATACACCACAGCATAATGGTGTATCAGAGAGGAGAAATCGCACCTTGCTTGACATGGTTCGATCGATGATGAGTCCTACCACTCTGCCTCTATCTTTTTGGGGTTATGCACTCAAATCGGCTGCTCGCATACTAAATATGGTTCCCACCAAGAAGGTTGAAAAGACACCATATGAGATATGGCATGGGAAAGTCCCTAACTTGTCTTACTTGAAGGTCTGGGGTTGTGAGGCTCTCGTGAAACGAGACACGCCAAACAAACTTGAACCCAGAGCTGTCAAGTGCATCTTTATAGGATACCCTGAGGAAACGATGGGTTACTATTTCTACTACCCACCTGAGCAAAAAGTAATTATTGCTCGTTATGCTGAGTTTCTTGAGAGCAATCTCATTTCACAAGAAGCAAGTGGGAGTACCATCGACTTTGACGAGATTCCAAGCGATGAAGATGCACAACCTATTGTAGAGACTAGCGAACATCAAGATGAGGCTGAACACGAAACTGTTCCTGTTGCACCTCAAAATGATGTAATCCCTGTTCGAAGGTCCGCAAGGACACCTCATGCACCTGAACGATATGGTTTCCATGTCGATGCTGAGGAGCTGAGTTTAGGGGATCATAATGAACCCCCTAACTATCGAGCTGCATTATCAGATTCTGAATCTGACAAATGGCTTGATGCTATGAACGCGGAAATGCAATCCATGAAAGATAACCAAGTATGGACTTTGGTTGATCTTCCTCCTAACAGTAAGACTGTTGGTAGCAAGTGGCTCTTCAAGAAGAAGACCGACATGGATGGCAATGTACACACCTATAAAGCTCGATTGGTAGCAAAAGGTTATACTCAAACCTACGGGATTGACTATGATGAAACCTTCTCGCCTGTTGCCGACGTTAGAGCTATTAGGATTGTCATAGCCATAGCAGCGTACTATGACTATGAGATTTGGCAAATGGATGTTAAAACTGCTTTCTTAAATGGACATCTTGATGAAGATGTTTATATGGTTCAACCTGAGGGTTTTGTTAATCCAAAACACCCAAAGAAAGTATGTAAGCTTCAAAGGTCCATTTATGGACTAAAGCAAGCATCCAGAAGTTGGAACAAAAGATTCGATGAGGAAGTCAAATCGTTTGGCTTTACTCAGAATCCCGACGAGCCATGTGTATATGTAAGAGCTAGTGGGAGCATTGTCGTCTTTCTAATCCTATATGTCGATGACATACTACTCATAGGAAATAACATTCCAATGCTACAAGATGTAAAATCCTGGCTTGGGAAGTGCTTCGCTATGAAGGATCTTGGGGAAGCGGCATATATACTTGGTATAAAGATCTATCGAGATCGATCAAAGCGGTTAATCGGACTAAGTCAAAGTGCGTACATTGATAAGATTCTAAAACGGTTTAGAATGGATGCTTCCAAACGTGGAAGTCTCCCTATGCAACACAATGTACACTTGAGTAAGACTCAAGGACCGTCCTCACCTGATGAGATGAAACGTATGCGTGATGTCCCCTATGCCTCGGCAGTAGGATCTATCATGTATGCTGTGCGGTGCACAAGACCTGATGTAGCGTTCTCTCAGAACCTTACAAGCCGATATCAACAGAATCCAGGTGAGAGTCACTGGACTGCTGTTAAGAACATACTGAAGTATCTTAGGAATACTAAAGATATGTTTCTTGTTTATGGTGGTGAAAGTCAAGATGAACTGAGCGTCACTTGTTATTCTGATGCTAGTTTTGAGACTGATAGAGATGATTCCAAATCTCAAACGGGGTATGTTTTCGTTTTGAACGGAGGCGCTGTTGATTGGAAAAGTGCAAAGCAGAGCACTATCGCTATGTCTTCTACAGAAGCTGAATACATTGCAACTACTGAAGCTGCAATGGAAGCTGTTTGGATGAGGAAATTCATTTCTGGGCTTGGTGTTGTCCCCAGTAATGAAAAACCTATGGATATGTTCTGTGATAACACAGGTGCTATCATCATTGCCAACGAACCTGGTGTTCAGAAAGGTGCCAGACATTATCGGAGGAAGCTTCACTACATTAGAGATGCGATCCTAATGGGAGATGTACGCTTGCTCAAAGTTCATACAGATGACAACTTAGCTGATCCCTTCACGAAGCCAATGTCATGTACCAAACATATTGAACATGCTAGAAGCATTGGACTTCGACCAGCTAATAGTTTCATGTAATCTGTTTTAGTATTTGGATAATGGAACATTGAGCAGTTTTTATTGGAATAAATTGATATATTTGATATGATCGTTTTTATATGAATATCTACTGTGTTCTATATTTGCATGTTTATATCCATGAATATTTACTGCGTTTTATATTCTAAATTGTCCATTGTCATAATTAATAATATGGGAATATTATTAAGACAAATCTGAGGGCATTGATGACATTATCTTAGTATGACTAAGGATGATGAAATCAAACTCACATGTTGTCCATAATGATGCACAATTGGACTGACCCAACCTATGAGAAATCACTTCATGGATTTATGTCACAAGTGAATCTCACAAAGGCTTTGTCACTTATCCTCTGACTTGAGATGCAAGTTGGTTTGTGTATGTAGAGGGGCAAACTTTGATATGGTTAAACGTTGACCTGAACAAGGCTGCTATAACAACCATTATCGGGTTTGTCATTAAGCATATGACAGACACGTGCAGTCAATAAAGAATTTGTTCCTCCACACATGTGGATTAGATACTACTGGGCCCCTCGATGATTTGAATAGATGTATGTGTGGCCACACCCAAAAGGTAATCAAGATGAATCTTGATTGGTTTTGGTAATCTACTTCAATATATAGATCGAGAAACAGAATCGTTGAAATTTTAGATTGACATTTATCCTTGTCTAAAATTCAACATAGTATCAGTAACAAAAGGATAACTGCTTGAAAAACCTTGAACAAAGATTTTATGAAACTCCTCATGTACTTCTAGGGGCATTGGCGGGTTGCTAGACTCTAACCTTTGCTTGTATAACTACTTGATGTTATCACGTGCGCAAGTGGGAGCTGTTGGAATATGCTTCACATGTATAACATATAGTTATATGGCTAGTTGTTTGTGAGCCTAAAGGGTCACACACTTAAACACTAAACACCATTATATAATTAGTGTAATTAGTGTAATTACATTAATTATTAATATATATAAGCTATGAGCTTGTCTATCATAAGTTTAATATTAAAAGTTAATATTGAAACTTTCTTGTGGGCAAACTAGAAGAAACAAAAGATAGGGACTTGTGGGCAAATAAGACTAATGATTTATGGAAATCATTAAAGGATTGTAATGGCACCATTAAGAGATATAATGGTCCATAAACTCCTTTCTTTGAACACACTTTGGCCGTCCCTCTCTCTCTCTCTTTGGAGGTGTTTTGTTTTCTTTCTTTTGCTCTCAAGACTCTAGGACTAGCATCCATTACATTGGTGTTCTTGCAAGTGTTGTGTGGACTTGCTTTAGAGGTATTCCCCATTGGAATCCTTGGTTTCGGTTGCTCACAATATCCATCCGAATTCATCATTGATCAAAGGCAACTAGGGTATGATTCTTATACCATTCTCTTTGATTTTTCTTTTAGTTTAATTGTATGATTAATATCAAGATCCTTTCATGGTGATAAATACTTTCCGCTGCGTTTTGTTAATTGTTTTAACCGAAAATCACCATTAATGATAACCCATACGAATGGCCCGTGAACCATTATAACCACTAGCTATGACCAATAACCTAAAAATATCCATTTTTTAAACTGTAATTGGTGTCTAGAACCCATACGAATGCTAGTGAATGATTTTGACCACTAGCTATGACCAATAACTTATAGGTATCCATTTTAAACCTTAATTTGTGTCCATTACCCATTCGAATGGACCGTGAACCATTATAATCACTAGCTTCGACCAATAACCTATAAGTATCCATTTTAAACCTTAATTGGCGTCCATTACCCATTCAAATGGCCCGTGAACCATTATAAACCCTAGCTACGACCAATAACCTATAAGTATCCTTTTTAAACCGTAATTAGCGTCCATAGCCCATACGAATGGCCCTTGAACCATTATAACCACTAGTTTTGACCAATACCTATAAGTATCCTTGTTAAACCGTAATTAGCGTCCATAGCCCATACGAATGGCCCGTGAACCATTATAACCAATAGCTATGACCAATAACCTATAAGTACCCATTTTTTAAACTGTAATTGGTGTCTAGAACCCATACGAATGCCCCGTGAACGATTTTGACCATTAGCTAAGACCAATAACCCATATATCCATTTTTTTGAATGTAATTGGTGTCTAGAACTCATACGAATGCCCCGGGAATGATTTTAACCACTAGCTATGACCAATAACTTATAAGTATCCATTTTAAAAATTAATTGGTGTCCATTACACATACGAATGGCCCGTGAAGCATTATAAACACTAGCTTCAACCAATAACCTATAAATATCCTTGTTAAACCGTAATTAGCATTCATAACCCATATGAATGGCCCGTGAACCATTATGACCACTAGCTTTGGCCAATAACCTATAAGTATCCTTCATAAACCGTAATTAGCGTTCATACCCATACGAATGGCCCGTGAACCATTATAACCACTAGATATGACCAATAACTTATAAGTATCCATATTTTAGACTGTAATTGGTGTCTAGAACCCATACGAATGCCCCATGAACAATTTTGACCACTAGCTATGACCAATATCCTATAAGTATCCATTTTAAACCTTAATTGGTGTCCATTACCCATACGAATGGCTCGTGAACCATTATAACCACTAGCTATGATCGATAACCTATAAGTATCCATGTTAAACCGTAATTGGCGTCCATAGCCCGTACGAATGGCCCGTGAACCATTATAACCACTAGCTATAACCAATTACCTATAAGTATCCATTTTTTAAACTATAATTAGTGATGATAACCCATACGAATGGCCCGTGAACCATTATAACCACTAGCTATGACCAATAACCTAAAAATATCCATTTTTTAAACTGTAATTGGTGTCTAGAACCCATACGAATGCTAGTGAATGATTTTGACCACTAGCTATGACCAATAACTTATAGGTATCCATTTTAAACCTTAATTTGTGTCCATTACCCATACGAATGGACCGTGAACCATTATAATCACTAGCTTCGACCAATAACCTATAAGTATCCATTTTAAACCTTAATTGGCGTCCATTACCCATACAAATGGCCCGTGAACCATTATAAACCCTAGCTACGACCAATAACCTATAAGTATCCTTTTTAAACCGTAATTAGCGTCCATAGCCCATACGAATGGCCCTTGAACCATTATAACCACTAGTTTTGACCAATACCTATAAGTATCCTTGTTAAACCGTAATTAGCGTCCATAGCCCATACGAATGGCCCGTGAACCATTATAACCAATAGCTATGACCAATAACCTATAAGTACCCATTTTTTAAACTGTAATTGGTGTCTAGAACCCATACGAATGCCCCGTGAACGATTTTGACCATTAGCTAAGACCAATAACCCATATATCCATTTTTTTGAATGTAATTGGTGTCTAGAACTCATACGAATGCCCCGGGAATGATTTTAACCACTAGCTATGACCAATAACTTATAAGTATCCATTTTAAAAATTAATTGGTGTCCATTACACATACGAATGGCCCGTGAAGCATTATAAACACTAGCTTCAACCAATAACCTATAAATATCCTTGTTAAACCGTAATTAGCATTCATAACCCATATGAATGGCCCGTGAACCATTATGACCACTAGCTTTGGCCAATAACCTATAAGTATCCTTCATAAACCGTAATTAGCGTTCATACCCATACGAATGGCCCGTGAACCATTATAACCACTAGATATGACCAATAACTTATAAGTATCCATATTTTAGACTGTAATTGGTGTCTAGAACCCATACGAATGCCCCATGAACAATTTTGACCACTAGCTATGACCAATATCCTATAAGTATCCATTTTAAACCTTAATTGGTGTCCATTACCCATACGAATGGCTCGTGAACCATTATAACCACTAGCTATGATCGATAACCTATAAGTATCCATGTTAAACCGTAATTGGCGTCCATAGCCCGTACGAATGGCCCGTGAACCATTATAACCACTAGCTATAACCAATTACCTATAAGTATCCATTTTTTAAACTATAATTAGTGATGATAACCCATACGAATGGCCCGTGAACCATTATAACCACTAGCTATGACCAATAACCTAAAAATATCCATTTTTTAAACTGTAATTGGTGTCTAGAACCCATACGAATGCTAGTGAATGATTTTGACCACTAGCTATGACCAATAACTTATAGGTATCCATTTTAAACCTTAATTTGTGTCCATTACCCATACGAATGGACCGTGAACCATTATAATCACTAGCTTCGACCAATAACCTATAAGTATCCATTTTAAACCTTAATTGGCGTCCATTACCCATACAAATGGCCCGTGAACCATTATAAACCCTAGCTACGACCAATAACCTATAAGTATCCTTTTTAAACCGTAATTAGCGTCCATAGCCCATACGAATGGCCCTTGAACCATTATAACCACTAGTTTTGACCAATACCTATAAGTATCCTTGTTAAACCGTAATTAGCGTCCATAGCCCATACGAATGGCCCGTGAACCATTATAACCAATAGCTATGACCAATAACCTATAAGTACCCATTTTTTAAACTGTAATTGGTGTCTAGAACCCATACGAATGCCCCGTGAACGATTTTGACCATTAGCTAAGACCAATAACCCATATATCCATTTTTTTGAATGTAATTGGTGTCTAGAACTCATACGAATGCCCCGGGAATGATTTTAACCACTAGCTATGACCAATAACTTATAAGTATCCATTTTAAACATTAATTGGTGTCCATTACACATACGAATGGCCCGTGAAGCATTATAAACACTAGCTTCAACCAATAACCTATAAATATCCTTGTTAAACCGTAATTAGCATTCATAACCCATATGAATGGCCCGTGAACCATTATGACCACTAGCTTTGGCCAATAACCTATAAGTATCCTTCATAAACCGTAATTAGCGTTCATACCCATACGAATGGCCCGTGAACCATTATAACCACTAGATATGACCAATAACTTATAAGTATCCATATTTTAGACTGTAATTGGTGTCTAGAACCCATACGAATGCCCCATGAACAATTTTGACCACTAGCTATGACCAATATCCTATAAGTATCCATTTTAAACCTTAATTGGTGTCCATTACCCATACGAATGGCTCGTGAACCATTTTAACCACTAGCTATGATCGATAACCTATAAGTATCCATGTTAAACCGTAATTGGCGTCCATAGCCCGTACGAATGGCCCGTGAACCATTATAACCACTAGCTATGACCAATAACCTATAAGTACCCATTTTTGAAACTGTAATTGGTGTCTAGAACCCATACGAATGCCCCGTGAACGATTTTGACCATTATCTATGACCAATAACCCATATATCCAGTTTTTAAAATGTAATTCGTGTCTAGAACTCATACGAATGCCCCGTGAATGATTTTGACCACTAGCTATGACCAATAACCTATAAGTATCCATTTTAAACATTAATTGGTGTCCATTGCACATACGAATGGCCCGTGAAGCATTATAACCACTAGCTTCAACCAATAACCTATAAATATCCTTGTTAAACCGTAATTAGCATTCATAACCCATACGAATGGCCCGTGAACCATTATAACCACTAGCTTTGGCCAATAACCTATAAGTATCCTTCATAAACCGTAATTAGCGTTCATAGCCCACACGAATGGCCCGTGAACCATTATAACCACTAGATATGACCAATAACTTATAAGTATCCATATTTTAAACTGTAATTGGTGTCTAGAACCCATACGAATGCCCCATGAACAATTTTGACCACTAGCTATGACCAATATCCTATAAGTATCCATTTTAAACCTTAATTGGTGTCCATTACCCATACGAATGGCTCGTGAACCATTATAACCACTAGCTATGATCGATAACCTATAATTATCCATGTTAAACCGTAATTGGCGTCCATAGCCCGTACGAATGGCCCGTGAACCGTTATAACCACTAGCTATAACCAACTACCTATAAGTATCCATTTTTTAAACTATAATTGGTGATGATAACCCATACGAATGGCTCGTGAACCATTATAACCACTAGATATGACCAATAACTTATAAGTATCCATATTTTAAACAGTAATTGGTGTCTAGAACCCATACGAATGCCCCATGAACAATTTTGACCACTAGCTATGACCAATATCCTATAAGTATCCATTTTAAACCTTAATTGGTGTCCATTACCCATACGAATGGCTCGTGAACCATTATAACCACTAGCTATGATCGATAACCTATAAGTATCCATGTTAAACCGTATTTAGCGTCCATAGCCCGTACGAATGGCCCGTGAACCATTATAACCACTAGCTATAACCAATAACCTATAAGTATCCATTTTTTAAACTGTAATTGGTGTTGATAACCCATACAAATGGCCCGTGAACCATTATAACCACTAGTTATGACGAATAACCTAAAAGTATCCATTTTTTAAACTGTAAATGGTTTCTAGAACCCATACGAATGCCAGTGAAAGATTTTGACCACTAGCTATGACCAATAACTTATAAGTATCCATTTTAAACCTTAATTGGTGTCCATTACACATACGAATGGCCTGTGAACCATTATAATCACTAGCTTCGACCAATAACCTATAAGTATCCATTTTAAACCTTAATTGGCGTCCATTACCCATACGAATGGCCCGTGAACCATTATAAACCCTAACTACGACCAATAACCTATAAGTGTCCTTTTTAAACCGTAATTAGCGTCCATAGCCCATACGAATGGCACGAGAACCATTATAACCACTAGTTTTGACAAATACCTATAAGTATCCTCGTTAAACCGTAATTAGCGTCCATTGTTAGGGTAGAAAACCCGGTCAAACCTATTACTTTGTGAATCTGATGAACAAAGGAATATATAAGTTTAACTTATATAAATAATCTTAGTGAAACTCGTCTCAAACCGAGTTGGTTGGTATCTGGTCATACTGAGTTGGTCAGTATGAGGTGATACCGAGTTCACGGACCGAGCTCCACATACTGAGTTAGTCGGTATAGCTCAGTCTCATACCGAGTTAGTCGGTATAGCTCAGTCGTACTGAGTACACGGACCGACCAGTCCGTGAATGGTGCATTCCTTATCTAAGTAATGAATCAAATCCCTTTAATCAAGGGATGCACTTATTAGAATTGGGAGTTACATATAGAATAGGGTTAATTGTAAAACCTCTATACATTATAAATAGAGGTTTAGTCTTTAGTTTTTAAGTATCCTTTTGGATTCCGGTTGATCATTTGTGTGGATCACTGGTAACCCAATACTAAATGTAACACTCTGTGGAGTGTTCTTGGTTATTCCGCAACCAAGAACACATTTTATACGTTTGTGCTTAATAAGAATAATCGTATGACGTATATGATCTTGTCTTTATCTTTGTTATTAACAATATTGGGGTTCGTTGTGACCTAACAACTGGTATCAGAGCGGTTCAAAGTTATCTACAACTTTGATGATCTTATAACCCTATATATTATTGAAGATCAAGTCTTTTCAGAAAGAAGAACAATGCCGAATTTTCGTCATATTCTGCACACCGGTAGAAGAATTAACGGATCTCCTTCGTTAATAGTCGAATCTGTGTGAAATTTGAACACGGGGTTCTCAACACACAGACACACAATCTGACCGTTCAGTTTTGTATTTGAAGATTCGGGTAGAGTGATATGGTAGTCGCAGCAGGTCATATATTTTATTTTTTATTCCTTACTTGTTGGGCAGCCATGGAAGAAAAATTGGTTCTCCTTCTTCAAACATCAAATGAGCGTGAAATTTTAACCGAAGGTTCACCATAATGTGTTTAATGTTTTCACCGTTCAGATCTTCAAAATGAATCGTTTATTGAGAGATATATATTTTTGAAGATTATTGACGAATATTTATGGTATGTTTTTAATTCTGCACAACTCTGTTAAAACGGCTATTGTATCTTTTGTAACCGTTGGATTTTCACAAATTTTGGATATTATATCCATAAGTCATACATGTACTCGGTATCAAAATTTCATACTGATCAGAAACGTATACTGAGAGATACATATTTTCAAAATTGACGCTTTTCTGATACCGACTGTCTCATACTGAGTGGTCAGTATGAGACTGCTGAGATTGTTTCAACCGTTGGATCAATATGATTTTTGGATATGATGTCGAAGACAGGTATATGTATGTCGTGTAAAAAATTTATAATGATCAGAAGATTCTACATAGAGATATGATTTTGTGAAGTTGCTGCAAAATTAGAGAAATGAAATTCTGAAAGCTGAATTTTACAAGTGAGTATGTTTCACATATTTTTCTCTTTATAATCATATAAAATCATCTTAAACTGAGGAAATCCATAAGTTGATTGATTCTTTGGTGGGGTTTCAAGTCAAAGATAAAATATACCGAACGGTTTAAGGTGAAAGTATATGATTCAGGGGGAAAAAAACTCAATGCGATATATATTTTCTCTTAATATGAAGCTAAAGTTCTTGAAGCTAAAGTGTTCATACTAATTTATTCTAGGGGGTACATGTCACGAATTATTTTACAATCATTTGAATCGTTTCAAACTGAGGAAATCTACTAGTTGAATGATTCTTGGGATATGTTTCATTTCAACTTAAATATACCGGACAGTTTAAGGAGGAGTCAATGATTGTGGGGGAGAAAAGTTAATGTGACATATATATTCTTCAAGTACTTAGTGAATAAAGAATATGAAAAGATCTCAAAAAGAAGACCATACAAGACAAGATCGTTATTATTTATTAGGTTAAACATATTCATTTGTTATCATCAGATAGGGGGAGATTGTTAGGGTAGAAAACCCGGTCAAACCTATTACTTTGTGAATCTGATGTATAAAGGAATATATAAGTTTAACTTATATAAATAATCTTAGTGAAACTCGTCTCATACCGAGTTGGTCGGTATCTGGTCATACTGAGTTGGTCAGTATGAGGTGATACCGAGTTCACGGACCGAGCTCCACATACTGAGTTAGTCGGTATAGCTCAGTCTCATACCGAGTCAGTCGGTATAGCTCAGTCATACTGAGTACACGGACCGACCAGTCCGTGAATGGTGCATTCCTTATCTAAGTAATGAATCAAATCCCTTTAATCAAGGGATGCACTTATTAGAATTAGGAGTTACATATATAATAGGGTTAATTGTAAAACCTCTATACATTATAAATAGAGGTTTAGTCTTTAGTTTTTAAGTATCCTTTTGGATCCCGGTTGATCATTTGTGTGGATCACCGGTAACCCAATTCTAAATGTAACACTTTGTGGAGTGTTCTTGGTTATTCCGCAACCAAGAACACATTTTATACGTTTGTGCTTAATAAGAATAATCGTATTACATATATGATCTTGTCTTTATCGATGTCATTATCAATATTGGGGTTCGTTGTGACCTAACATCCATAGCCCATACGACTGGCCCGTGAACCATTATAACCAATAGCTATGACCAATAACCTATAAGTACCCATTTTTTAAACTGTAATTGGTGTCTAGAACCCATACGAATACCCCGTGAACGATTTTGACCATTAGCTATGACAAATAACCCATATATCCATTTTTTAAAATGTAATTGGTGTCTAGAACTCATACGAATGCCCCGTGAACGATTTTGACCACTAGCTATGACCAATAACCTATAAGTATCCATTTTAAACATTAATTGGTGTCCATTACACATACGAATGGCCCGTGAAGCATTATAACCACTAGCTTCAACCAATAACCTATAAATATCCTTGTTAAACCGTAATTAGCATTCATAACCCATACGAATGGCCCATGAACCATTATAACCACTAGCTTTGGCCAATAACCTATAAGTATCGTTCATATACCGTAATTAGCGTTCATAGCCCATACGAATGGCCCGTGAACCATTATAACCACTAGATATGACCAATAACTTATAATTATCCATATTTTAAACTGTAATTGGTGTCTAGAACCCATACGAATGCCCCATGAACAATTTTGTCCACTAGCTAGGACCAATATCCTATAAGTATCCATTTTAAACCTTAATTGGTGTCAGTTACCCATACGAATGGCTCGTGAACCATTATAACCACTAGCTATGATCGATAACCTATAAGTATCCATGTTAAACCGTATTTAGCGTCCATAGCCCGTACGAATGGCCCGTGAACCATTATAACCACTAGCTATAACCAATAACCTATAAGTATCCTTTTTTTAAACTGTAATTGGTGTTGATAACCCATACAAATGGCCCGTGAACCATTATAACCACTAGTTTTGACCAATAACCTAAAAGTATCCATTTTTTAAACTGTAAATGGTTTCTAGAACCCATACGAATGCCAGTGAACGATTTTGACCACTAGCTATGACCAATAACTTATAAGTATCCATTTTACACCTTAATTGGTGTCCATTACCCATACGAATGGCCCGTGAACCATTATAATCACTAGCTTCGACCAATAACCTATAAGTATCCATTTTAAACCTTAATTGGCGTCCATTACCCATACGAATGGCCCGTGAACCATTATAAACCCTAACTACGACCAATAACCTATAAGTATCCTTTTTAAACCGTAATTAGCGTCCATAGCCCTTACGAATGGCACGTGAACCATTATAACCACTAGTTTTGACCAATACCTATAAGTATCCTCGTTAAACCGTAATTAGCGTCCATTGTTAGGGTAGAAAACCCGGTCAAACCTATTACTTTATGAATCTGATGAACAAAGGAATATATAAGTTTAACTTATATAAATAATCTTAGTGAAACTCGTCTCATACCGAGTTGGTTGGTATCTGGTCATACTGAGTTGGTCAGTATGAGGTGATACCGAGTTCACGGACCGAGCTCCACATACTGAGTTAGTCGGTATAGCTCAGTGTCATACCGAGTTAGTCGGTATAGCTCAATCGTACTGAGTACACGGACTGACCAGTCCGTGAGTGGTGCATTCCTTATCTAAGTAATGAATCAAATCCCTTTAATCAAGGGATGCACTTATTAGAATTGGGAGTTACATATAGAATAGGGTTAATTGTAAAACCTCTATACATTATAAATAGAGGTTTAGTCTTTAGTTTTTAAGTATCCTTTTGGATCCCGGTTGATCATTTGTGTGGATCACCGGTAACCCAATTCTAAATGTAACACTTTGTGGAGTGTTCTTGGTTATTCCGCAACCAAGAACACATTTTATACGTTTGTGCTTAATAAGAATAATCGTATGACATATATGATCTTATCTTTATCGATGTCATTAACAATATTGGGGTTCGTTGTGACCTAACATCCATAGCCCATACGACTGACCCGTGAACCATTATAACCAATAGCTATGACCAATAACCTATAAGTACCCATTTTTTAAACTGTAATTGGTGTCTAGAACCCATACGAATACCCCGTGAACGATTTTGACCATTAGCTATGACCAATAACCCATATATCCATTTTTTAAAATGTAATTTGTGTCTAGAACTCATACGAATGCCCCGTGAACGATTTTGACCACTAGCTATGACCAATAACCTATAAGTATTCATTTAAACATTAATTGGTGTCCATTACACATACGAATGGCCCGTGAAGCATTATAACCACTAGCTTCAACCAATAACCTATAAATATCCTTGTTAAACCGTAATTAGCATTCATAACCCATACGAATGGCCCGTGAACCATTATAACCACTAGCTTTGGCCAATAACCTATAAGTATCCTTCATAAACCGTAATTAGCGTTCATAGCCCAAACGAATGGCCCGTGAACCATTATAACCACTAGATATGACCAATAACTTTTAAGTATCCATATTTTAAACTGTAATTGGTGTCTAGAACCCATACGAATGCCCCATGAACAATTTTGTCCACTAGCTAGGACCAATATCCTATAAGTATCCATTTTAAAACTTAATTGGTGTCCATTACCCATACGAATGGCTCGTGAACCATTCTAACCACTAGCTATGATCGATAACCTATAAGTATCCATGTTAAACCGTAATTGGCGTCCATAGCCCGTACGAATGGCCTGTGAACCATTATAACCACTAGCTGTAACCAATAACCTATAAGTATCCATTTTTTAAACTGTAATTGGTGTTGATAACCCATACAAATGGCCCGTGAACCATTATAACCACTAGCTATGACCAATAACCTAAAAGTATCCATTTTTTAAACTGTAATTGGTGTCTAAAACCCATACGAATGCCAGTGAACGATTTTGACCACTAGCTATGACCAATAACTTAGAAGTATCCATTTTAAACCTTAATTGGTGTCCATTACCCTTATGAATGGCCCGTGAACCATTATATTCACTAGCTTCGACCAATAACCTATAAGTATCCATTTAAAACCTTAATTGGCGTCCATTACCCATACGAATGGCCCGTGAACCATTATAAACCCTAGCTACGACCAATAACCTATAAGTATCCTTTTTAAACCGTAATTAGCGTCCATAGCCCATATGAATGGCCCGTGAACCATTATAACCACTAGTTTTGACCAATACCTATAAGTATTCTTGTTAAACCGTAATTAGCGTCCATAGCCCATACTAATGGCCCGTGAACCATTATAACCAATAGCTATGACCAATAACCTATAAGTACCCATTTTTTAAACTGTAATTGGTGTCTAGAACCCATACGAATGCCCCGTGAACGATTTTGACAATTAGCTATGACCAATAACCCATATATCCATTTTTTAAAATGTAATTGGTGTCTAGAACACATACGAATGCCTCGTGAACGATTTTAACCAATAGCTATGACCAATAACCTATAAGTATCCATTTTAAACATTAATTGGTGTCCATTACACATACGAATGGCCCGTGAAGCATTATAACCACTAGCTTCAACCAATAACCTATAAATATTCTTGTTAAACCGTAATTAGCATTCATAACCCATACGAATGGCCCGTGAACCATTATAACCACTAGCTTTGGCCAATAACCTATAAGTATCGTTCATATACCGTAATTAGCGTTCATAGCCCATACGAATGGCCCGTGAACCATTATAACCACTAGATATGACCAATAACTTATAAGTATCCATATTTTAAACTGTAATTGGTGTCTAGAACCCATACGAATGCCCCATGAACAATTTTGTCCACTAGCTAGGACCAATATCCTATAAGTATCCATTTTAAACCTTAATTGGTGTCCATTACCCATACGAATGGCTCGTGAACCATTATAACCACTAGCTATGATCGATAACCTATAAGTATCCGTGTTAAACCGTAATTGGCGTCCATAGCCCGTACGAATGGACAGTGAACCATTATAACCACTAGCTATAACCAATAACCTATAAGTATCCATTTTTTAAACTGTAATTGGTGTTGATAACCCATACAAATGGCCCGTGAACCATTATAACCACTAGCTATGACCAATAACCTAAAAGTATCCATTTTTTAAACTGTAATTGGTGTCTCGAACCCATACGAATGCCAGTGAACGATTTTGACCACTAGCTATGACCAATATCCTATAAGTATCCATTTTAAACCTTAATTGGTGTCCATTACCCATACGAACAGCCTGTGAACCATTATAATCACTAGCTTCGACCAATAACCTATAAGTATCCATTTTAAACCTTAATTGGCGTCCATTACCCATACGAATGGCCCGTGAACCATTATAAACCCTAGCTACGACCAATAACCTATAAGTATCCTTTTTAAACCGTAATTAGCGTCCATAGCCCATACGAATGGCCCGTGAACCATTATAACCACTAGTTTTGACCAATACCTATAAGTATCCTTGTTAAACCGTAATTAGCGTCCATAGCCGATACGAATGGCTCGTGAACCATTATAACCAATAGCTATGACCAATAACTTATAAGTACCCATTTTTTAAACTGTAATTGGTGTCTAGAACCCATACGAATGCCCCGTGAACGATTTTGACCATTAGCTATGACCAATAACCCATATATCCAGTTTTTAAAATGTAATTGGTGTCTAGAACTCATACGAATGCCCCGTGAACGATTTTGACCACTAGCTATGACCAATAACCTATAAGTATCCATTTTAAACATTAATTGGTGTCCATTACACATACGAATGGCCCGTGAAGCATTATAACCACTAGCTTCAACCAATAACCTATAAATATCCTTGTTAAACCGTAATTAGCATTCATAACCCATACGAATGGCCCGTGAACCATTATAACCACTAGCTTTGGCCAATAACCTATAAGTATCCTTCATAACCTGTAATTAGCGTTCATAGCCCATACGAGTGGCCCGTGAACCATTATAACCACTAGATATGACCAATAACTTATAAGTATCCATATTTTAAACTGTAATTGGTGTCTAGAACCCATACGAATGCCCCATGAAGAATTTTGACCACTAGCTATGACCAATATCCTATAAGTATCCATTTTAAACCTTAATTGGTGTCCATTACCCATACGAATAGCCCGTGAACCATTATAATCGCTAGCTTCGACCAATAACCTATAAGTATCCATTTTAAACCTTAATTGGTGTCCATTGCCCATATGAATGGCCCGTGAACCATTTTAAACCTTTAATTGGTGTCTAGAACCCATACGAATGCCAGTGAACGATTTTGACCACTAGCTGTTGGAATATGCTTCACGCTCATAACATATAGTTATATGGCTAGTTGTATGTGAGCCTAAAGGGTCACACACTTATACACTAAGATACCATTTATTATACATAATGTAAATGTTGTATTTTCATTATTTATATATCCTAAGTAACATGAGATAATTAAATGTGCTTAATAGTTAAGTTTGATTTAATTAATGGAGCACAAAGAGGCTTAAGTGGAAAAGCCCAATGATCATTAAGCTTGATTAAGATGTAATGTTCTAACCCTAATGATCTCCTGACAAATAAAACCGAATAAACTGGCCGCCTCTGATTTCGCTGGACATACGGCGTAGGAAAAGAGAAATATTAAAAGTGTGGAAATGGTTTTGTGCTATTTGATGGAACAGAAGTGAAAAACCAATTTCAGTCCCATATTTCTTTGTGCGTTTATGTCCAATAAAACCACAAGTCAACAAATACATTTGTTGATTAATTGTGGCGTATGTACGAAACAGAACAGGCACACGTCAGTTGTATTTTGGTCAATTTGGTTGATGGATTGTTGCTTAGAAGGACTAGCATCCTAGTGGTATTGCTTGAGGTGTAGTGTGGATTATCTTTAGAGACATTCTATCATTGAATCTTGGAGTTCTTCATCCCTATTCAACCGAAGATTAAAGGCTTCAAGGGTATGAATACTACATCCTAATCTCTTGATTATTTATGCTTAATTATTTCGTCAATATGTGGATCCGTTATTAGTGACTTGATAAATTATTTCCGCTGCGTTTTCTTTGATTAAAACCGTAAATCACTAACAGTGGTATCACGAGTCATCATATTGATGATTTAATTAGCAAGTTTTTTTGTAAAAAGTAGCAAATTTTTTTATAAAATTGGGTTAAAAATTTGATTTTTTGGAACCCTAATTGCTACTTGTTACAAAAACAACATCAAAAAATTAATCTAGTTATTGTATTTTTTGATTATTTGGCTTGGAATTTAATTTTTTAATTTTGTTTTTGATATGTCAAAACATGTATTTTTGCCATATACCAAGCCAAAGCCTTGTCAATTGTTGCTTGTTTGTGCAAACCGATGAAAACCTATACCGTTTGTGATTGAATGTTTTTGTTGTTGGTTGTTTGGTTGTTTCAGGAAAAGCCGTGTTTTTGGCTTAATTGTTGTAATTTGTTTAATTTTTTTTTCTTTTAAATTTTGGTGCCATTTTTTGGGGCAAATTTCATTGTAAAAGTAATTAGAATAGTTGTATTTTGTTTCTTTGTACTTTGTAATTTGTTGACCAAAGGTGAAGAAAAGATGAGGACAACACAACAATTTTCGGCACCTCCTGCGCAGCCGCACGAAAACAGACTTTCCCGGAGTTTGGCTACTCTGTTGGACCTGAAACTACGGCCAAAATTTCCGCAACTCAGAGACCTACAACGTTACAGAAGGCGGGGAAGACCACCGAAGACACCTTCAGTGACTTTTCGGGCCTTGAAGTCAGACTGAATTTTTCTGGCAGATTGCATTTTTCACAAATGTTGGTTTCTACTTGCCCATGAATGTCATGGGGCAAGTGGGAGCCCATTGGGTTTATGTAGGCCCGTCTGGGTTCATGTTGGCCCGTCCCCTAGTTTGACCCTTCGGTCCGTCGTGATGACTCACGTGACCGAACCTAGGATTTCATCGGTCGAGGTTTGCACAAAATTTATTGCATGTTTTATTTATGTTTGTGGTTGTTTTCTTTTCTATTAGATACAAGTAATAAAACAATTAAAATATGATTTTAGACACAAACATTAAAACATCCAAACTTTTTATCATCTATGATTACTTGTTAATCATTAATGATTCATCTTTAATCTAAAATTGTTTTGAGATTAAATTAAGTTTAAATATGATTTGAAACTTAACCCTTAATAATCTCTAAATGCTTTTACCGTTTATTAATCGACTTATGAAGTGGTATGAATGAAGTACATGATTCATTCATATCTTAATAAAATTTTATTCATTAAAATTTATCATACCTAAAATTTAAGTCACGCCGTCCGATCGGTTGAAATCACTTGCTTCTATTTTTGAATTCATGTGAGTCGTAGTTTGAATTTAGATCCGAGGTCATTATTCTCTACGCGTGAGACCTTGATCTATTTTGACATGATTCCACATTGGATGACTTAATCGAGTTAACGGTGAGACCTTGACTCGAGGCGAAGATGCGACAAAGATGCCACTTGACCCTAGATGCTTGTTCACTAGGTGCCATGAAGTCCCATACCTCTAAGAGTTGCACTTGTCATGCAATTGTTGATCGTCACCTACCTATTGGATCTATCATCTCTAGCAGATCAACTGATGCGGTGATAGAAGAAGCTCAATGGGATCTTAGCTTTTAATTAAAATTAATTGGGTAGTTAATTGATTAAAAGAAATTATTATTGAAAATACTATTTTTTTGAACTTTGTGTGTTACCTGAGGCACCTCCTGCGAATGCTTCTGCTGCTGTTCATCAAGCCTTTACCGAAACGTTTAACGAACACCAAGAAGTCGCTACTCCTATGCTTGTGAGCATGAACCCCGAGATTCGAAAGAACTTCGAGGAACTCACAGCATATGACACGATAAGCGAGTTGAAAACGATATTTCACAACAAGCAGAACATTAACTGTTCGAAACAGTTAAAGCATTCCACGCTAACGAGCAGGAGGACGACCAATCAGTTAGCACTTACATCTTGAATATGAAATGCTAGCTTGATCAAATAGATCGTCTTGGTTACCCATTGCCACAAGTTCTTGGAATGAGCTTGATTCTTACCTCACTATCCAAGGACTATGACCAGTTTGAAAAGAGTTTTAAAGTACATAGCATGGGGAAGAAAATTAGTGAATAACATGCTATAGTAAAACTAGTTGAGCAAAGGTTACCCAATTCTTTTCTAGCAATCAGGGAAGGTAAAACCGCAAGCCCAAGGCAAGAGTCTAGGTAAGGGTAAACTAGTTTACTTTTCCACACCTACAATTCCCCCACATGCTAAAAAGGAGCACCCTACAAAGGATATTTCTTGCCATCATTGTGATGAAACCGGCCATTGAATGAGGAACTGTCCTGCCTACTTGGCAGAGTTGATGAAGGAATAATGTGTTCTGGCTAGCACATTAGGTATCTTCACTATAGAACTCTATACTTTTACTAATAAATCTTGAGTGTATGACACTAGTTGTGGAACTCACATTTACACAAATTTGCAAGATTAAAAGTAAAGTATAAAGCTAAAATAATGGAAGCTATGATCTAATCCTTCCTAATGCGTTAATTATTGTTTTGAACAATTGTGAATTATGCATTGTTTAGCTTTATCGTTTGTTGAATAATGATTTATTCAAATTACCATGGATTATGATATTTTGTTTTATGAAAAATAATATATTTTATAACTATTCCTTGTAATAGTATGCTTGAAATTGATATGCATGATAGCACTCAAGAATCCAAAACGGTTTGGATTCCATTTACCTAGAGCGTTGTCATCTTTTCCACATAAACAAGAAACACATTTTGACACTAAAAACGAAGGGCTTCTTAACAAATGATTATGAATCATTTAAATGCATCTCTTGTATATTATGGGAAGATAACAAGAAAGCTTTTCTCCCATGTTGGCGAAAGAGCTAAAAATCTACTTGGACTCATACATATTGATGTATGTGGCCCTTTTAGAACTAAGACTAGGGAAGGTGTTACCTAATTTATCACTTCCACTGATGATTTCAGTAGTTATGGTTATGTTTACTTGATTAAACATAAACATAAAATCTTTGAAACGTTCAAAGCTTTCTAAAGTGATGTAGAAAATCAACTCGGCAAGATAACAAAGGATTTCCGTCCTTATCGAGGAGGTAAGTACATGAGCCAAGAGTTTCAGGATCATCCAACCCAACGTGAGATTGTCTCACAATTCTCTTCTCCATACACTCCACAAGATCATGGTGTGTCTGAAAGGAGATATCGGACCCTGCTTGACATGGTTCGGTCTATGATGAGTCCTACTATTCTTCCTCTATCCTTTTGAGGGGGATGCACTGAAGTGTGCTGCTCGAATACTTAATATGGTTCCAACCAAAAGGTTAAAAAGACACCATATGAAATATGGCATGGGAAAGTCCCTAATTTGTCTTACTTGAAGATCTGGGATTGTGAGGATCTCGTGGAACGAGACATGCCGAACAAACTTGAGCCCATATCTATCAACTGTATCTTCATTACTATTTTACTACCCACCTGAGAACACATTGTTGTTGCTCGGTATGCTGAGTTTGTTGAGAACATTCTCATTTCACAAAGCAAGTGGGGGTACTATAGATTTTGACAAGATTCAAAGCGAAGATGCACAACCTTTTGGTAACACTAGAAAATATCATTCTGAGGCTGGACATATAGATGTTGGACCACAGAATGATGTTGTTCCCATTCGTAGGTCCGCAAGGACACCTCATGCACCTGAACGATATAGATTTATGTCGATGCTGAGGAGCAAAGTTTCGAGGATCATAATGAACCCCTAACTGTCAAGTTGCATTATCGAATTTTGAATTCGAAAAAATGACTTGAAGCTATGAATGCGAAAATGAAATCCATAAGAGACAATCAAGTTTTGAACTTAGTTGGTCTTTCTCAAAACACTAAGACTGTTGACATGGATGAAAATATACACACATATAAAGCTCTTGTAGTAGCAAAATGTTACACTCAATTCTACAGAATTGACAATGATGAAACCTTCTCGCGTGTTACTAAAGACATTAGGATTCTTATAGCCAAAGTAGTGTACTATGACTATGAGATTTGGTTAATGATGAAATCAAAATGTTTTTTTCACCTAAAACCCAAAATGAGCATGTGTATATATGAAAGCTAGTGGGAGCATTGTCGTTTCTTAAGTCATTCATGTTGATGACACGTCACTCATGTGAAACGATATACCAATGCTACAAGATGTAAATCCTGGCTTGGAAAATGTTTTGACATGAAGGATTGTAGAAATACGACACACATACTTGAAGTTAAGAATCTATTGGAATAGATCAAAGCGGTTGATTGGTTTTAGTCAAAGTGCTTACATTGACAAAATTCTAAAATGGTTTAGAATGAATGCTCCCAAACGAGGAAGTCCTCGTATACAACACAATGTAAACTTGAGTGAGACTCAAGGACCTTCCACACCTGATGTGGTGAAGCGAATGAATGTAATCCCCTATGAGTCGGCTATTCCATTCGTCATGTACGTTGTAAGAAGCACTAGGCCAAACGTAACGTCCTTAAGGGATCTTACTAGAAAATACCAACATAATCCACGAGAGAGTCACTGGATCACTGTTAAGAACACATTTAAGTATTTTTGAATACTGGATATATGTTCCTTGGTAATGGTGGAGATACCAAAATGAAGCTAAGTTTACTTGCTATACTTATGCTAGTTTTGAAATAGGTCGTGATGACGCTAGACCCTATTTACGAAGGTTCACTACGTTCGAATGATTAATCGAGATATGTGAAATTCGTACTCTTAAAGTTCAAACAGATAACTAACTAGCTGACACTTTATCGAACTCAATGTCTTGTACCAAACATATTGAATATGAATCGAACATTGGACTTCGACAAGCTATTAGTTTCATGTAAATCTGTTTTAGTATTTGGATAATGGAACATTGAGCAGTTTTTATTGAAATAAATTGATATATTTGATATGATTGTTTTTATATGAATATCTACTGTGTTCTATATTTGCATGTTTATATCCTTGAATATTTACTGTGTTTTATATTCTAAATTGTCCATTGTCATATTAATAATATGGGAATATTATTAAGACAAATCTGAGGGCATTGATGACATGATCTTAGTATGACTAAGGATTATGAAATCAAACTCACATGTTGTTCATTGTGATGCACAATTGGACTGACCCAACCTATGAGAAATCACTTCCTGGATTTATGTCACAAGTGAATCTCACAAAGACTTTGTCGCTTATCCTCTGACTTGAGATGCAAGTTGGTTTGTGTGTGTGGAGTGTCAAACTTTGATGTGGTTAAACGCTGACCTGAATAAGGCTGCTATAACAACCATCTTCAGGTTTGAGATTAAGCATATATCAAACACGTGTAGTCAATAAAGAATTTGTTCCTCCACATGTTTGGATTAGATACTGCTGGGCCCCTCGATGATTTGAATAGATGCTTGTACGGCCGTACCCAAAGGTAATCAAGATGAATCTTGATTGGTTTGGTAATCTACTTCAATTTAAAGATCGAGAAACAGAATCGTTGAAATTTTCGATTGACATTAATCCTTGTCTAAAATTCAACATGGTATCAGTAACAAAAGGATAACTGATTGAAAAACTTTGAACCAAGACTTTTCTGAAACTCACTCATATACTTCTAGGGGCATTGGCAGGTTGCTAGACTCTAACCTTTGCTTGTAAAACTACTTGATGTTATGACGTGCGCAAGTGGGAGCTGTTAGAATATGCTTCACGCACATAACATATAGTTATATGGCTAGTTGTATGTGAGCCTAAAGGGTCACACACTTATACATTAAGATACCATTTATTATACATAATGTAAATATTGTATTTTCATTATTTATATATCCTAAGTAACATGAGATAATTAAATGGGCTTAATAGTTAAGTTTGATTTAATTAATGGAGCACAAAGAGGCTTACGTGGAAAAGCCCAAAGATCATTAGGCTTGATTAACATGTAATATTCTAACCCTAATGATCTCCTAACAAATAAAACCGAATAAACTGGCCGCCTCTGATTTCGCTGGACATACGGCGTAGGAAAAGAGAAATATTAAAAGTGTGGAAATGGTTTTGTGCTATATGATGGAACAGAAGTGAAAAACCAATTTCAGTCCCATATTTCTTTGTGCGTTTATGTCCAATAAAACCACAAGTCAACAAATACCTTTGTTGATTAATTGTGGCGTATGTACGAAACAGAACAGGCACACGTCAGTTGTATTTTGGTCAATTTGGTTGATGGATTGTTGCTTAGAAGGACTAGCATCCTAGTGGTATTGCTTGAGGTGTATTGTGGACTATCTTAAGAGAGATTCTACCATTGAATCTTGGAGTTCTTCATCCCTATTCAACCGAAGATCAAAGGCTTCAAGGGTATGAATACTACATCCTAATCTCTTGATTATTTATGCTTAATTACTTCGTCAATATGTGGATCCGTTGTTAGTGATTTCATAAATTATTTCCGCTGCGTTTTCTTTGATTAAAACCGTAAATCACTAACACTAGCTATGACCAATAACTTATAAGTATCCATTTTAAGCCTTAATTGGTGTCCATTACCCATACGAATGGCCCGTGAACCATTATAATCACTAGCTTCGACCAATAACCTATAAGTATCCATTTTAAACCTTAATTGGCGTCCATTACCCATACGAATGGCCCGTGAACCATTATAAACCCTAGCTACGACCAATAATCTATAAGTATCCTTGTCAAACCGTAATTAGCGTCCGTAGCCCATACGAATGGCCCGTGAACCATTATAACCATTAGTTTTGACCAATACCTATAAGTATCCTTGTTAAACCGTAATTAGCGTCCATAGCCCATAGGAATGACCCGTGAACCATTATAACCAATAGCTATAACCAATAACCTATAAGTACCCATTTTTTAAACTGTAATTTGTGTCTAGAACCCATAAGAATGCCCCGTGAACGATTTTGACCACTAGCGATGACCAATAACCCATATATCCATTTTTTAAAATGTAATTGGTGTCTAGAACTCATACGAATACCCCTTGAACGATTTTGACCACTAGCTATGACCAATAACCTATAAGTATCCATTTTAAACGTTAATTGGTGTCCATTACACATACAAATGGCCTGTGGAGCATTATAACCACTAGCTTCAACCAATAACCTATAAATATCCTTGTTAAATCGTAAATATCATTCATAATCCATACGAATGGCGCATGAACCATTATAACCACTAGCTTTGACAAATAACCTATAAGTATCCTTCTTAAACCGTAATTAGCGTCCATAGCCCATACGAATGGCCCGTGAACCATTATAGCCACTAGCTATGACCAATAACTTATAAGTATCCATATTTTAAACTGTAATTGGTGTCTAGAACCCATACGAATACCCCATGAACAATTTTGACCACTAGCTATGACCAATAACCTATAAGTATCCATTTTAAACCTTAATTGGTGTCCATTACCCATACGATTGGCCCCTGAACCATTATAACCACTAGCTATGACCGATAACCTATAAGTATCCATTTTTAAATTGTAATTGGTGTCTAGAACCCATACGAATGCCCTGTGAATGATTTTGACAACTTGTTTTGACCAATAACCTATAAGTATCCATTTTAAACCTTAATTTGTGTCGATAACCCATACGAATGGCCCGTGAACCATTATAACCACTAGCTACGCCCAATAACCTATAAGTATCCATGTTAAACCGTAATTGGCGTCCATAGTCCATAAGAATGGCCCGTGAGCCATTATAACCACTAGCTATAACCAATTACCTATATGTATCCATTTTTTAAACTGTAATTGGTGTTGATAACCAATACAAATGGCCTATGAACCATTATAAACACTAGCTATGACCAATAACCTATAAGTATCCATTTTTTTGAACTCTAATTCGTGTCTAGAAGCCATACGAATTGCCCCGTGAATGATTTGGCCACTAGCTATGACCAATAACCTATAAGTATCCATTTTTAACCTTAATTGGTGTCCATTACCCATACGACTGGACTGTGAACCATTATAACAACTAGCTTCGACCAATAACCTATAAGTATCCTTTTTAAACCGTAATTAGCGTCCATACCCCATAGGAATGGCCCGCGAACCATTATAACCACTTGCTATATCCAATAACCTATTAGTATCCAGTTTTTAAATTGTAATGGGTGTTGATAACTCACACAAATGGCCCGTAAACCATTATAACCACTAGCTATGACCAATAACCTATAAGTATCCATTTTTTAAACTGTAATTGGTGTCTAGAACCCATACGAATGCCCCGTGAATGAATTTGACCACTAGCTATAACCAGTAACCTATAAGTATCTATATTAAACCTTAATTGGTGTCCATTTAACCATACAAATGGCCCATGAACCATTATAACCACTAGCTACGACCAATAACCTATAAGTATCCAGTTTTTAAACTGTAATTGGTGTTGATAACCCATACAAATGGCCCATGAACCATAATTCGTGTCTAGAACCCATATGAATGCCCAGTGAACGATTTTGACCACTAGCTAAGACCAATAACTTATAAGTATCCATTTTAAACCTTAATTGGTGTCCATTACCCATACGAATGGCCCGTGAACCATTATAATCACTAGCTTCGACCAATAACCTATAAGTATCCATTTTAAACCTTAATTGGGGTCCATTACCCATACGAATGGCCCGTGAACCATTATAACCACTAGTTTAGACCAATAACCTATAAGTATCCTTGTTAAACCGCAATTAGCGTCCATGGCCCGTGAACCATTATAACCAATAACTATGACCAATAACTATGACCAATAACCTATGAGTACCCATTTTTTAAACTGTAATTGGTGTCTAGAACCCATACGAATGCCCCGTGAACGATTTTGACAACTAGCTATGACCAATAACCCATGTATCCATTTTTTAAAATGTAATTGGTGTCTAGAACTCATACGAATGCCCCGTGAACGATTTTGACCACTAGATATATTACCTATAAGTATCCATTTTAAACATTTATTGGTGTCCATTACACATACGAATGGCCCGTGAAGCATTATAACCACTAGTTTCAACCAATAACATATAAATATCCTTATTAAACCGTAATTAGCGTTCATAACCCATACGAATGACCTATGAACCATTATAACCACTAGCTTCGACCAATAACCTATAAGTAACCTTCTTAAACCGTAATTAGCATTCATAGCCCATACGAATGGCCCGTGAACCATTATAACTACGAGCTATGACCAATAACTTATAAGTATCCATATTTTAAACTGTAATTGGTGTCTAGAACCCATACGAATGCCCCATGAACAATTTTGACCACTAGCTATGACCAATAACCTATAAGTATCCATTTTAAACCTTAATTGGTGTCCATTACCCATACGAACGGTCCGTAAACCATTATAACCACTAGCTATAACCAATAACCTATAAGTATCCATTTTTTAAACTGTAATTGGTGTTGATAACCCATACAAATGGCCCGTGAACCATTATAACCACTAGCTATGACCAATAACCTATAAGTATCCTTTTTTTAAATTGTAATTGGTGTCTAGAACCCATACGAATGCCAGTGAACGATTTTGACCACTAGCTATGAGCAATAACTTATATGTCACACCCCGCCAAAAATGGTTTTGCGGAAGAGCGGGCGTGCGACTTACATTGGGAATCACAACACATCGATAATAGTAAAGCAACGCAATCAAAATGGATTACCAACAGAAATGTTTACAAATATCCCAAAGTGATAGTTTTAAACAACAATACTTAAAAGACACAATTAAACTATATTTAGACTCCTTGTCAAAATAGGTAATCCGATGCATGCTTAGAAACTAAATCCTTCATTTTTCATTACCTGAGAAAACATATAGAAAAAGTGTCAACACAAAGGTTGGTGAGTTCACAGGTTTTGTGACTCCATAAAATATTTTGTATCGTTAAATTGAATCCGGTACGCATCATGTACCAATTGAATAATTGTTTCGAATCATAGAGTTGTTTAAGTGTAATGCATAATCCCTTAAATGTTTGCATGACATTTAAGTTAAAGTATATCATTGAGCCCATAACCAAACCAAAAATCCCAACGTTAGAATATATATCTCATATGTTACACGGCTAGCGCTTACTAGCCATGAGCGGGGGATCAATCCCGATAGTACTATCTATATATTCTTTGGCTACCACAAATAGTTAATGATTATAGTTAAACGTAGACCGAAGCAGTGGTCCTTCAAAGTTTGGAGCAGTACACACCAATGATCATACAAAAGATTGTTTATCACAAAAGCATTTGAATAAGTATATGTTTTCTCCCCCAAATTAAATAGTTAAAAACAGTAAAAGTGGGGCCGTGAAACTCACCTGATGAGTAGAAGCTAGCAACAAATGTATAAAATTGAATATTGAATCTCAACCAATGAATACGTCTCAAACACCTATATTTATAGGTTCAACAGTTTAGTAGGCGGCTCAATTGACACGTCTATGCTAGTGGTTCACTCCCATAAATACTTTTTAAAATGTCGTTAGGCGGGAGTTAGCGACTAAAAATGGGACATATCTTTTTAATATATAATCAAATTTAGTTTTGTAAATAACATTTTATTTAAATTTCCTTTTGTATAGTTATTTGGAAATGCTTTATTTTCTTATACAATTTATTTGTACAATTTGCTAATACTCTTGTACTATGAAAATTAATTGAGTCTGTACATTCTGCTAAAACCCTTGTACTATGGAATTTAATTAAATCATGTTTAATTTAGTTGTACACTTTGCTATAACTCATGTACTATAGCTTCCTTCCACACAAATCCCACACACCCTCAACACCTACTGCACACACACAAAGGCACACACATGTACACAATTCAATTTTCACACCTTCTTGTACCATGTGCTAAAAATATTTGTACATTGTTTTAAAATACTTGTACTTTGTGCTTAAATATATATACATACAAGATGCCCTCACAACACATACTAACACACACACACACTCACACTGTCACGCACACACACACACACTCACTTACACGCACACACTATTTCAGTTTTTCTTTTCTTTTTGCATGTTTCTTTTCTATTTATTTATTTTTTTTAACGAATCATTTTGGCTTTTGAATTACAACATAATTTTGTTTGTAAGTTTGTATATGTTGACATTACAAAAAGAATACCATTAGGAGTGATTAAACCAAGCATCATAATACATGATTTAGAGTAAAAATCAAAGAGGAGAGGTATACCCACAAGATTTTCGGTTTGGGTTTTGGAGAGTTTGATGGTCCTTTTGCTCAAGCTCCAGAGAGATGTATCCTTCTTGCTATAAAGCTATAAATCACCAAGGATCTAGACTTGAAAAGAAGTGTAATGATCTTAGGGATGTACAATTCAAGAGTGTGTTCAAGAAAATCAAAGGAGAAGGTGTGGAGACTTACCAACCGTTGCAAGTCTTGGATTAAATGAGAGTGGAGCCTTAATGTTTTCTCTGGAAGTTTTTGTGGGTGGGAAAAAGATAAAAGTGGGTTTATGTTTTATATTGAAATTTCTAAACAAAATAGGAAGTCAAACCACTTAGGTTTGTGTTAATATGGAGAAAGCAAAGATTCCACCCATTTTGGTGAATTCTTTGGACATACAGAGGTTGGAAATTAAGACCAATATTAAAAGGAATATGAGTAAGGATAACTTGTGAGTGATAGCTATAAGGGGTAAATCATGCAACATGGGGAATGGTTTAGGCATGGATAAGAGAAATGAATCATGGATTAGTGCAAATGTTGGGAAGTGCTTGCAGACAACCAAAAGGTGGGTCTTTGACAACTCAAGGTCAAAGGTGGCAAAAAGAGGAGGGAAATGTAAATAGTTTGGGAATTTGACGTAAACATGTATTTTGTTTTATGAGACGATGTATTGATTTAATTTACGTTTTATTTTTCAGGTATTAACTATTAGTTGGGTAATTATATTTCTAATAACTATTTGGTTCCGTCAACTTCGTCGCCGCGTATTCAGTTTGTTGTGATATAATTTTAACGCGGGTAGCGGTTCACACTTTATTTTTCGAATACATTGGTTCGGTTGGAATATTTTTCATTATAAAATATAATATTTATATTTTCTTTTCGATCCTGATTTATGTATCGTTACGTCACCAACTCGCTAATCCCGAAGATTCTTCCAAAGAATCACTAATTTTTTATAAGGCACGTTGACATGCAAAGTGTGTGCATATATAAATGTGTATGTTCTTTAACTAATTATTTGCATTTCGGTTCTCGGTTATAATCGGGGTCGGTTAACCGGCCCATTTTCAAGGGTTGTCACATTCTCCCCCTGTTAAAATAATTTCGTCCCGAAATTCAGGGAAACATATCACTAGGTTAAGGTTTAATGTTGAGATTCGGATACTTGCGGTTTTTTTTATATCCACGATATGGATTATGAACGCTTAGTAGTAACCTTTTCGTTGGTTTTCATTGTTTTGACACTATTAATGTTTTTTTTTTAGGTTTCTTGTTATATAAGAGAAACGTACCCGTTTATGTATTGAAATCTTGGGCTTCTTGAGCTCCAAGCACGAATGCCCTTCCACGAGCAGGTTGACGATTATTATTGTTGTTAGGGTTGTTGTTGTAATGGTCGTTGTTGTTAGTGTCCTCGTTGCGATTGTTGTTGTTG
Source organism: Calendula officinalis (assembly GCA_963853835.1). Taxonomy (NCBI): domain Eukaryota; kingdom Viridiplantae; phylum Streptophyta; class Magnoliopsida; order Asterales; family Asteraceae; genus Calendula; species Calendula officinalis. Next base: position 19,971,828 of record OY970828.1, on the reverse strand, counting down.
TGATTGTTCCTCGTCAACTCGGGGCAGTATTTTCTATAATGACCGACTTCACCACAATTGAAGCAAGTGGGGTTCTTATTTCTCCCATCATTATTGTTACCACGGTCGGGATTGGTTGATTTACAGAATTGGGCTATATGACCCCATCGTTTGCATTTCCCGCACCGATTGCACCTACCATCATGGTGCCTCTCACATTTAGTGCACTTTGGTTTATTGCCGTTATATCCTCTTGCTGCTGCAGCATTCACGTTGTAGGCTTTGACGCTTTCTTGTTTCTTAAACTCCTGATCTCCATACTCGTTTTTGTCTTGACTATCCCACTTTCTTTTGCCGTCGTCATTTTCGTTTCCTTCAACAACCATTGTTTTTCCGACATCAGTATTCTCTTTTAGTAGCTGGCCTATTCTGATTGCATTGTCAGTTAAGCTATTGGCCAGCTGGATTGTGTCTTTCATGGTAGTTGGTTTAGATGCAGTGACCATCCCTCGGATTTGGGGTGCCAATCCCCATATGTACTTCTCGATTTTCTTAGCTTCAGGGGTGACGAGATGTGGGACGAGTCGGGCTAGTTCACTGAATCGGGTGGTATAATTGACAATATCAGAACCTTCCATTGATAAGTTCCATAGCTCAGTTTCCAGTTTCTGCAGTTCGTTTCCGGGACAATACTCTTCCATCAGCATAGTCTTCAATTCGTCCCATGACATTTGATATGCATCATTCCTACCTCGAGCTTGAAGTTGAGAATTCCACCAGGTTAGGGCCTCGTGGGTAAGAGTACATGTGGCATACTTAACTTTGCAGTCTTCCCGACATTCACTGATGTCGAGTACCACTTCCATTCGTTCGATCCAACGAATAATTCCGACGGCACCTTCAGTACCATTGAATCTCATTGGATCACATGCTAGAAATGTTTTATAAGAACATCCTTTTGGTCTGTTTTCAGCTTCTCCACCACCGTTGTCATTACCACTTCCATTTTCATTGTTCTGGCTGTTGCGGTTTGCTTCGTACGCTAGAAGTGCGGCGGTAACTTGTTGAGAGACGAGGTTGGCGATATCAGCTTGAGTGAGTGGGGTTGCACCTTCGTTGTGGTTTTGTCGAGTAGTTCTTCTGGACGCCATGTTTGGTTTCTAGCAATTATTATATGAGAACGTAAGATAACAGAATAGATAGATTATGCTTAATATGAGAATAACAAGTGATGTGAAACGATTGGGTAAGACGTAGGATGACTTTTTCAGATTGATTTAATAGACTATTTCCTAGTTCTTTGTTGTGTTTCTCGTTTAAGGTGATGGTTTCAGTTCCCTAAGTTAACTCATCTTCATTTCCTTCAATACTCACGAGATTAGTTGTATTCGACTCTCTTATTCCGTGGTTCCTTTTAATAATTCATGACTTAGATAGTTCCACATTGCATCATGTAATTATAAACACGGTGATCAGGCGTTTTTATAATATCATCATACAATATTTCCTCATCCTCGTCACTTCATATTCTTCATTCACGGATATGGGTATTTCCTCCGTACTTCCATTGTACGCGGAATTAAGAGATTATACTACAGATTCTAATGAACTTTGGAATTTTATCTTCATATGAGATTATACGAAATTAGGAGTTACGCTTGGAATTTATTTTAGAGGCATCCTAGAAATAACATGGGACAACTTTTGTATCTTCATATCGTGGTGTTAGAGGTAGATGGGTAGATATTCAGTCGTCGAGTATGGGGCGAATCTTTCGAGTTTTACGATCAGTGGAACGAGAGATTAGGGTTGAGGTTATGATACTTTCGTGAGGTTCAATGTGTGAAAAGGATATATAATGTATATAGCGTGTGAGGTGAATATATAGTGAGTGATTAAGGTAAGTGGTGCACGTGTAGAGATGCTCCTGACTTGGTGTCGATCGGTGATGCGTCGCAATGCTCGTTGTTCAGTCAACTAGAGTACCCAAAATATTTATTGCTCGAAGACGTTCGGTAGGTATATTCGAATTCGTGTTTTCGTGCAAGTGGTTAGTGATGTGTAGGGTATGTAGTGTAAGCACGTAGTGAACAATGTAGTGTAATACACTAAGAATTGATATACTGAAACAAGTTACACATATAGTTTCATGTATAAGTATCTAAAGGCATATAGGCAATATACTTCAAGTAAGTATAGGGTAAGTCATGTTGCTAGTAGCAGGTCTAATGAGGGATATGAAATGCAACTACACATGAATGCAAGTTCTTTTTCTTTTTTTTTTTTTTTTTTTTGAAATTCTAGGTGAAGTGAAAACGGTTTGACCCAAAATCTTTTCCGGTTATAGATTAGACTCACGCTAATTCACTATAACCAACGGCTCTGATACCAATCTGTCACACCCCGCCAAAAATGGTTTTGCGGAAGAGCGGGCGTGCGACTTACATTGGGAATCACAACACATCGATAATAGTAAAGCAACGCAATCAAAATGGATTACCAACAGAAATGTTTACAAATATCCCAAAGTGATAGTTTTAAACAACAATACTTAAAAGACACAATTAAACTATATTTAGACTCCTTGTCAAAATAGGTAATCCGATGCATGCTTAGAAACTAAATCCTTCATTTTTCATTACCTGAGAAAACATATAGAAAAAGTGTCAACACAAAGGTTGGTGAGTTCACAGGTTTTGTGACTCCATAAAATATTTTGTATCGTTAAATTGAATCCGGTACGCATCATGTACCAATTGAATAATTGTTTCGAATCATAGAGTTGTTTAAGTGTAATGCATAATCCCTTAAATGTTTGCATGACATTTAAGTTAAAGTATATCATTGAGCCCATAACCAAACCAAAAATCTCAACGTTAGAATATATATCTCATATGTTACACGGCTAGCGCTTACTAGCCATGAGCGGGGGATCAATCCCGATAGTACTATCTATATATTCTTTGGCTACCACAAATAGTTAATGATTATAGTTAAACGTAGACCGAAGCAGTGGTCCTTCAAAGTTTGGAGCAGTACACACCAATGATCATACAAAAGATTGTTTATCACAAAAGCATTTGAATAAGTATATGTTTTCTCCCCCAAATTAAATAGTTAAAAACAGTAAAAGTGGGGCCGTGAAACTCACCTGATGAGTAGAAGCTAGCAACAAATGTATAAAATTGAATATTGAATCTCAACCAATGAATACGTCTCAAACACCTATATTTATAGGTTCAACAGTTTAGTAGGCGGCTCAATTGACACGTCTATGCTAGTGGTTCACTCCCATAAATACTTTTTAAAATGTCGTTAGGCGGGAGTTAGCGACTAAAAATGGGACATATCTTTTTAATATATAATCAAATTTAGTTTTGTAAATAACATTTTATTTAAATTTCCTTTTGTATAGTTATTTGGAAATGCTTTATTTTCTTATACAATTTATTTGTACAATTTGCTAATACTCTTGTACTATGAAAATTAATTGAGTCTGTACATTCTGCTAAAACCCTTGTACTATGGAATTTAATTAAATCATGTTTAATTTAGTTGTACACTTTGCTATAACTCATGTACTATAGCTTCCTTCCACACAAATCCCACACACCCTCAACACCTACTGCACACACACAAAGGCACACACATGTACACAATTCACTTTTCACACCTTCTTGTACCATGTGCTAAAAATATTTGTACATTGTTTTAAAATACTTGTACTTTGTGCTTAAATATATATACATACAAGATGCCCTCACAACACATACTAACACACACACTCACACTGTCACGCACACACACACACTCACTTACACGCACACACTGTTTCAGTTTTTCTTTTCTTTTTGCATGGTTCTTTTCTATTTATTTATTTTTTTTAACGAATCATTTTGGCTTTTGAATTACAACATAATTTTGTTTGTAAGTTTGTATATGTTGACATTACAAAAAGAATACCATTAGGAGTGATTAAACCAAGCATCATAATACATGATTTAGAGTAAAAATCAAAGAGGAGAGGTATACCCACAAGATTTTCGGTTTGGGTTTTGGAGAGTTTGATGGTCCTTTTGCTCAAGCTCCAGAGAGATGTATCCTTCTTGCTATAAAGCTATAAATCACCAAGGATCTAGACTTGAAAAGAAGTGTAATGATCTTAGGGATGTACAATTCAAGAGTGTGTTCAAGAAAATCAAAGGAGAAGGTGTGGAGACTTACCAACCGTTGCAAGTCTTGGATTAAATGAGAGTGGAGCCTTAATGTTTTCTCTGGAAGTTTTTTGTGGGTGGGAAAAAGATAAAAGTGGGTTTATGTTTTATATTGAAATTTCTAAACAAAATAGGAAGTCAAACCACTTAGGTTTGTGTTAATATGGAGAAAGCAAAGATTCCACCCATTTTGGTGAATTCTTTGGACATACGGAGGTTGGAAATTAAGAGCCAATATTAAAAGGAATATGAGTAAGGATAACTTGTGAGTGATAGCTATAAGGGGTAAATCATGCAACATGGGGAATGGTTTAGGCATGGATAAGAGAAATGAATCATGGATTAGTGCAAATGTTGGGAAGTGCATGCAGACAACCAAAAGGTGGGTCTTTAACAACTCAAGGTCAAAGGTGGCAAAAAGAGGAGGGAAATGTAAATAGTTTGGGAATTTGACGTAAACATGTATTTTGTTTTATGAGACGATGTATTGATTTAATTTACGTTTTATTTTTCAGGTATTAACTATTAGTTGGGTAATTATATTTCTAATAACTATTTGGTTCCGTCAACTTCGTCGCCGCGTATTCAGTTTGTTGTGATATAATTTTAACGCGGGTAGCGGTTCACACTTTATTTTTCGAATACATTGGTTCGGTTGGAATATTTTTCATTATAAAATATAATATTTATATTTTCTTTTCGATCCTGATTTATGTATCGTTACGTCACCAACTCGCTAATCCCGAAGATTCTTCCAAAGAATCACTAATTTTTTATAAGGCACGTTGACATGCAAAGTGTGTGCATATATAAATGTGTATGTTCTTTAACTAATTATTTGCATTTCGGTTCTCGGTTATAATCGGGGTCGGTTAACCGGCCCATTTTCAAGGGTTGTCACATTATAAGTATCCATTTTAAACCTTAATTGGTGTCCATTACCCACACGAATGGCCCGTGAACCATTATAAACCTTAGCTACGACCAATAACCTATAAGTATCCTTTTTAAACCGTAATTAGCATCCATAGCCCATACGAATGGCCCGTGAACCATTATAACCACTAGTTTTGACCAATACCTATAAGTATCCTTGTTAAACCGTAATTAGCGTCCATAGTCCATACGAATGGCCCGTGAACAATTATAACCAATAGCTATGACCAATAACCTATAAGAACCCATTTTTAAAAATGTAATAGATGTCTAGAACCCATATGAATGCCCCGTGAACGATTTTGACCACTAGCTATGACCAATAACCTATAAATATCCATTTTAAACATTAATTGGTGTCCATTACACATACGAATGACCGGTGAAGCATTATAACCACTAGCTTTAACCAATAACCTATAAATATCCTTGTTAAACCGTAATTAGCATTCATAACCCATACGAATGGCCCGTGAACCATTATAACCACTAGCTTCGACAAATAACCTATAAGTATCCTTCTTAAATCGTAATTAGCGTTCATAGCCCATACGAATGGCCCGTGAACCTCTATAACCACTCATTTCGACCAATAACTTATAAGTATCCATGTTAAACCTTAATTGGCGTCCATAGCCCATACGAATGGCCCGTGAACGATTATAACCACTAGCTATGACCAATAACCTATAAGTATCCATTTTTTAAACTGTAATTGGTGTCTCGAACCCATACGAATGCCCCATGAACAATTTTGACCACTAGCTATGACCAATAACTTATAACTATCCTTTTTAAACCTTAATTCGTGTCCAATACCCATACGAATGGCCCATGAACCATTATAATCACTAGCTTCGACCAATAACGTATAAGTATCCATTTTAAACCTTAATTGGGGTCCATTACCCATATGAATGGCCCGTGAACCATTATAAACCCTAGCTATGACCAATAACCTATAAGTATCCTTGTTAAACCGTAATTAGCGTCCATAGCCCATACGAATGGCCCGTGAACCATTATAACCAATAGCTATGACCAATAACCTATAAGTATCCTTCTTAAACCGTAATTAGCGTTCATAGCCCATACGAAACGCCCGTGAACCATTATAACCACTAGCTATGACCAATAACTTATAAGTATCTATATTAAACCTTAATTGGTGTCCATTACCCATACAAATGGCCCATGAACCATTATAACCACTAGCTACGACCAATAACCTATAAGTATCCAGTTTTTAAACTGTAATTGGTGTTGATAACCCATACAAATGGCCCATGAACCATAATAACCACTAGTTATGATCAATAACCTATAAGTATCCATTTTTTAAACTCTAATTCGTGTCTAGAACCCATATGAATGCCCAGTGAATGATTTTGACCACTAGCTAAGACCAATAACTTATAAGTATCCATTTTAAACCTTAATTTGTGTCCATTACCCATACGAATGGCCCGTGAACCATTATAATCACTAGCTTCGACCAATAAGCTATAAGTATCCATTTTAAACCTTAATTGGGGTCCATTACCCATACGAATGGCCCGTGAACCATTATAAACCCTAGTTACGACCAATAACCTATAAGTATACTTGTTAAACCGTAATTAGCGTCCATAGCCCATACGAATGGCCCGTGAACCATTATAACCACTAGTTTAGACCAATAACCTATAAGTATCCTTGTTAAACCGCAATTGGCGTCCATGGCCACTAGATATGACCAATAGCTATAACCAATAACCTATGAGTACCCATTTTTTTAAACTATAATTGGTGTCTAGAACCCATACGAATGCCCCGTGAACGATTTTGACCACTAGATATGACCAATAACCTATAAGTATCCATTTTAAACATTTATTGGTGTCCATTACACAAACGAATGGCACGTGAAGCATTATAACCACTAGCTTCGACCAATAACCTATAAGTATCCTTCTTAAACCATAATTAGCATTCATAGCCCATACGAATGGCCCGTGAACCATTATAACCACTAGCTATGACCTATAACTTATAAGTATCCATATTTTAAACTGTAATTGGTGTCTAGAACCCATACGAATGCCCCATGAACAATTTTGACCACTAGCTAGGACCAATAACCTATAAGTATCCATTTTAAACCTTAATTGGTGTCCATTACCCATACGAATGGCCCGTGAACCATTATAACCACTAGCTATAACCAATAACCTATAAGTATCCATTTTTTAAACTGTAATTGGTGTTGATAACCCATACAAATGGCCCGTGAACCATTATAACCACTAGCTATGACCAATAACCTATAAGTATCCGTTTTTTAAACTGTAATTGGTGTCTAGAACCCATACGAACGCCAGTGAACGATTTTGACCACTAGCTATGACCAGTAACTTATAAGTATCCATTTTAAACCTTAATTGGTGTCCATTACCCATACGAATGGCCCGTGAACCATTATAAACCTTAGCTACGACCAATAACCTATAAGTATCCTTTTTAAACCATAATTAGCGTCCATAGCCCATACGAATGGCCCGTGAACCATTATAACCACTAGTTTTGACCAATACCTATAAGTATCCTTGTTAAACCATAATTAGCGTCCATAGTCCAGACGAATGGCCCGTGAACAATTATAACCGATAGCTATGACCAACAACCTATAAGTACCCATTTTTTAAAATGTAATTGGTGTCTAGAACCCATATGAATGCCCCGTGAACGATTTTGACCACTAGCTATGACCAATAACCTATAAGTATCCATTTTAAACATTAATTGGTGTCCATTACACATACGAATGGCCCGTGAACCATTATAACCACTAGCTACGACCAATAACCTATAGGTATCCTTGTTAAACCGTAATTAGCGTCCATAGCCCATACGAATGGCCCGTGAACCATTATAACCACTAGTTTAGACCAATAACCTATAAGTATCCTTGTTAAACCGCAATTAGCGTCCATGGCCCGTGAACCATTATAACCAATAGCTATAACCAATAACCTATGAGTACCCATTTTTTAAACTATAATTGGTGTCTAGAACCCATACGAATGCCCCGTGAACGATTTTGACCACTAGATATGACCAATAACCTATAAGTATCCATTTTAAACATTTATTGGTGTCCATTACACATACGAATGGCCCGTGAAGCATTATAACCACTAGCTTCGACCAATAACCTATAAGTATCCTTCGTAAACCGTAATTAGCATTCATAGCCCATACGAATGGCCCGTGAACCATTATAACCACTAGCTATGACCTATAACTTATAAGTATCCATATTTTAAACTGTAATTGGTGTCTAGAACCCATACGAATGCCCCATGAACAATTTTGACCACTAGCTATGACCAATAACCTATAAGTATCCATTTTAAACCTTAATTGGTGTCCATTACCCATACGAATGGCCCGTGAACCATTATAACCACTAGCTATAACCAATAACCTATAAGTATCCATTTTTTAAACTGTAATTGGTGTTGATAACCCATACAAATGGCCCGTGAACCATTATAACCACTAGCTATGACCAATAACCTATAAGTATCCTTTTTTTTAACTGTAATTGGTGTCTAGAACCCATACGAATGCCAGTGAACGATTTTGACCACTAGCTATGACCAATAACTTATAAGTATCCATTTTAAACCTTAATTGGTGTCCATTACCCATACGAATGGCCCGTGAACCATTATAAACCTTAGCTACGACCAATAACCTATAAGTATCCTTTTTAAACCGTAATTAGCGTCCATAGCCCATACGAATGGCCCGTGAACCATTATAACCACTAGTTTTGACCAATACCTATAAGTATCCTTGTTAAACCATAATTAGCGTCCATAGTCCATACGAATGGCCCGTGAACAATTATAACCGATAGCTATGACCAATAACCTATAAGTACCCATTTTTTAAAATGTAATTGGTGTCTAGAACCCATATGAATGCCCCGTGAATGATTTTGACAACTAGCTATGACCAATAACCTATAAGTATCCATTTTAAACATTAATTGGTGTCCATTACACATACGAATGGCCGATGAAGCATTATAACTACTAGCTTCAACCAATAACCTATAAATATCCTTGTTAAACTGTAATTAGCATTCATAACCCATATGAATGGCCCGTGAACCATTATAAACCCTAGCTACGACCAATAACCTATAAGTATCCTTCTTAAACCGTAAATAGCGTTCATAACACATACGAATGGCCCGTGAACCATTATAACCACTAGCTATGACCTATAACTTATAAGTATCCATATTTTAAACTGTAATTGGTGTCTAGAACCCATACGAATGCCCCATGAACAATTTTGACCACTAGCTAGGACCAATAACCTATAAGTATCCATTTTAAACCTTAATTGGTGTCCATTACCCATACGAATGGCCCGTGAACCATTATAACCACTAGCTATAACCAATAACCTATAAGTATCCATTTTTTAAACTGTAATTGGTGTTGATAACCCATACAAATGGCCCGTGAACCATTATAACCACTAGCTATGACCAATAACCTATAAGTATCCTTTTTTTTAAACTGTAATTGGTGTCTAGAACCCATACGAATGCCAGTGAATGATTTTGACCACTAGCTATGACCAATAACTTATAAGTATCCATTTTAAAGCTTAATTGGTGTCCATTACCCATACGAATAGCCCGTGAACCATTATAAACCTTAGCTACGACCAATAACCTATAAGTATCCTTTTTAAACCGTAATTAGCGTCCATAGCCCATACGAATGGCCCGTGAACCATTATAACCACTAGTTTTGACCAATACCTATAAGTATCCTTGTTAAACCATAATTAGCGTCCATAGTCCAGACGAATGGCCCGTGAACAATTATAACCGATAGCTATGACCAACAACCTATAAGTACCCATTTTTTAAAATGTAATTGGTGTCTAGAACCCATATGAATGCCCCGTGAACGATTTTGACCACTAGCTATGACCAATAACCTTTAAGTATCCATTTTAAACATTAATTGGTGTCCATTACACATACGAATGGCCCGTGAACCATTAAAACCACTAGCTACGACCAATAACCTATAAGTATCCTTGTTAAACCGTAATTAGCTTTCATAACCCATACGAATGGCCCGTGAACCATTATAACCACTAGCTTTGGCCAATAACCTATAAGTATCATTCATAAACCGTAATTAGCGTTCATAGCCCATACGAATGGCCCGTGAACCATTATAACCACTAGATATGACCAATAACTTATAAGTATCCATATTTTAAACTGTAATTGGTGTCTAGAACCCATACGAATGCCCCATGAACAATTTTGACCACTAGCTATGACCAATATCCTATAAGTATCCATTTTAAACCTTAATTGGTGTCCATTACCCATACGAATGGCTCGTGAACCATTATAACCACTAGCTATGATCGATAACCTATAAGTATCCATTTTTTAAACTGTAATTAGTGTTGATAACCCATACAAATGGCCCGTGAACCATTATAACCACTAGCTATGACCAATAACCTATAAGTATCCTTTTTTTAAACTGTAATTGGTGTCTAGAACCCATACGAATGCCAGTGAACGATTTTGACCACTAGCTATGACCAATAACTTATAAGTATCCATTTTAAACCTTAATTGGTGTCCATTACCCGTACGAATGGCCCGTGAACCATTATAAACCTTAGCTACGACCAATAACCTATAAGTATCCTTTTTAAACCGTAATTAGCGTCCATAGCCCATACGAATGGCCCGTGAACCATTATAACCACTAGTTTTGACCAATACCTATAAGTATCCTTGTTAAACCATAATTAGCGTCCATAGTCCATACGAATGGCCCGTGAACAATTATAACCGATAGCTATGACCAATAACCTATAAGTACCCATTTTTTAAAATGTAATTGGTGTCTAGAACCCATATGAATGCCCCGTGAATGATTTTGACCACTAGCTATGACCAATAACCTATAAGTATCCATTTTAAACATTAATTGGTGTCCATTACACATACGAATGGCCGATGAAGCATTATAACTACTAGCTTCAACCAATAACCTATAAATGTCCTTGTTAAACTGTAATTAGCATTCATAACCCATATGAATGGCCCGTGAACCATTATAAACCCTAGCTACGACCAATAACATATAAGTATCCTTCTTAAACCGTAAATAGCGTTCATAACACATACGAATGGCCCGTGAACCATTATAACCACTAGCTATGACCTATAACTTATAAGTATCCATATTTTAAACTGTAATTGGTGTCTAGAACCCATACGAATGCCCCATGAACAATTTTGACCACTAGCTATGACCAATAACCTATAAGTATCCATTTTAAACCTTAATTGGTGTCCATTACCCACACGAATGGCCCGTGAACCATTATAACCACTAGCTATAACCAATAACCTATAAGTATCCATTTTTAAACTGTAATTGGTGTTGATAACCCATACAAATGGCCCGTGAACCATTATAACCACTAGCTATGACCAATAACCTATAAGTATCCTTTTTTTAAATTGTAATTGGTGTCTAGAACCCATACGAATGCCAGTGAACGATTTTGACCACTAGCTATGATCAATAACTTATAAGTATCCATTTTAAACCTTAATTGGTGTCCATTACCCATACGAATGGCCCGTGAACCATTATAACCACTAGTTTTGACCAATACCTATAAGTATCCTTGTTAAACCATAATTAGCGTCCATAGTCCATACGAATGGCCCGTGAACAATTATAACCGATAGCTATGACCAATAACCTATAAGTACCCATTTTTTAAAATGTAATTGGTGTCTAGAACCCATATGAATGCCCCGTGAATGATTTTGACCACTAGCTATGACCAATAACCTATAAGTATCCATTTTAAACATTAATTGGTGTCCATTACACATACAAATGGCCCGTGAACCATTATAACCACTAGCTACGACCAATAACCTATAATATCCTTTTTAAACCGTAATTAGCGTCCAAAGCTCATACGAATGGCCTGTGAACCATTATAACCAATAGTTTTGACCAATACATATTAGTATCCTTGTTGAACCGTAATTAGCGTCCATAGTCCATACGAATGGCCCGTGAACAATTATAACCAATAGCTATGACCAGTAACCTATAGGTAGCCATTTTTTAAACTATAATTGGTGTCTAGAACCCATACGCATGCCCTGTGAACGATTTTGACCACTAGCTATGACCAATAACCTATAAGTATCCATTTTAAACATTAATTGGTGTCCATTACACATACGAATGGCCCGTGAACCATTATAACCACTAGCTACGACAAATAACCTATAAGTATCCTTGTTAAACCGTAATTAGCGTCCATAGCAAATACGAATGGCCCGTGAACCATTATAACCACTAGTTTAGACCAATAACCTATAAGTATCCTTGTTAAACCGCAATTAGCGTCCATGGCCCGTGAACCATTATAACCAATAGCTATAACCAATAACCTATGAGTACCCATTTTTTAAACTATAATTGGTGTCTAGAACCCATACGAATGCCCCGTGAACGATTTTGACCACTAGATATGACCAATAACCTATAAGTATCCATTTTAAACATTTATTGGTGTCCATTACACATACGAATGGCCCGTGAAGCATTATAACCACTAGCTTCGACCAATAACCTATAAGTATCCTTCTTAAACCGTAATTAGCATTCATAGCCCATACGAATGGCCCGTGAACCATTAAAACCACTAGCTATGACCTATAACTTATAAGTATCCATATTTTAAACTGTAATTGGTGTCTAGAACCCATACGAATGCCCCATGAACAATTTTGACCACTAGCTATGACCAATAACCTATAAGTATCCATTTTAAACATTAATTGGTGTCCATTACCCATACGAATGACCCGTGAACCATTATAACCACTAGCTATAACCAATAACCTATAAGTATCCATTTTTTAAACTGTAATTGGTGTTGATAACCCATACAAATGGCCCGTGAACCATTATAACCACTAGCTATGACCAATAACCTATAAGTATCCTTTTTTTAAACTGTAATTGGTGTCTAGAACTCATACGAATGCCAGTGAACGATTTTGACCACTAGCTATGACCAATAACTTATAAGTATCCATTTTAAACCTTAATTGGTGTCCATTACCCATACGAATGGCCCGTGAACCATTATAAACCTTAGCTAAGATGAATAACCTATAAGTATCCTTTTTAAACCGTAATTAGCGTCCATAGCCCATACGAATGGCCCGTGAACCATTATAACCACTAGTTTTGACCAATACCTATAAGTATCCTTGTTAAACCATAATTAGCGTCCATAGTCCATACGAATGGCCCGTGAACAATTATAACCGATAGCTATGACCAATAACCTATAAGTACCCATTTTTTAAAATGTAATTGGTGTCTAGAACCCATATGAATGCCCCATGAATGATTTTGACCACTAGATATGACCAATAACCTATAAGTATCCATTTTAAACATTAATTGGTGTCCATTACACATACGAATGGCCGGTGAAGCATTATAACTACTAGCTTCAACCAATAACCTATAAATATCCTTGTTAAACCGTAATTAGCATTCATAACCCATATGAATGGCCCGTGAACCATTATAAACCCTAGCTACGACCAATAACCTATAAGTATCCTTCTTAAACCGTAAATAACGTTCATAACACATACGAATGGCCCGTGAACCATTATAACCACTAGCTATGACCTATAACTTATAAGTATCCATATTTTAAACTGTAATTGGTGTCTAGAACCCATACGAATGCCCCATGAACAATTTTGACCACTAGCTATGACCAATAACCTATAAGTATCCATTTTAAACCTTAATTGGTGTCCATTACCCATACGAATGGCCCGTGAACCATTATAACCACTAGCTATAACCAATAACCATAAGTATCCATTTTTAAACTGTAATTGGTGTTGATAACCCATACAAATGGCCCGTGAACCATTATAACCACTAGCTATGACCAATAACCTATAAGTATCCTTTTTTTAAACTGTAATTGGTGTCTAGAACCCATACGAATGCCAGTGAACGATTTTGACCACTAGCTATGATCAATAACTTATAAGTATCCATTTTAAACCTTAATTGGTGTCCATTACCCATACGAATGGCCCGTGAACCATTATAACCACTAGTTTTGACCAATACCTATATGTATCCTTGTTAAACCATAATTAGCGTCCATAGTCCATACGAATGGCCCGTGAACAATTATAACCGATAGCTATGACCAATAACCTATAAGTACCCATTTTTTAAAATGTAATTGGTGTCTAGAACCCATATGAATGCCCCGTGAACGATTTTGACCACTAGCTAAGACCAATAACCTATAAGTATCCATTTTAAACATTAATTGGTGTCCATTACACATACGAATGGCCGGTGAAGCATTATAACCACTAGCTTCAACCAATAACCTATAAATATCCTTGTTAAACCGTAATTAAAATTCATAACCCATACGAATAGCCCGTGAACCATTATAACCACTAGCTTCGACCAATAACCTATAAGTATCCTTCTTAAACCGTAATTAGCATTCATAGCCCATACGAATGGCCCGTGAACTTTTATAACCACTCGTTTCGACCAATAACTTATAAGTATCCATGTTAAACCTTAATTGGCGTCCATAGCCCATACGAATGGCCCGTGAACCATTATAACCACTAGATATGACCAATAACTTATAAGTATCCATATTTTAAACTGTAATTGGTGTCTAGAACCCATACGAATGCCCCATGAACAATTTTGACCACTAGCTATGACCAATAACTTATAAGTATCCATTTTAAACCTTAATTGGTGTCCATTACCCATACGAATGGCCCGTGAACCATTATAATCACTAGCTTCGACCAATAACTTATAAGTATCCACTTTAAACCTTAATTGGGGTCCATTACCCATATGAATGGCCCGTGAACCATTATAAACCCTAGCTACGACCAATAACCTATAAGTATCCTTGTTAAACCGTAATTAGCGTCCATAGCCCATACGAATGGCCCGTGAACCATTATAACCAATAGCTATGACCAATAACCTATAAGTATCCTTCCTACACCGTAATTAGCGTTCATAGCCCATACGAAACGCCCGTGAACCATTATAACCACTAGCTATGACCAATAACTTATAAGTATCCATATTTTAAACTGTAATTGGTGTCTAGAACCCATACGGATTCCCCATGAACAATTTTGACCACTAGCTATAACCAATAACCAATAAGTGTCCATTTTAAACCTTAATTGGTGTCCATTACCCATACGATTAGCCCGTGAACCATTATAACCACTAGCTATGACGGATAACCTATAAGTATCCATTTATTAAATTGTAATTGGTGTCTAGAACCCTTACAAATGCCCCGTGAATGATTTTGACCACTAGCTATGACCAATAACCTACAAGTATCCATGTTAAACCGTAATTGGCGTCCATAGCCCTTACGAATGGCCCGTGAACCATTATAACCACTAGCTATAACCAATAACCTATAAGTATCCATTTTTTAAACTTTAATTGGTGTTGATAACCCATACAAATGACCCGTGAACTATTATAACCACGAGCTATGACCAATAACCTATAAGTATCCATTTTTTAAACCCTAATTCGTGTCTAGAACCCATACGAATGCCCCGTGAACGATTTTGTCCACTAGCTATGACTAATAACCTATAAGTATCCATTTTAAACCTTAATTGGTGTCAATTACCCATACGACTGGCCCGTGAACCATTATAACAACTAGCTTCGACCAATAACCTATAAGTATCCTTTTTAAACCGTAATTAGCGTCCATAGCCTATAGGAATGACCCGTGAACCATTATAACCACTAGCTATATCCAATAACCTATTAGTATCCATTTTTTAAATTGTAATGGGTGTTGATAACTCATACAAATGGCCCATAAACCTTTATAACTACTAGCTATGACTAATAACCTATAAGTATCCATTTTTAAACTGTAATTGGTGTCTAAAACCCATACGAATTCCTCGTGAATGATTTTGACCACTAGCTATAACCAATAACATATAAGTATCTATTTTAAACCTTAATTGGTGTCCATTACCCATACAAATGGCCCGTGAACCATTATAACCACTAGCTACGACCAATAACCTATAAGTATCCTTTTTAAACCGTAATTAGCGTCCATAGCCCATACGAATGGCCCGTGAATCATTATAACCACTAGTTATGACCAATACATATAAGTATCCTTGTTGAACCGTAATTAGCGTCCATAGTCCATACGAATGGCCCGTGAACAATTATAACCAATAGCTACGACCAGTAACCTATAAGTACCCATTTTTTAAACTGTAATTGGTGTCTAGAACCCATACCCATGCCCCGTGAATGATTTTGACCACTAGCTATGACCAATAACCTATAAGTATCCATTTTATACATTAATTGGTGTCCATTACACATACGAATGGCCGGTGAAGCATTATAACCACTAGCTTCAACCAATAACCTATAAATATCCTTGTTAAACCGTAATTAGCATTCATAACCCATACGAATGGCCCGTGAACCATTATAACCACTAGCTTCGACCAATAACCTATAAGTATCCTTCTTAAACCGTAATTAGCGTTCATAGCCCATACGAATGGCCCGTGAACCTTTATAACCACTCGTTTCGACCAATAACTTATAAGTATCCATGTTAAACCTTAATTGGCGTCCATAGCCCATACGAATGGCCCGTGAACCATTATAACCACTAGCTATGACCAATAACCTATAAGTATCCATTTTTTAAACTGTAATTGGTGTCTAGAACCCATACGAATGCCCCATGAACAATTTTGACCACTAGCTATGACCAATAACTTATAAGTATCCATTTTAAACCTTAATTGGTGTCCATTACCCATACGAATGGCCCGTGAACCATTATAATCACTAGCTTCAACCAATAACGTATAAGTATCCATTTTAAACCTTAATTGGGGTCCATTACCCATATGAATGGCCCGTGAACCATTATAAACCCTAGCTACGACCAATAACCTATAAGTATCCTTGTTAAACCGTAATTAGCATCCATAGCCCATACGAATGGCCCGTGAACCATTATAACCAATAGCAATGACCAATAACCTATAAGTATCCATTTTAAACCTTAATTGGTGTCCATTACCCATACGATTAGCCCGTGAACCATTATAACCAATAGCTATGACCGATAACCTATAAGTATCCATTTTTTAAATTGTAATTGGTGTCTAGAACCCATACGAATGCCCCGTGAATGATTTTGACCCCTAGCTATGACCAATAACCTATAAGTATCCATGTTAAACCGTAATTGGCGTCCATAGCCCTTACGAATGGCCCGTGAACCATTATAACCACTAGCTATAACCAATAACCTATTAGTATCCATTTTTTAAACTGTAATTTGTGTTGATAACCCATACAAATGGCCCGTGAAGCATTATAACCACTAGCTATGACCAATAACCTATAAGTATCCATTTTTTAAACTCTAACTCGTGTCTAGAACCCATACAAATGCCCCGTGGACGATTTTGACCACTAGTTATGACCAATAACCTATAAGTATCCATTTTAAACAATTAATGGTGTCCATTACACATACGAATGGCTCTGAACCATTATAACCACTAGCTTTGACTAATAACCTATAAGTATCATTGTTAAACCGTAATTAGCGTCCATAGTCCATACGAATGGCACGTGAACCATTATAACCACTAGCTATGACTAATAACCTATAAGTATCCATTTTTTAAACTTAAATTGGTTTCTAGAACTCATACGAATGCCCCGTGAATAATTTTGACCACTAGCTATGACCAATAACCTATAAGTATCGATTTTAAAACTTAATTGGTGTCGATAACCCATACGAATGACCCGTGAACCATTATAACCACTAGCTACGCCCAATAACCTTTAAGTATCCTTGTTAAACCGTAATTGGCGTCCATAGCCCATACGAATGGCCCGTGAACCATTATAACCACTAGATATGACCAATAACTTATAAGTATCCATATTTTAAACTGTAATTGGTGTCTAGAACCCATACGAATGCCCCATGAACAATTTTGACCACTAGCTATGACCAATAACTTATAAGTATCCATTTTAAACCTTAATTGGTGTCCATTACCCATACGAATGGCCCGTGAACCATTATAATCACTAGCTTCGACCAATAACTTATAAGTATCCATTTTAAACCTTAATTGGGGTCCATTACCCATATGAATGGCCCGTGAACCATTATAAACCCTAGCTATGACCAATAACCTATAAGTATCCTTGTTAAACCGTAATTAGCGTCCATAGCCCATACGAATGGCCCGTGAACCATTATAACCAATAGCTATGACCAATAACCTATAAGTATCCTTCTTACACCGTAATTAGCGTTCATAGCCCATACGAAACGCCCGTGAACCATTATAACCACTAGCTATGACCAATAACTTATAAGTATCCATATTTTAAACTGTAATTGGTGTCTAGATCCCATACGAATTCCCCATGAACAATTTTGACCACTAGCTATAACCAATAACCAATAAGTGTCCATTTTAAAGCTTAATTGGTGTCCATTACCCATACGATTAGCCCGTGAACCATTATAACCACTAGCTATGTCCGATAACCTATAAGTATCCATTTATTAAATTGTAATTGGTGTCTAGAACCCATACGAATGCCCCGTGAATGATTTTGACCACTAGCTATGACCAATAACCTACAAGTATCCATGTTAAACCGTAATTGGCGTCCATAGCCCTTACGAATGGCCTGTGAACCATTATAACCACTAGCTATAACCAATAACCTATAAGTATCCATTTTTTAAACTGTAATTGGTGTTGATAACCCATACAAATGACCCGTGAACCATTATAACCACGAGCTATGACCAATAACCTATAAGTATCCATTTTTTTAACCCTAATTCGTGTCTAGAACCCATACGAATGCCCCGTGAACGATTTTGACCACTAGCTATGACTAATAACCTATAAGTATCCATTTTAAACCTTAATTGGTGTCAATTACCCATACGACTGGCCCGTGAACCATTATAACAACTAGCTTCGACCAATAACCTATAAGTATCCTTTTTAAACCGTAATTAGCGTCCATAGCCTATAGGAATGACCCGTGAACCATTATAACCACTAGCTATATCCAATAACCTATTAGTATCCATTTTTTGAATTGTAATGGGTGTTGATAACTCATACAAATGGCCCGTAAACCTTTATAACTACTAGCTATGACTAATAACCTATAAGTATCCATTTTTAAACTGTAATTGGTGTCTAGAACCCATACGAATGCCTCGTGAATGATTTTGACCACTAGATATAACCAATAACATATAAGTATCTATTTTAAACCTTAATTGGTGTCCATTACCCATACAAATGGCCCGTGAACCATTATAACCACTAGCTACGACCAATAACCTATAAGTATCCTTTTTAAACCGTAATTAGCGTCTATAGCCCATACGAATGGCCCGTGAACCATTATAACCACTAGTTTTGACCAATACATATAAGTATCCTTATTGAACCGTAATTAGCGTCCATAGTCCATACGAATGGCCCGTGAACAATTATAACCAATAGCTATGACCAGTAACCTATAAGTACCCATTTTTTAAACTGTAATTGGTGTCTAGAACCCATACGCATGCCCCGTGAATGATTTTGACCAGTAGCTATGACCAATAACCTATAAGTATCCATTTTACACATTAATTGGTGACCATTACACATACGAATGGCTGGTGAAGCATTATAACCACTAGCTTCAACCAATAACCTATAAATATCCTTGTTAAACCGTAATTAGCATTCATAACCCATACGAATGGACCGTGAACCATTATAACCACTAGCTTCGACCAATAACCTATAAGTATCCTTCTTAAACCGTAATTAGCGTTCATAGCCCATACGAATGGCCTGTGAACCTTTATAACCACCCGTTTCGACCAATAACTTATAAGTATCCATGTTAAACCTTAATTGGCGTCCATAGCCCATACGAATGGCCCGTGAACCATTATAACCACTAGCTATGACCAATAACCTATAAGTATCCATTTTTTAAACTGTAATTGGTGTCTTGAACCCATACGAATGCCCCATGAACAATTTTGACCACTAGCTATGACCAATAACTTATAAGTATCCATTTTAAACCTTAATTGGTGTCCATTACCCATACGAATGACCCGTGAACCATTATAATCACTAGCTTCGACCAATAACGTATAAGTATCCATTTTAAACCTTAATTGGGGTCCATTACCCATATGAATGGCCCGTGAACCATTATAAACCCTAGCTACGACCAATAACCTATAAGTATCCTTGTTAAACCGTAATTAGCGTCCATAGCCCATACGAATGGCCCGTGAACCATTATAACCAATAGCTATGACCAATAACCTATAAGTATCCATTTTAAACCTTAATTGGTGTCCATTACCCATACGATTAGCCCGTGAACCATTATAACCAATAGCTATGACCGATAACCTATAAGTATCCATTTTTTAAATTGTAATTGGTGTCTAGAACCCATACGAATGCCCCGTGAAAGATTTTGACCCCTAGCTATGACCAATAACCTATAAGTATCCATGTTAAACCGTAATTGGCGTCCATAGCCCTTACGAATGGCCCGTGAACCATTATAACCACTAGCTATAACCAATAACCTATTAGTATCCATTTTTTAAACTGTAATTTGTGTTGATAACCCATACAAATGGCCCGTGAAGCATTATAACCACTAGCTATGACCAATAACCGATAAGTATCCATTTTTTAAACTCTAACTCGTGTCTAGAACCCATACGAATGCCCCGTGGACGATTTTGACCACTAGTTATGACCAATAACCTATAAGTATCCATTTTAAACATTAAATGGTGTCCATTACACATACGAATGGCTCTGAACCATTATAACCACTAGCTTTGACTAATAACCTATAAGTATCATTGTTAAACCGTAATTAGCGTCCATAGTCCATACGAATGGCACGTGAACCAGTATAACCACTAGCTATGACTAATAACCTATAAGTATCCATTTTTTAAACTTAAATTGGTTTCTAGAACTCATACGAATGCCCCGTGAATAATTTTGACCACTAGCTATGACCAATAACCTATAAGTATCGATTTTAAAACTTAATTGGTGTCGATAACCCATACGAATGACCCGTGAACCATTATAACCACTAGCTACGCCCAATAACCTTTAAGTATCCATGTTAAACCTTAATTGGCGTCCATAGCCCATACGAATGGCCCGTGAACCATTATAACCACTAGTTATGACCAATAACCTGTAAGTAACCATTTTTTAAACTCTAATTCGTGTCTAGAAGCCATACGAATGCCCCGTGAACGATTTTGACCACTAGCTAAGACCAATAACCTATAAGTATCCATTTTAAACCTTAATTGGTGTCCATTACCCATACGACTGGCCCGTGAACCATTATAACAACTATCTTCGACCAATAACCTATAAGTATCCTTTTTAAACCATAATTAGCGTCCATAGCCTGCAGGAATGGCCCGTGAACCATTATAACCACTAGCTATATCCAATAACCTATTAGTATCCATTTTTTATATTGTAATGGGTGTTGATAACTCATACAAATGGCCCGTAAACCTTTATAACTACTAGCTATGACTAATAACCTATAAGTATCTATTTCTTAAACTGTAATTGGTGTCTAGAACCCATACGACTGCCTCGTGAATGATTTTGACCACTAGCTATAACCAATAACTTATTAGTATCTATTTTAAACCTTAATTGGTGTCCATTACCCATACGAATGGCCCGTGAACCATTATAACCACTAGCTATAACCAATAACCTATAAGTATCAATTTTTTAAACTGTAATTGGTGTTGATAACCCTTACAAATTGCCCGTGAACCATTATAACCACTAGCTATGACCAATAACCTATAAGTATCCTTTTTTTAAACTGTAATTGGTGTCTAGAACCCATACGAATGCCAGTGAACGATTTTGACCACTAGCTATGACCAATAACTTATAAGTATCCATTTTAAACCTTAATTGGTGTCCATTACCCATACGAATGGCCCGTGAACCATTATAACCACTAGTTTTGACCAATACCTGTAAGTATCCTTGTTAAACCGTAATTAGCGTCCATAGTCCATACGAATGGCCCGTGAACAATTATAACCAATAGCTATGACAAATAACCTATTAGTACCCATTTGTTAAACTGTAATTGGTGTCTAGAACCCATACGAATGCCCCGTGAATGATTTTGACCACTAGCTATGACCAATAACCTATAAGTATCCATTTTAAACATTAATTAGCGTCCATTACACTTACGAATGGCCGGTGAAGCATTATAACCACTAGCTTCAACCAATACCTATAAATATCCTTGTTAAACCGTAATTAGCATTCATAACCCATACGAATGGCCCGTGAACCATTATAACAACTAGCTTCGACCAATAACCTATAAGTGTCCTTCTTAAACCGAAATTAGCGTTCATAGCCCATACGAATGGCCCGTGAACCATTATAACCACGAGCTATGACTAATAACCTATAAGTATCCATTTTTTAAACTTAAATTGGTTTCTAGAACTCATATGAATGCCCCGTGAATGATTTTGACCACTAGCTATGACCAATAACCTATAAGTATCGATTTTAAAGCTTAATTGGTGTCGATAACCCATACGAATGGCCCGTGAACCATTATAACCACTAGCTACGCCCAATAACCTTTAAGTATCCATGTTAAACCTTAATTGGCGTCCATAGCCCATACGAATGGCCCGTGAACCATTATAACCACTAGCTATGACCAATAACCTGTAAGTATCCATTTTTTAAACTCTAATTCGTGTCTAGAAGCCATACGAATGCCCCGTGAACGATTTTGACCACTAGCTATGACCAATAACCTATAAGTATCCATTTTAAACCTTAATTGGTGTCCATTACCCATACGACTGGCCCGTGAACCATTATAACAACTATCTTCGACCAATAACCTATAAGTATCCTTTTTAAACCTTAATTAGCGTCCATAGCCCATAGGAATGGCCCGTGAACCATTATAACCACTAGCTATATCCAATAACCTATTAGTATCCATTTTTTATATTGTAATGGGTGTTGATAACTCATACAAATGGCCCGTAAACCTTTATAACTACTAGCTATGACTAATAACCTATAAGTATCTATTTCTTAAACTGTAATTGGTGTCTAGAACCCATACGAATGCCTCGTGAATGATTTTGACCACTAGCTATAACCAATAACTTATTAGTATCTATTTTAAACCTTAATTGGTGTCCATTACCCATACGAATGGCCCGTGAACCATTATAACCACTAGCTATAACCAATAACCTATAAGTATCAATTTTTTAAACTGTAATTGGTGTTGATAACCCTTACAAATTGCCCGTGAACCATTATAACCACTAGCTATGACCAATAACCTATAAGTATCCTTTTTTTAAACTGTAATTGGTGTCTAGAACCCATACGAATGCCAGTGAACGATTTTGACCACTAGCTATGACCAATAACTTATAAGTATCCATTTTAAACCTTAATTGGTGTCCATTACCCATACGAATGGCCCGTGAACCATTATAACCACTAGTTTTGACCAATACCTGTAAGTATCCTTGTTAAACCGTAATTAGCGTCCATAGTCCATACGAATGGCCCGTGAACAATTATAACCAATAGCTATGACAAATAACCTATTAGTACCCATTTGTTAAACTGTAATTGGTGTCTAGAACCCATACGAATGCCCCGTGAATGATTTTGACCACTAGCTATGACCAATAACCTATAAGTATCCATTTTAAACATTAATTAGCGTCCATTACACTTACGAATGGCCGGTGAAGCATTATAACCACTAGCTTCAACCAATACCTATAAATATCCTTGTTAAACCGTAATTAGCATTCATAACCCATACGAATGGCCCGTGAACCATTATAACAACTAGCTTCGACCAATAACCTATAAGTGTCCTTCTTAAACCGAAATTAGCGTTCATAGCCCATACGAATGGCCCGTGAACCATTATAACCACGAGCTATGACTAATAACCTATAAGTATCCATTTTTTAAACTTAAATTGGTTTCTAGAACTCATATGAATGCCCCGTGAATGATTTTGACCACTAGCTATGACCAATAACCTATAAGTATCGATTTTAAAGCTTAATTGGTGTCGATAACCCATACGAATGGCCCGTGAACCATTATAACCACTAGCTACGCCCAATAACCTTTAAGTATCCATGTTAAACCTTAATTGGCGTCCATAGCCCATACGAATGGCCCGTGAACCATTATAACCACTAGCTATGACCAATAACCTGTAAGTATCCATTTTTTAAACTCTAATTCGTGTCTAGAAGCCATACGAATGCCCCGTGAACGATTTTGACCACTAGCTATGACCAATAACCTATAAGTATCCATTTTAAACCTTAATTGGTGTCCATTACCCATACGACTGGCCCGTGAACCATTATAACAACTATCTTCGACCAATAACCTATAAGTATCCTTTTTAAACCTTAATTAGCGTCCATAGCCCATAGGAATGGCCCGTGAACCATTATAACCACTAGCTATATCCAATAACCTATTAGTATCCATTTTTTATATTGTAATGGGTGTTGATAACTCATACAAATGGCCCGTAAACCTTTATAACTACTAGCTATGACTAATAACCTATAAGTATCTATTTCTTAAACTGTAATTGGTGTCTAGAACCCATACGAATGCCTCGTGAATGATTTTGACCACTAGCTATAACCAATAACTTATTAGTATCTATTTTAAACCTTAATTGGTGTCCATTACCCATACGAATGGCCCGTGAACCATTATAACCACTAGCTATAACCAATAACCTATAAGTATCCATTTTTAAACTGTAATTGGTGTTGATAACCCTTACAAATTGCCCGTGAACCATTATAACCACTAGCTATGACCAATAACCTATAAGTATCCTTTTTTAAACTGTAATTGGTGTCTAGAACCCATACGAATGCCAGTGAATGACTTTAAACCTTAAATGGTGTCCATTACCCATACGAATGGCCCGTGAACCATTATAACCACTAGTTTTGACCAATACCTATAAGTATCCTTGTTAAACCGTAATTAGCGTCCATAGTCCATCGAATGGCCCGTGAACAATTATAACCAATAGCTATGACAAATAACCTATTAGTACCCATTTTTTAAACTTTAATTGGTGTCTAGAACCCATACGAATGCCCCGTGAATGATTTTGACCACTAGCTATGACCAATAACCTATAAGTATCCATTTTAAACATTAATTGGTGTCCATTACACATACGAATGGCCGGTGAAGCATTATAACCACTAGCTTCAACCAATAACCTATAAATATCCTTGTTAAACCGTAATTAGCATTCATAACCCATACGAATGGCCCGTGAACCATTATAACCACTAGCTTCGACCAATAACCTATAAGTATCCTTCTTAAACCGTAATTAGCGTTCATAGCCCATACGAATGGCCCGTGAACCATTATAACCACTAGCTATGACCAATAACCTATAAGTATCCATTTTTTAAACTGTAATTGGTGTCTAGAACCCATACGAATGCCCCATGAACAATTTTGACCACTAGCTGTGACCAATAACTTATAAGTATCCATTTTAAACCTTAATTGGTGTCCATTATCCATACGAATGGCCCGTGAACCATTATAATCACTAGCTTCGAACAATAACCTATAAGTATCCATTTTAAACCTTAATTGGGGTCCATTACCCATACGAATGGACCGTGAACCATTATAAACCCTAGCTACGACCAATAACCTATAAGTATCCTTGTTAAACCGTAATTAGCCTCCATAGCCCATAAGAATGGCCTGTGAACCATTATAACCAATAGCTATGACCAATAACCTATAAGTATCCCTCTTAAACCGTAATTAGCCTTCATAGCCCATACGAAACACCCGTGAACCATTATAACCACTAGCTATGACCAATAACTTATAAGTATCCATATTTTAAACCGTAATTGGTGTCTAGTACCCATATGAATTCCCCATGAACAATTTTGACCACTAGCTATGACCAATAACCTATAAGTATCCATTTTAAACCTTAATTGGTGTCCATTACCCATACGATTAGCCCGTGAACCATTATAACCAATAGCTATGACCGATAACCTATAAGTATCCATTTTTTAAATTGTAATTGGTGTCTAGAACCCATACGAATGCCCCGTGAATGATTTTGACCCCTAGCTATGACCAATAACCTATAAGTATCCATGTTAAACCGTAATTGGCGTCCATAGCCCTTACGAATGGCCCGTGAACCATTATAACCACTAGCTATAACAAATAACCTATTAGTATCCATTTTTTAAACTGTAATTTGTGTTGATAACCCATACAAATGGCCCGTGAAGCATTATAACCACTAGCTATGACCAATAACCTATAAGTATCCATTTTTTAAACTCTAACTCGTGTCAAGAACCCATACAAATGCCCCGTGGACGATTTTGACCACTAGTTATGACTAATAACCTATAAGTATCCATTTTAAACCTTAATTGGTGTCCATTACCCATACGACTGGCCCGTGAACCATTATAACAACTAGCTTCGACCAATAACCTATAAGTATCCTTTTTAAACCGTAATTAGCGTCCATAGCCCAAAGGAATGGCCCGTGAACCATTATAACCACTAGCTATATCCAATAACCTATTAGTATCCATTTTTTAAATTGTAATGGGTGTTGATAACTCATACAAATGGCCCGTAAACCTTTATAACTACTAGCTATGACTAATAACCTATAAGTATCCATTATTTAAACTCTAATTCGTGTCTAGAACCCATACGAATGCCCCGTGAACAATTTTGACGACTAGCTATGACCAATAACCTATAAGTATCCATTTTAAACATTAAATGGTGTCCATTACACATACGAATGGCTCTGAACCATTATAACCACTAGCTTCGACTAATGACCTATAAGTATCATTGTTAAACTGTAATTAGCGTCCATAGTCCATACGAATGGCACGTGAACCATTATAACCACTAGCTATGACCAATAACCTATAAGTATCCATTTTTTAAACTTGAATTGGTTTCTAGAACTCATACGAATGCCCCGTAAATGATTTTCACCACTAGCTATGACCAATAACCTATAAGTATTGATTTTAAAGCTTAATTGGTGTCGATAACCCATACGAATGGCCCGTGAACCGTTATAAGCACTAGCTACGCACAATAACCTATAAGTATCCATGTTAAACCTTAATTGGCGTCCATAGCCCATACGAATGGCCCGTGAACTATTATAACCACTAGCTATGACCAATAACCTATAAGTATCCATTTTTTAATCTGTTATTGCTGTCTAGAACTCATACGAATGTCCCGTGAATGATTTTGACCACTAGCTATGACCAATAACCTATAAGTATCCATTTTTTAAACTGTAATTGGGGTCTAGAACCCATACGAATGGCCCGTGAACCATTATAATCACTACCTTCGACCAATAACCTATAAGTATCCATTTTAAACCTTAATTGGGGTCCATTACCTATACGAATGGCCCGTGAACAATTATAAACCCTAGCTACGACCAATAACCTATAAGTATCCTTGTTAAACCGTAATTAGCATCCATATCCCATACGAATGGCCCGTGAACCATTATAACCACTCGTTTCGACCAATAACCTATAAGTATCATTGTTAAACCGTAATTAGCGTCCATAGTCCATCGAATGGCCCGTGAACAATTATAACCAATAGCTATGACAAATAACCTATTAGTACCCATTTTTTAAACTGTAATTGGTGTCTGAAACCCATACGAATGCCCCGTGAACGATTTTGACCATTAGCTATGACCAATAACCTATAAGTATCCATTTTAAACATTAATTGTTGTCCATTACACATACGAATGGCCGGTGAAGCATTATAACCACTAGCTTCAACCAATAACCTATAAATATCCTTGTTAAACCGTAATTAGCATTCATAACCCATACGAATGACCCGTGACCCATTATAACCACTAGCTTCGACCAATAACCTATAAGTATCCTTCTTAAACCGTAATTAGCGTTCATAGCCCATACGAATAGCCCGTGAACCATTATAACCACTAGCTATGACCAATAACCTATAAGTATCCATTTTTTAAACTGTAATTGGTGTCTACAACCCATACGAATGCCCCATGAACAATTTTCACCACTAGCTATGACCAATAACTTATAAGTATCCATTTTAAACCTTAATTGTCCATTATCCATACGAATGGCCCGTGAACCATTATAATCACTAGCTTCGACCAATAACCTATAAGTATCCATTTAAAACCTTAATTGGGGCCCATTACCCATACGAATGGCCCGTGAACCATTATAAACCCTAGCTACGACCAATAACCTATAAGTATCCTTGTTAAACCGTAATTAGCCTCCATAGCCCATAAGAATGGCCTGTGAACCATTATAACCAATAGCTATGACCAATAACCTATAAGTATCCCTCTTAAACCGTAATTAGCCTTCATAGCCCATACGAAACACCCGTGAACCATTATAACCACTAGCTATGACCAATAACTTATAAGTATCCATATTTTAAACCGTAATTGGTGTCTATTACCCATATGAATTCCCCATGAACAATTTTGACCACTAGCTATGACCAATAACCTATAAGTATCCATTTTAAACCTTAATTGGTGTCCATTACCCATACGATTAGCCCGTGAACCATTATAACCAATAGCTATGACCGATAACCTATAAGTATCCATTTTTTAAATTGTAATTGGTGTCTAGAACCCATACGAATGCCCCGTGAATGATTTTGACCCCTAGCTATGACCAATAACCTATAAGTATCCATGTTAAACCGTAATTGGCGTCCATAGCCCTTACGAATGGCCCGTGAACCATTATAACCACTAGCTATAACAAATAACCTATTAGTATCCATTTTTTAAACTGTAATTTGTGTTGATAACCCATACAAATGGCCCGTGAAGCATTATAACCACTAGCTATGACCAATAACCTATAAGTATCCATTTTTTAAACTCTAACTCGTGTCAAGAACCCATACAAATGCCCCGTGGACGATTTTGACCACTAGTTATGACTAATAACCTATAAGTATCCATTTTAAACCTTAATTGGTGTCCATTACCCATACGACTGGCCCGTGAACCATTATAACAACTAGCTTCGACCAATAACCTATAAGTATCCTTTTTAAACCGTAATTAGCGTCCATAGCCCAAAGGAATGGCCCGTGAACCATTATAACCACTAGCTATATCCAATAACCTATTAGTATCCATTTTTTAAATTGTAATGGGTGTTGATAACTCATACAAATGGCCCGTAAACCTTTATAACTACTAGCTATGACTAATAACCTATAAGTATCCATTATTTAAACTCTAATTCGTGTCTAGAACCCATACGAATGCCCCGTGAACAATTTTGACGACTAGCTATGACCAATAACCTATAAGTATCCATTTTAAACATTAAATGGTGTCCATTACACATACGAATGGCTCTGAACCATTATAACCACTAGCTTCGACTAATGACCTATAAGTATCATTGTTAAACTGTAATTAGCGTCCATAGTCCATACGAATGGCACGTGAACCATTATAACCACTAGCTATGACCAATAACCTATAAGTATCCATTTTTTAAACTTGAATTGGTTTCTAGAACTCATACGAATGCCCCGTAAATGATTTTCACCACTAGCTATGACCAATAACCTATAAGTATTGATTTTAAAGCTTAATTGGTGTCGATAACCCATACGAATGGCCCGTGAACCGTTATAAGCACTAGCTACGCACAATAACCTATAAGTATCCATGTTAAACCTTAATTGGCGTCCATAGCCCATACGAATGGCCCGTGAACTATTATAACCACTAGCTATGACCAATAACCTATAAGTATCCATTTTTTAAACTGTTATTGCTGTCTAGAACTCATACGAATGTCCCGTGAATGATTTTGACCACTAGCTATGACCAATAACCTATAAGTATCCATTTTTTAAACTGTAATTGGGGTCTAGAACCCATACGAATGGCCCGTGAACCATTATAATCACTACCTTCGACCAATAACCTATAAGTATCCATTTTAAACCTTAATTGGGGTCCATTACCTATACGAATGGCCCGTGAACAATTATAAACCCTAGCTACGACCAATAACCTATAAGTATCCTTGTTAAACCGTAATTAGCATCCATATCCCATACGAATGGCCCGTGAACCATTATAACCACTCGTTTCGACCAATAACCTATAAGTATCATTGTTAAACCGTAATTAGCGTCCATAGTCCATCGAATGGCCCGTGAACAATTATAACCAATAGCTATGACAAATAACCTATTAGTACCCATTTTTTAAACTGTAATTGGTGTCTGAAACCCATACGAATGCCCCGTGAACGATTTTGACCATTAGCTATGACCAATAACCTAAAAGTATCCATTTTAAACATTAATTGTTGTCCATTACACATACGAATGGCCGGTGAAGCATTATAACCACTAGCTTCAACCAATAACCTATAAATATCCTTGTTAAACCGTAATTAGCATTCATAACCCTTACGAATGACCCGTGACCCATTATAACCACTAGCTTCGACCAATAACCTATAAGTATCCTTCTTAAACCGTAATTAGCGTTCATAGCCCATACGAATAGCCCGTGAACCATTATAACCACTAGCTATGACCAATAACCTATAAGTATCCATTTTTTAAACTGTAATTGGTGTCTACAACCCATACGAATGCCCCATGAACAATTTTCACCACTAGCTATGACCAATAACTTATAAGTATCCATTTTAAACCTTAATTGTCCATTATCCATACGAATGGCCCGTGAACCATTATAATCACTAGCTTCGACCAATAACCTATAAGTATCCATTTAAAACCTTAATTGGGGCCCATTACCCATACGAATGGCCCGTGAACCATTATAAACCCTAGCTACGACCAATAACCTATAAGTATCCTTGTTAAACCGTAATTAGCGTCCATAGCCCATAAGAATGGCCCGTGAACCATTATAACCAATAGCTATGACCAATAACCTATAAGTATCCTTCTTAAACCGTAATTAGCATTCATAGCCCATATGAAACACCCGTGAACCATTATAACCACTAGCTATGACCAATAACTTATAAGTATCCATATTTTAAACTGTAATTGGTGTCTAGAACCCATACGAATTCCCCATGAACAATTTTGACCACTAGCTATGACCATTACCTATAAGTATCCATTTTAAACCTTAATTGGTGTCCATTACCCATACGTTTAGCCCGTGAACCATTATAACCACTAGCTATGACCGATAACCTATAAGTATCCATTTTTTAAATTGTAATTGGTGTCTAGAACCCATACGAATGCCCCGTGAATGATTTTGACCAATAGCTATGACCAATAACCTATAAGTATCAATGTTAAACCGTAATTGGCGTCCATAGCCCTTACGAATGGCCCGTGAACCATTATAACCACTGGCTATAACCAATAACCTATAAGTATCCATTTTTTAAACTGTAATTTGTGTTGATAACCCATACAAATGGCCCGTGAACCATTATAACCACTAGCTATGACCAATAACTTATAAGTATCCATTTTAAACCTTAATTGGTTTCCATTACCCATACGAATGGACCGTGAACCATTATAATCACTAGCTTCGACCAATAACCTATAAGTATCCATTTTAAACCTTAATTGGTGTCCATTACCCATACGACTGGCCCGTGAACCATTATAACAACTAGCTTCGACCAATAACCTATAAGTATCCTTTTTTAACCGTAATTAGCGTCCATAGCCCATATGAATGGCCCGTGAACCATTATATCCACTAGCTATATCCAATAACCTATTAGTATCCATTTTTTAAATTGTAATGGGTGTTGATAACTCATACAAATGGCCCGTAAACCTTTATAACTACTAGCTATGACTAATAACCTATAAGTATCCATTTCTTAAACTGTAATTGGTGTCTAGAACCCATACGAATGCCTCGTGAATGATTTTGACCACTAGCTATAACCAATAACCTATAAGTATCTATTTTAAACCATAATTGGTGTCCATTACCCATACAAATGGCCCGTGAACCATTTTAACCACTAGCTACGACCAATAACCTATAACTATCCATTTTTTAAACTGAAATTGGTGTTGATAACCCATACAAATGGCCCGTGAACCATTATAACCACTAGCTATGATCAATAACCTATAAGTATCCATTTTGTAAACTCTAACTCGTGTCTAGAACCCATACGAATGCCCCGTGAACGATTTTGACGACTAGCTATGATCAATAACCTATAAGTATCAATTTTAAACATTAAATGGTGTCCATTACACATACGAATGGCTCTGAACCATTATAACCACTAGTTTCAACTAATAACCTATAAGTATCATTGTTAAACCATAATTAGCGTCCATAGTCCATACGAATGGCACGTGAACCATTATAACCACTAGCTATGACCAATAACCTATAAGTATTCATTTTTTAAACTTGAATTGGTTTCTAGAACTCATACGAATGCCCCGTGAATGATTTTGACCACTAGCTATGACCAATAGCCTATAAGTATCGATTTTAAAGCATAATTGGTGTCGATTACCCATACGAATGGCCCGTGAACCATTATAACCACTAGCTACGCCCAATAACCTATAAGTATCCATGTAAACCTTAATTGGCGTCCATAACCCATGCGAATGGCCCGTGAACCATTATAACAACTAGCTATGACCAATAACCTATAAGTATCCTTTTTTTAAACTGTTATTGCTGTCTTGAACCCATACGAATGTCCCGTGAATGATTTTGACCACTAGCTATGACCAATAACCTATAAGTATCCATTTTAAACATTAATTGGTGTCCATTACACTTACGAATGGCCGGTGAAACATTATAACAACTAGCTTCAACCAATAACCTATAAATATCCTTGTTAAACCGTAATTAGCATTCATAACCCATACGAATGGCCCGTGAACCATTATAACCACTAGCTTCGACCAATAACCTATAAGTATCCTTCTTAAACCATAATTAGCGTTCATAGCCCATACGAATGGCCTGTGAACCATTATAACCAATAGCTATGACCAATAACCTATAAGTATCCTTGTTAAACCGTAATTAGCGTTCATAGCCCATACGAAACACCCGTGAACCATTATAACCACTAGCTATGACCAATAACTTATAAGTGTCCATATTTTAAACGGTAATTGGTGTCTAGTACCCATATGAATTCCCCATGAACAATTTTGACCACTAGGTATGACCAATAACCTATAAGTATCCATTTTAAACCTTAATTGGTGTCCATTACCCATACGATTAGCCCGTGAACCATTATAACCAATAGCTATGACCGATAACCTATAAGTATCCATTTTTTAAATTGTAATTGGTGTCTAGAACGCATACGAATGCCCCGTGAATGATTTTGACCCCTAGCTATGACCAATAACCTATAAGTATCCATGTTAAACCGTAATTGGCGTCCATAGCCCTTACGAATGGCCCGTGAACCATTATAACCACTAGCTATAACCGATAACCTATTAGTATCCATTTTTTAAACTGTAATTTGTGTTGATAACCCATACAAATGGCCCGTGAAGCATTATAACCACTAGCTATGACCAATAACCTATAAGTATCCATTTTTTAAACTCTAACTCGTGTCTAGAACCCATACAAATGCCCCGTGGACGATTTTGACCACTAGTTATGACCAATAACCTATAAGTATCCATTTTAAACCTTAATTGGTGTCCATTACCCATACGACTGGCCCGTGAACCATTATAACAACTAGCTTCGACCAATAACTATAAGTATCCTTTTTAAACCGTAATTAGCGTCCATAGCCCATAGGAATGGCCCGTGAACCATTATAACCACTAGCTATATCCAATAACCTATTAGCATCCATTTTTAAATTGTAATGGGTGTTGATAACTCATACAAATGGCCCGTAAACCTTTATAATTACTAGCTATGACTGATAACCTATAAGTATCCATTATTTAAACTCTAATTCATGTCTAGAACCCATACGAATGCCCCGTGAACAATTTTGACGACTAGCTATGACCAATAACCTATAAGTATCCATTTTAAACATTAAATGGTGTCCATTACACATACGAATGGCTCTGAACCATTATACCCACTAGCTTCGACTAATGACCTATAAGTATCATTGTTAAACTGTAATTAGCGTCCATAGTCCATACGAATGGCACATGAACCATTATAACCACTAGCTATGACCAATAACCTATAAGTATCCATTATTTAAACTTGAATTGGTTTCTAGAACTCATACGAATGCCCCGTAAATGATTTTGACCACTAGCTATGACCAATAACCTATAAGTATTGATTTTAAAGCTTAATTGGTGTCGATAACCCATACGAATGGCCCGTGAACCATTATAAGCACTAGCTACGCACAATAACCTATAAGTATCCATGTTAAACCTTAATTGGCGTCCATAGCCCATACGAATGGCCCGTGAACTATTATAACCACTAGCTATGACCAATAACCTATAAGTATCCATATTTTAAACTGTTATTGCTGTCTAGAACTCATACGAATGTCCCGTGAATGATTTTGACCACTAGCTATGACCAATAACCTATAAGTATCCATTTTTTAAACTGTAATTGGGGTCTAGAACCCATACGAATGGCCCGTGAACCATTATAATCACTACCTTCGACCAATAACCTATAAGTATCCATTTTAAACCTTAATTGGGGTCCATTACCTATACGAATGGCCCGTGAACAATTATAAACCCTAGCTACGACCAATAACCTATAAGTATCCTTGTTAAACCGTAATTAGCATCCATATCCCATACGAATGGCCCGTGAACCATTATAACCACTCGTTTCGACCAATAACCTATAAGTATCATTCTTAAACCGTAATTAGCGTCCATTGTCCATCGAATGGCCCGTGAACAATTATAACCAATAGCTATGACAAATAACCTATTAGTACCCATTTTTTAAACTGTAATTGGTGTCTGAAACCCATACGAATGCCCCGTGAACGATTTTGACCATTAGCTTTGACCAATAACCTATAAGTATCCATTTTAAACATTAAATGTTGTCCATTACACATACGAATGGCCGGTGAAGCATTATAACCACTAGCTTCAACCAATAACCTATAAATATCCTTGTTAAACCGTAATTTGCATTCATAACCCATACGAATGACCCGTGACCCATTATAACCACTAGCTTCGACCAATAACCTATAAATATCCTTCTTAAACCGTAATTAGCGTTCATAGCCCATACGAATGGCCCGTGAACCATTATAACCACTAGCTATGACCAATAACCTATAAGTATCCATTTTTTAAACTGTAATTGGTGTCTACAACCCATACGAATGCCTCATGAACAATTTTCACCACTAGCTATGACCAATAACTTATAAGTATCCATTTTAAACCTTAATTGTCCATTATCCATACGAATGGCCCGTGAACCATTATAATCACTAGCTTCGACCAATAACCTATAAGTATCCATTTCAAACCTTAATTGGGGCCCATTACCCATACGAATGGCCCGTGAACCATAATAAACCCTAGCTACGACCAATAACCTATAAGTATCCTTGTTAAACCGTAATTAGCGTCCATAGCCCATAAGAATGGCCCGTGAACCATTATAACCAATAGCTATGACCAATAACCTATAAGTATCCTTCTTAAATCGTAATTAGCATTCATAGCCCATATGAAACACCGATGAACCATTATAACTACTAGCTATGACCAATAACTTATAAGTATCCATATTTTAAACTGTAATTGGTGTCTAGAACCCATACGAATTCCCCATGAACAATTTTGACCACTAGCTATGACCATTACCTATAAGTATCCATTTTAAACCTTAATTGGTGTCCATACCCATACGTTTAGCCCGTGAACCATTATAACCACTAGCTATGACCGATAACCTATAGGTATCCATTTTTTAAATTGTAATTGGTGTCTAGAACCCATACGAATGCCCCGTGAATGATTTTGACCAATAGCTATGACCAATAACCTATAAGTATCAATGTTAAACCGTAATTGGCGTCCATAGCCCTTACGAATGGCCCGTGAACCATTATAACCACTGGCTATAACCAATAACCTATAAGTATCCATTTTTTAAACTGTAATTTGTGTTGATAACCCATACAAATGGCCCGTGAACCATTATAACCACTAGCTATGACCAATAACTTATAAGTATCCATTTTAAACCTTAATTGGTTTCCATTACCCATACGAATGGACCGTGAACCATTATAATCACTAGCTTCGACCAATAACCTATAAGTATCCATTTTAAACCTTAATTGGTGTCCATTACCCATACGACTGGCCCGTGAACCATTATAACAACAAGCTTCGACCAATAACCTATAAGTATCCTTTTTTAACCGTAATTAGCGTCCATAGCCCATATGAATGGCCCGTGAACTATTATATCCACTAGCTATATCCAATAACCTATTAGTATCCATTTTTTAAATTGTAATGGGTGTTGATAACTCATACAAATGGCCCGTAAACCTTTATAACTACTAGCTATGACTAATAACCTATAAGTATCCATTTCTTAAACTGTAATTGGTGTCTAGAACCCATACGAATGCCTCGTGAATGATTTTGACCACTAGCTATAACCAATAACCTATAAGTATCTACTTTAAACCATAATTGGTGTCCATTATCCATACAAATGGCCCGTGAACCATTTTAACCACTAGCTACGACCAATAACCTATAACTATCCATTTTTTAAACTGTAATTGGTGTTGATTACCCATACAAATGGCCCGTGAACCATTATAACCACTAGCTATGATCAATAACCTATAAGTATCCATTTTTTAAACTCTAATTCGTGTCTAGAACCCATACGAATGCCCCGTGAACGATTTTGATGACTAGCTATGATCAATAACCTATAAGTATCCATTTTAAACATTAAATGGTGTCCATTACACATACGAGTGGCTCTGAACCATTATAACCACTAGCTTCGACTAATTACCTATAAGTATCATTGTTAAACCATAATTAGCGTCCATAGTCCATACGAATGGCACGTGAACCATTATAACCACTAGCTATGACCAATAACCTATAAGTATGCATTTTTTAAACTTGAATTGGTTTCTAGAACTCATACGAATGCCACGTGAATGATTTTGACCACTAGCTATGACCAATAGCCTATAAGTATCGATTTTAAAGCATAATTGGTGTCGATTACCCATACGAATGGCCCGTGAACCATTATAACCACTACCTACGCCCAATAACCTATAAGTATCCATGTTAAACCTTAATTGGCGTCCATAACCCATGCGAATGGCCCGTGAACCATTATAACCACTAGCTATGACCTATAACCTATAAGTATCCTTTTTTTAAACTGTTATTGCTGTCTAGAACCCATACGAATGTCCCGTGATTAATTTTGACCACTAGCTATGACCAATAACCTATAAGTATCCATTTTTAAACTGTAATTGGGGTCTAGAACCCATACGAATGGCCCGTGAACCATTATAATCACTAGCTTCGACCAATAACCTATAAGTATCCATTTTGAACCTTAATCGGGGTCCATTACCCATACGAGTGGCCCGTGAACAATTATAAACCCTAGCAACGACCAATAACCTATAAGTATCCTTGTTAAACCGTAATTAGCATCCATATCCCATACGAATGGCCCGTGAACCATTATAACCACTCGTTTCGACCAATAACCTATAAGTATCCTTGTTAAACCGTAATTAACGTCCATAGCCCATACGAATGGCCTGTGAACCATTATAACCAATAGCTATGACCAATAACCTATAAGTATCCATGTTCTAAACTGTAATTGGTGTCTAGAAACCACACGATTTTGACCACTAGCTATGACCAATAACCCATATATCTATTTTTTAAACTGTAATTGGTGTCTAGAACTCATACGAATGGCCCGTGAACGATTTTGACCACTAGCTACGACCAATAACCTATAAGTATCCATTATAAACATTAATTGGTGTCCATTACACATACGAATGGCCCGTGAACCATTATAACCACGAGCTTCGACCAATAACCTATAAGTATCCTTGTTAAACCGTAATTAGCGTCCATAGTCCATACGAATGGCCCGTGAACCATTATAACCACTAGCTTCGACCAATAGCCTATTAGTATCCTTGTTAAACCGTAATAGCGTTCATAGCCCATACAAATGGCATGTGAACCATTATAACCACTAGCTATGACCAATAACTTATAAGTATCCATATTTTAAACTGTAATTGGTGTCTAGAACCCATACGAATGCCCCATGAACGATTTTGACCACTAGCTATGACCAATAACCTATAATTATCCATTGTAAACCTTAATTGGTGTCCATTACCCATACAAATAGCTCGTTAACCATTTTAACCATTAACTATGACCGATAACCTATAAGTAAACCCATTCGAGTGCCCCATGAATGATTTTGACCACTAGCTATGACCAATGTTAGGTCACAACAACCCTGGTTTGTATAGTATTTAGATAGAATTAGATTACTTAAGACAAATAATGTACTGAACACAAGAATATAGTCAAACGTAATTTTCCACTAAGTGTGGCTTGTTGCGAAAAAACAAGACCACTGAATAATTACAAAGTATGTGAATGAACGTGTAAACAAGACCAAGTGATCTCTAATTATAATGATATAGAGATCTTACAAGATGGGCAAAGGAGTAACGGAAGGACCGGACAAGGAAAATGACTAAGATCAAGGGATTTGATCTAGTCAGTTACATATGAGATTGTAATTCAGTCCTTCCACTCAGTATTGGATTTCCAATTATGAGTACTGATACTGAGTGGCCAATACTGCCCACTCAGTATCACACCGAGACTTAGCTAATATATTCTACAAACTATTCTAAGCTAGTCTAGGTTGTCGTGTTATCTTAAGATTCTAATGGGGTAAGGCTTTTTGCCTTAACAATCTCCCCCTATCTAATGGTTACAAGATAATTACAAAGTGAAATTTAAACAAAAACTAATTAGGCAGCAGAGTCTTCATCTTCTTCATTGTTTGTTGATGGATTCAAGCTCATAGAAGACCTCTTTCTTGATATGGATGACCTCTTCTCTTCTTTTTAATTCATCCTGCCTGTTATTGAGCACAGCAACAATCTTCTTTCTGAACCAAGAATCCTCCTTCTTGGTTATCATCCACTTCAGTCCCACCAGATGACTGATATGTGCTTTTGGCATATCTTCTTCAGTAATAAAGCACTCCCTATCCTCTGGGTCAGTGTACATATATCTAGAGGTTGGATATATGGTGCTCTTTTGATCCTGGAAAACAATGTTAGGAGGTACAGGGTATGAGTTAAAAAATCTAAATGAGTTAAGGCATTCAAGTTTATTATTCTTGTAAGCCTCAGTCATCACACTGACCAATAACCTATAAGTATCCTTTTTAAACCGTAATTAGTGTCCAAAGCCCATACGAATGGCCCGTGAACCATTATAACCACTAGTTTTGACAAATATATATAAGTATCCTTGTTGAACCGTAATTAGCGTCCATAGTCCATACGAATGGCCCGTGAACAATTAAAACCAATAGCTATGACCAGTAACCTATAAGTACCCATTTTTTAAACTGTAATTGGTGTCTAGAACCCATACGCATGCCTCGTGAATGATTTTGACCACTAGCTATGACCAATAACCTATAAGTATCCATTTTAAACATTAATTGGTGTCCATTACACATACGAATGGCCCGTGAACCATTATAACCACTAGCTACGACCAATAACCTATAAGTGTCCTTGTTAAACCGTAATTAGCGTCCATAACCCATACGAATGGCCCGTGAACCATTATAACCACTAGTTTAGACCAATAACCTATGAGTATCCTTGTTAAACCGTAATTAGCGTCCATGGCCCGTGAACCATTATAACCAATAGCTATAACCAATAACCTATGAGTACCCATTTTTTAAACTATAATTGGTGTCTAGAACCCATAGGAATGCCCCGTGAACGATTTTGACCACTAGATATGACCAATAACCTATAAGTATCCATTTTAA
The DNA here is from genome assembly GCA_963853835.1 of Calendula officinalis. Classification (NCBI taxonomy): domain Eukaryota; kingdom Viridiplantae; phylum Streptophyta; class Magnoliopsida; order Asterales; family Asteraceae; genus Calendula; species Calendula officinalis. The sequence continues at coordinate 19,931,129 of OY970828.1, read as the reverse complement.
ACATTTATTGGTGTCCATTACACATACGAATGGCCCGTGAAGCATTATAACCACTAGCTTCGACCAATAACCTATAAGTATCCTTCTTAAACCGTAATTAGCATTCATAGCCCATACGAATGCCCCGTGAACCATTATAACCACTAGCTATGACCTATAACTTATAAGTATCCATATTTTAAACTGTAATTGGTGTCTAGAACCCATACGAATGCGCCATGAACAATTTTGACCACTAGCTATGACCAATAACCTATAAGTATCCATTTTAAACCTTAATTGGTGTCCATTAACCATACGAATGGCCCGTGAACCATTATAACCACTAGCTATAACCAATAACCTATAAGTATCCATTTTTAAACTGTAATTGGTGTTGATAACCCATACAAATGGCCCGTGAACCATTATAACCACTAGCTATGACCAATAACCTATAAGTATACTTTTTTTAAACTGTAATTGGTGTCTAGATCCCATACGAATGCCAGTGAACGATTTTGACCACTAGCTATGACCAATAACTTATAAGTATCCATTTTAAACCTTAATTGGTGTCCATTACCCATACGATTAGCCCGTGAACCATTATAAACCTTAGCTACGACCAATAACCTATAAGTATTCTTTTTAAACCGTAATTAGCGTCCATAGCCCATAAGAATGGCTCGTGAACCATTATAACCACTAGTTTTGACCAATACCTATAAGTATCCTTGTTAAACCATAATTAGCGTCCATAGTCCAGACGAATGGCCCGTGAACAATTATAACCGATAGCTATGACCAATAACCTATAAGTACCCATTTTTTAAAATGTAATTGGTGTCTATAGCCCATATGAATGCCCCGTGAACGATTTTGACCACTAGCTATGACCAATAACCTATAAGTATCCATTTTAAACATTAATTGGTGTCCATTACACATACGAATGGCCCGTGAACCATTATAACCACTAGCTACGACCAATAACCTATAAGTATCCTTTTTAAACCGTAATTAGCGTCCAAAGCCCATACGAATGGCCCGTGAACCATTATAACCACTAGTTTTGACCAATACATATAAGTATCCTTGTTGAACCGTAATTAGCGTCCATAGTCCATACGAATGGCCCGTGAACAATTATAACCAATAGCTATGACCAGTAACCTATAAGTACCCATTTTTTAAACTGTAATTGGTATCTAGAACCCATACGCATGCCCCGTGAACGATTTTGACCACTAGCTAAGACCAATAACCTATAAGTATCCATTTTAAACATTAATTGGTGTCCATTACACATACGAATGGCCGGTGAAGCATTATAACCACTAGCTTCAACTAATAACCTATAAATATCCTTGTTAAACCGTAATTAGCATTCATAACCCATACGAATGGCCCGTGAACCATTATAACCACTATCTTCGACCAATAACCTATAAGTATCCTTCTTAAACCGTAATTAGCGTTCATAGCCCATACGAATGGCCCGTGAACCTTTATAACCACTCGTTTCGATCAATAACTTATAAGTATCCATGTTAAACCTTAATTGGCGTCGATAGCCCATACGAATGGCCCGTGAACAATTATAACCACTAGCTATGACCAATAACCTATAAGTATCCATTTTTTAAACTGTAATTGGTGTCTAGAACCCATACGAATGCCCCATGAACAATTTTGACCACTAGCTATGACCAATAACTTATAAGTATCCATTTTAAACCTTAATTGGTGTCCATTACCCATACGAATGGCCCGTGAACCATTATGAACCCTAGCTACGACCAATAACTTATAAGTATCCTTGTTAAACCGTAATTAGCGTCCATAGCCCATACGAATGGCCCGTGAACCATTATAACCAATAGCTATGACCAATAACCTATAAGTATCCTTATTACACCGTAATTAGCGTTCATAGCACATACGAAACGCCCGTGAACCATTATAACCACTAGCTATTACCAATAACTTATAAGTATCCATATTTTAAACTGTAATTGGTGTCTAGAACCCATACGAATTCCCCATGAACAATTTTGACCACTAGCTATAACCAATAACCTATAAGTATCCATTTTAAACCTTAATTGGTGTCCATTACCCATACGATTAGCCCGTGAACCATTATAACCACTAGCTATGACCAATAACCTATAAGTATCCATTTATTAAATTGTAATTGGTGTCTAGAACCCATACGAATGCCCCGTGAATGATTTTGACCACTAGCTATGACCAATAACCTATAAGTATCCATGTTAAACCGTAATTGGCGTCCATAGCCCTTACGAATGGCCCGTGAACCATTATAACAAACTAGCTATAACCAATAACCTATAAGTATCCATTTTTTAAACTGGAATTGGTGTTGATAACCCATACATATGGCCCGTGAACCATTATAACCATGAGCTATAACCAATAACCTATAAGTATCCATTTTTTAAACCCTAATTCGTGTCTAGAACCCATACGAATGCCCCGTGAACGATTTTGACCACTAGCTATGACTAATAACCTATAAGTATCCATTTTAAACCTTAATTGGTGTCAATTACCCATACGACTGGCCCGTCAACCATTATAACAACTAGCTTCGACCAATAACCTATAAGTATCCTTTTTAAACTGTAATTAGCGTCCATATCCTATAGGAATGGCCAGTGAACCATTATAACCACTAGCTATATCCAATAACCTATTAGTATCCATCTTTTAAATTGTAATGAGTGTTGATAACTCATACAAATGGCCCGTAAACCTTTATAACTACTAGCTATGACTAATAACCTATAAGTATCCATTTCTTAAACTGTAATTGGTGTCTAGAACCCATACGCATGCCCCGTGAACGATTTTGACCACTAGCTATGACCAATAATCTATAAGTATCCATTTTAAACATTAATTGGTGTCCATTACACATACGAATGGCCGGTGAAGCATTATAACCACTAGCTTCAACCAATAACCTATAAATATCCTTGTTAAACCGTAATTAGCATTCATAACCCATACGAATGGCCCGTGAACCATTATAACCACTAGCTTCGACCAATAACCTATAAGTATCCTTCTTAAACCGTAATTAGCGTTCATAGCCCATACGAATGGCCCGTGAACCTTTATAACCACTCGTTTCGACCAATAACTTATAAGTATCCATGTTAAACCTTAATTGGCGTCCATAGCCCATACGAATGGCCCGTGAACCATTATAACCACTAGCTATGACCAATAACCTATAAGTATCCATTTTTTAAACTGTAATTGGTGTCTAGAACCCATACGAATGCCCCATGAACAATTTTGACCACTAGCTATGACCAATAACTTATAAATATCCAGTTTAAACCTTAATTGGTGTCCATTACCCATACGAATGGCCCGTGAACCATTATAATCACTAGTTTCAACCAATAACTTATAAGTATCCATTTTAAACCTTAATTGGGGTCCATTACCCATATGAATGGCCCGTGAACCATTATAAACCCTAGCTACGTCCAATAACATATAAGTATCCTTGTTAAACCGTAATTAGCGTCCATAGCCCATACGAATGGCCCGTGAACCATTATAACCACTAGTTTAGACCAATAACCTATAAGTGTCCTTGTTAAACCGCAATTAGCGTCCATGGCCCGTGAACCATTATAACCGATAGCTATGACCAATAACCTATGAGTACCCATTTTTTAAACTGTAATTGGTGTCTAGAACCCATACGAATGCCCCGTGAACGATTTTGACCACTAGATATGACCAATAACCTATAAGTATCCATTTTAAACATTTATTGGTGTCCATTACACATACGAATGGCCCGTGAAGCATTATAACCACTAGCTTCAACCAATAACCTATAAATATCCTTATTAAACCGTAATGAGCGTTCATAACCCATACGAATGGCCTATGAACCATTATAACCACTAGCTTCGACCAATAACCTATAAGTATCCTTCTTAAACCGTAATTAGCGTTCATAGCCCATACGAATGGCCCGTGAACCTTTATAACCACTCGTTTCGACCAATAACTTATAAGTATCCATGTTAAACCTTAATTGGCGTCCATAGCCCATACGAATGGCCCGTGAACCATTATAACCACTAGCTATGACCAATAACCTATAAGTATCAATTTTTTAAACTGTAATTGGTGTCTAGAACCCATACGAATGCCCCATGAACAATTTTGACCACTAGCTATGACCAATAACTTATAAGTATCCATTTTAAACCTTAATTGGTGTCCATTACCCATACGAATGGCCCGTGAACCATTATACTCACTAGCTTCGACCAATAACTTATAAGTATCCATTTTAAACCATAATTGGGGTCCATTACCCATATGAATGGCCCGTGAACCATTATAAACCCTAGCTACGACCAATAACCTATAAGTATCCTTGTTAAACTGTAATTAGCGTCCATAGCCCATACGAATGGCCCCTGAACCATTATAACCAATAGCTATGACCAATAACCTATAAGTATCCTTCCTACACCATAATTAACGTTCATAGCCCATACGAAACGCCCGTGAACCATTATAACCACTAGCTATGACCAATAACTTATAAGTATCCATATTTTAAACTGTAATTGGTGTCTAGAACCCATACGAATTCCCCATGAACAATTTTGACCACTAGCTATAACCAATAACCAATAAGTGTCCATTTTAAACCTTAATTGGTGTCCATTACCCATACGATTAGCCCGTGAACCATTATAACACTAGCTAAGACCGATAACCTATAAGTATCCATTTATTAAATTGTAATTGGTGTCTAGAACCCATACGAATGCCCCGTGAATGATTTTGACCACTAGCTATGACCAATAACCTATAAGTATCCATGTTAAACCGTAATTGGCGTCCATAGCCCTTACGATCAATAACCTATAAGTATCCATTTTTTAAACTGTAATTGGTGTCTAGAACCCATACGAATGCCCCATGAACAGTTTTGACCACTAGCTATGACCAATAACTTATAAATATCCATTTTAAACCTTAATTGGTGTCCATTACCCATACGAATGGCCCGTGAACCATTATAATCACTAGCTTCAACCAATAACTTATAGGTATCCATTTTAAACCTTAATTGGGGTCCATTACCCATATGAATGGCCCGTGAACCATTATAAACCCTAGCTACGACCAATAACATATAAGTATCCTAGTTAAACCGTAATTAGCGTCCATAGCCCATACGAATGGCCCGTGAACCATTATAACCACTAGTTTAGACCAATAACCTATAAGTGTCCTTGTTAAACCGCAATTAGAGTCCATGGCCCGTGAACCATTATAACCAATAGCTATGACCAATAACCTATGAGTACCCATTTTTTAAACTGTAATTGGTGTCTAGAACCCATACGAATGCCCCGTGAACGATTTTGACCACTAGATATGACCAATAACCTATAAGTATCCATTTTAAACATTTATTGGTGTCCATTACACATACGAATGGCCCGTGAAGCATTATAACCACTAGCTTCAACCAATAACCTATAACTATCCTTATTAAACCGTAATTAGCGTTCATAACCCATACGAATGGCCTATGAACCATTATAACCACTAGCTTCGACCAATAACCTATAAGTATCCTTCTTAAACCGTAATTAGCATTCATTAAACCGTAATTAGCGTCCATAGCCCATACGAATGGCCCGTGAACCATTATAACCACTAGCTATGACCTATAACTTATAAGTATCCATATTTTAAACTGTAATTGGTGTCTAGAACCCATACGAATGCCCCATGAACAATTTTGACCACTAGCTATGACCAATAACCTATAAGTATCCATTTTAAACCTTAATTGGTGTCCATTACCGATACGAATGGCCCGTGAACCATTATAACCACTAGCTATAACCAATAACCTATAAGTATCCATTTTTTAAACTGTAATTGGTGTTGATAACCCATACAAATGGCCCGTGAACCATTATAACCATTAGCTATGACCAATAACCTATAAGTATCCTTTTTTTAAACTGTAATTGGTGTCTTGAACCCATACGAATGCCAGTGAACGATTTTGACCACTAGCTATGATCAATAACTTATAAGTATCCATTTTAAACCTTAATTGGTGTCCATTACCCATACGAATGGCCCGTGAACCATTATAACCACTAGGTTTGACCAATACCTATAAGTATCCTTGTTAAACCATAATTAGCGTCCATAGTCCATACGAATGGCCCGTGAACAATTATAACTGATAGCTATGACCAATAACCTATAAGTACCCATTTTCTAAAATGTAATTGGTGTCTAGAACCCATATGAATGCCCCGTGAACGATTTTGACCACTAGCTAAGACCAATAACCTATAAGTATCCATTTTAAACATTAATTGGTGTCCATTACACATACGCATGGCCCGTGAACCATTATAACCACTAGCTTCAACCAATAACCTATAAATATCCTTGTTAAACCGTAATTAGCGTTCATAACCCATACGAATGGCCCGTGAACCATTATAACCACTAGCTTCGACCAATAACCTATAAGTATCCTTCTTAAACCGTAATTAGCATTCATTAAACCGTAATTAGCGTCCATAGCCCATACAAATGGCCCGTGAACCATTATAACCACTAGCTATGACCTATAACTTATAAGTATCCATATTTTAAACTGTAATTGGTGTCTAGAACCCATACGAATGCCCCATGAACAATTTTGACCACTAGCTATGACCAATAACCTATAAGTATCCATTTTAAACCTTAATTGGTGTCCATTACCCATACGAATGGCCCGTGAACCATTATAACCACTAGCTATAACCAATAACCTATAAGTATCCATTTTTTAAACTGTAATTGGTGTTGATAACCCATACAAATGGCCCGTGAACCATTATAACCACTAGCTATGACCAATAACCTATAAGTATCCTTTTTTTAAACTGTAATTGGTGTCTAGAACCCATACGAATGCCAGTGAACGATTTTGACCACTAGCTATGATCAATAACTTATAAGTATCCATTTTAAACCTTAATTGGTGTCCATTACCCATACGAATGGCCCGTGAACCATTATAACCACTAGTTTTGACCAATACCTATAAGTATCCTTGTTAAACCATAATTAGCGTCCATAGCCCATACGAATGGCCCGTGAACCATTATAACCACTAGCTATGACCAATAACCTATAAGTATCCACTTTTTAAACTGTAATTGGTGTCTAGAACCCATATGAATGCCCCATGAACAATTTTGACCACTAGCTATGACCAATAACTTATAAGTATCCATTTTAAACCTTAATTGGTGTCCATTACCCATACGAATGGCCCGTGAACCATTATACTCACTAGCTTCGACCAATAACTTATAAATATCCATTTTAAACCATAATTGGGGTCCATTACCCATATGAATGGCCCGTGAACCATTATAAACCCTAGCTACGACCAATAACCTATAAGTATCCTTGTTAAACTGTAATTAGCGTCCATAGCCCATACGAATGGCCCCTGAACCATTATAACAAATAGCTATGACCAATAACTTATAAGTATCCTTCCTACAACATAATTAACGTTCATAGCCCATACGAAACGCCCGTGAACCATTATAACCACTAGCTGTGACCAATAACTTATAAGTATCCATATTTTAAACTGTAATTGGTGTCTAGAACCCATACGAATTCCCCATGAACAATTTTGACCACTAGCTATAACCAATAACCAATAAGTGTCCATTCTAAACCTTAATTGGTGTCCATTACCCATACGATTAGCCCGTGAACCATTATAACACTAGCTATGACCGATAACCTATAAGTATCCATTTATTAAATTGTAATTGGTGTCTAGAACCCATACGAATGCCTCGTGAATGATTTTGACCACTAGCTATGACCAATAACCTATAAGTATCCATGTTAAACCGTAATTGGCGTCCATAGCCCTTACGAATGGCCCGTGAACCATTATAACCACTAGCTATAACCAATAACCTATAAGTATCCATTTTTTAAACTGTAATTGGTGTTGATAACCCATACAAATGACCCGTGAACCATTATAACCACGAGCTATGACCAATAACCTTTAAGTATCCATTTTTTAAACCCTAATTCTGGTCTAGAACCCATACGAATGCCCCGTGAACGATTTTGACCACTAGCTATGACTAATAACCTATAAGTATCCATTTTAAACCTTAATTGGTGTCAATTACCCATACGACTGGCCCGTGAACCATTATAACAACTAGCTTCGACCAATAACCTATAAGTATCCTTTTTAAACCGTAATTAGCGTCCATAGCCTATAGGAATGACCCGTGAACCATTATAACCACTAGCTATATCCAATAACCTATTAGTATCCATTTTTAAATTGTAATGGGTGTTGATAACTCATACAAATGGCCCGTAAACCTTTATAACTACTAGCTATGACTAATAACCTATAAGTATCCATTTGTAAACTGTAATTGGTGTCTAGAACCCATACGAATGCCTCGTGAATGATTTTGACCACTAGCTATAACCAATTGTTGGATTTTGGTGGGTTCAAAAACGCAGCGGAAACGTAAATTTAAAATTTTAATTTAACCACCAAGATCCACCAATGACCGAATCTCTAAACCCAAATCGTGCAACAAAGAAGAGAAAGAGAACATCATACCCTCGAAGACACCCGCAAGAAAAGTGATGAACTCTTAAATGGATGAAGGTCACGAAGTCGTTCCCCTCTACCGTTGATCCACACCGAGTGAGCGATTCCTTCCAAGTTGCTAACTCGACACCGAAAAAGCTCAAGAAATCTTCTTAGATTTTTGGTAACCAAACACTTGTATTTTTAGAGAGAAAAACGAATTGCATTAGCCCCTAATCAACCTCCCACATCTCTCTTATATAGATAAGAGAGCATGTGGAGGTGGGTGGAAAAGCTCTACATGCATTGGACCAAAGAGTGGTCCAATAGAATTAAAGCACGCATGTGGAGAAAAGTAGTGGCTTTCCTTCACATGCATTGGACCATTAAATGGTCCAATGAAATAAAAGCCACTTTTATTTCTCCCAACATCTTTATTTATCTCTCTTAATTTAAGTGTAATCGGAAAGGAATTCCCCCGGCGTGTGACCCAATAGGCTCGTGCATCATCGGCCATGATACCCGTACATGTGTGGCGGTGGGCACTAAATTCTGACAATTTAATCACTTATGATTAAGCTGTCACAAGTCCGGCAGTTTAATCACCAATGATTAAGTTGCCACGAATCTGACAGTTCAATCATCAATGATTAAGCTATTACAAATCTAACACTTTAATCACTAATGATTAAGGTTACGATTCTGACAGTTTAATCATCGATGATTAAGCTATTACAAATCTAACACTTTAATCACCAATGATTAAGGTTACGATTCTGACAGTTTATCTCTGGTCTAAGGATGAAATGATATTATCACCCCGAGATACTTGTGACAATTTCCATGAAGTAACCTCGGGTGTGGGTCTCCAGTCACTTGAAACTCATTTCAAGCACAGGCAATTGTTGCGTCTATATCTCATAACCAACACATTGCCCCAGCCTTCATTCATTACTTACTTCCATTTAAGTATGACTGACTGTGGATGTTTAGATAAAAATCTAGGAAGTGTTTAAACATGCAAAGACGGAACACAATAAAGATTTTGAAAGTAACTGCAACACGCATATGTATAGACATATTTATACATCAATACAATCAAAATTACAATACTGCTTCATGTTCCCAAAATAAACATCAAATTCAAACTAAAACGGTACTCAAGCTAAATCACTGGCTAATCTCACACCTATTCCTCTAATGTGAGAATCATGTATAGCCTGTGACAACGGCTTAGTAAACGGATCGGCAAGGTTCTCTTTCGATACTACTCTGCTTATGACAACATCACCACTTTCAACCTTATCTCGGATAACGTGGTATTTACGAGCAATATGCCTCGTTCTTTTGTGAGCTCTAGCTTCCTTAGCCAATGCTACCGCACCCTCATTGTCACAAAATATTTCAATGGGGTCGGCAATGTTAGGGACAACTACCAAGTCATTGATGAATTTCCTCATCCACACAGCTTCTTTTGCAGCTTCGCTTGCTGCAATGTATTCTGATTATGTCGTCGAATCAGCAACTATGTCTTGCTTGGAGCTCCTCCAGCTCACAGCACCACCATTCAATAGGAAAACATAACCCGATTGCGATCGGAAATCATCCCTATCAGTTTGGAAGCTTGCGTCTGTGTATCCAACTACACGCAACTCTTCCATACCACCATAGACCAAGAACATATCCTTCGTTCTTCGAAGATATTTCAAGATGTTCTTGACGGCTATCCAATGAGCTTCTCCAGGGTTTAATTGATATCTACTTGCCACGCTCAGTGCACATGATACATCAGGTCTGGTGCATAGCATGGCGTACATGATAGATCCAACTGCCGAGGCATAAGGGATCTTCTTCATTACGTCACGTTCCTTATCGGAACTTGGACATTGAGCCTTGCTCAAAGTCACTCCATGCAACATAGGAAGATTCCCTTTCCTGGAATCCTCCATTCTAAACCGCTTTAGAACTTTGTCAATATATGCACTTTGACTCAAACCGAGAAGCCTTTTAGATCTATCTCGATAGATCTTGATTCCCAAGATGTACGATGCATTTCCTAAGTCCTTCATGGAAAAACATTTTCCAAGAAATATCTTGACATCGCTCAAAATTTGAATGTCATTCCCAATGAGTAAGATGTCATCAACATATAGGACTAGGAATACAATCGCGCTCCCACTAGCCCTGACGTATACACAAGGTTCATCTATGCTTTTAGAAAATCCAAATTCCTTGATTTTCTCATCAAAGCAAAGATTCCAACTTCGAGATGCTTGCTTAAGACCATAAATGGACTTCTTAAGCTGACAGACTTTATTAGGATACTTTGGATGTACAAAACCCTCAGGTTGTCTCATATATGCGTCTTCAGTAAGTTTCCCGTTAAGGAAGGCGGTTTTTACATCCATTTGCCAAATTTCATAATCATGAAAGGCGGCAATTGCCATAAGTATCCTGATAGATTTCAACATAGCCACTGGGGAAAAGGTTTCATCATAGTCAACACCATGGGTTTGAGTGAAGCCTTTAGCAACCAGTCGTGCTTTGAAAGTATCAATCTGTCCATCCATGCCGGTCTTTACTTTATAGACCCATTTACACCCCACAAGCTTACAGCTGGGTGTAGGATCAACCAGTTCCCATACTTGGTTGTCCTTCATGGATTGCATTTCGACTTCCATTGCATCTCTCCATTTGTCAGACTCTGGGGCTGCCATCGCTTCCTGGTAGGTAGAGGGTTCATCATGATCCCCTAGTAACTCGCTGCCCTCAGATATGAGAAACTCATATCTCTCTGGCTCAGTGTGAGTTCTACCAAATCTACGAAGAGACAATGGTGGAACGTCAGTTGCTACCGCATCCTCTTGATCGGTACCAACCTCTTGAGGTTGCGTGCTAGTGCCAACATTAGGTAGTTCATTGGATATATCTTGAGTTTCCTCAAGATCTATATGCTTTCCACTAGGTTCATTGGATAAAAGTTCTCTTTCAAGAAATACTGCCCTTCGAGCAACAAATACCTTGTTCTCGGTAGGTTTGTAAAACAAATATCCAAGTCCCGCTTTAGGATATCCAATGAAATAACACTTTTCTGAACGGGGTTCTAATTTGTCATCGGCCTCCCGCTTTACGTAGGCTTGACAACCCCAAACTCTAAGATAGGATAGTGGAGGTTTACTCCCATGCCATATCTCGAAAGGTGTCTTTTCTACCTTCTTTGTTGGTACGAGATTAAGAAGCTTACACGCCATTTCTAGAGCATATCCCCAAAAACTTATGGGTATTTGGGTTCTTTCCATCATTGATCGAACCCTGTCAAGTAATGTTCGATTTCTCCTCTCGGCGACTCCATTCAATTGTGGAGTCCTAGGAGGTGTTAATTGTGAGACAATCCCACAATTCTCAAGATGGTCAATAAACTCTAGATTAAGATACTCTCCGCCTCTAACAGATCGAAGTATCTTGATTGACTTGCCCAATTGGTTCTCAACTTCATTTTGGAATGTCTTGAACACCTCAATGGTTTCTGACTTATGTTTAATCAAGTAAACATATCCAAACCTACTATAATCATCTATAAAGGTTACGAAGTATCTACAATTATTCCTTGTAAGGTGTTTAAATGGACCACACACATCAGTGTGTATAATGTCTAATAAACCCTTAGCCCTCTCACTAACACCGGTGAAGGGAGCTTTAGTCATCTTGCCTAATAAGCAAGATTCACATACATCATTTGAACCATTTTCAAATGATTCCAAGTACCCAATTGCTTGGAGCTTGGAAATGCGAGTCTTGTTTATGTGGCCAAGACGACTATGCCATAAGGATAATTTATCCAAAGTATATTTGGATGTAGAACCAACTTGCATGATTGATCTTTTGTTGCTAACATGTGCTATCACCTCATAAATGCCATGATATGGTAAAGCATTAAAATAACAAGTACTATCTTTGAAACAAGAAATAGAACCATTGTCATTAAAGGTAAATGCAAAACCATCGTCATACAAAGCATGAAAAGAAATAATGTTTCTTGCCACATGAGGCGAATAACGTACATTTTTCAACAAAATAAAGGTACCGGATTCAAAGGACAACTTCACATTTCCTTGAGCTTCAACCGGGACAACATGCTTGTTTCCCATGACAAGATCCTGTTCCCCTCTAATCAACTTCTCACTTTCCAATAGCACCTGAAATTTGTTACAAATATGAGTGCCACAACCGGTGTTTAAGACCCAGTTTTGGGAAGTAGAAGTTTGATAGAGTTCAATCATGTACATACCTTGCTTTGAGGTACCTCCAACTCCTTTAGCTTTTAGCTTGTTGAGTTCCTCAAGGTATGTTGGGCAACTACGGCGGAAATGCCCCTTTTTCCCGCAATAGAAGCAGTCCGCATCTTCCGGTGTCATGGCTTGAGGAACTTTTCCTTTTGCCATCTTGACCGAAGTAGGCTTTGGCTTGGGCGCACCAACCTTGCCTTTACCCTTGCCTTGAGGGGTAGGGGTGGACTTCTTCTTCTTGGAGACATTTCCTTCTCGAATTGCAAGGACGGGATGTGTTGGGTTGGGCTTTCTTTTGGTCATGGTAGACTCGGCGGTCTTCAACATACCATGAAGCTCCATTATGGACTTGTCCATACCATGCATATGATAGTTCATAACAAACTGTTCATATGATGTAGGAAGAGACCTAAGGATAAAATCCACGGCCAATTCCTTCCCAATGGAGAAGCCTAACTTCTCCAAGCGTTCCACGTTTGCTTTCATCCGCAACACTTGAGTGCTCACATCCCCGCCTTCGAGGAGTTTACAATCAAGCACATTCTTGAGGCACTCGTACCGCTCTAGCTTTGCTTGCTGTTGGAACATGTCCCGCAACTGTACAATAAGCTCATAAGCGTACAAATGATCCATTTGCTTTTGCAAATCGGGAGTCATAGTGCTCAACATAAGACATGAAATGTCCTCATTTTCTTTCATGAGACGTTCATGAGCATCGTGTGCTGCTTAAATTGCATCATCCCCTGGTTCATCGGGAAGAGGTCCTTCAATCACGTGCATCTTTCCTTCATGGCGGAGAACAAGTTTTAATTGTCTCTCCCAATCAAGGAAATTTGCACCATTGAGTTTCTCCTTTTCAAGGAAAACTCTTAAAGAAACATTGGTGGTGGTGGTGGGGTTCGAAGATGCCATCTATTAAAATAGCAAAGTAGTTTTAGTTAGTTTGATGGGTCCTTGTAAATATATTACCAAAACTTTTATATTTAACAAGGGCTAAGAATCCGTATTTCACAATACATTATGACGGGTATGCCGCAGATCATAATGCAAAGCTATTTCCGGTGGTATCCATTGTACCATTGTAATCACCATATTGTACTAATGCCATATTGTACCAATTGTACCAATAATCATATTGTACCAATTGTACCAATTGCATTTATTTTGTACCAATTGTGACTTACAACTCTTAGCTTCTTGCGGGATCACTTGACAACCATTGTGTCAATTGGCATGGTTGATCCCTACATGCACTAACCTCAAACCAAATTTTAAATGACTCGGTTTCGCTCGACAATCATTTAAAACCTAGTTTGAAGTTTGTAAATCGACCATCTAGATTCACGATAAGCCCATAACTAAATTGGCTCGGTTTCGCTCGACAACCAACTTAATTAAGGAACTTATACACACCCTTATCTTGCTTCACAAGGCACGGCTCGGTTTCGCTCGACAACCGACCTTGCTCCACAAGACTTAAGTGGTGACACTCCAATGGATAGTGCAAGACTTACATTTTGTGAGAAATCAAATAAATCATCCAACATGATACGCGGTGAAACATTTTGACTATAATGGTTTGGCTAATGCACGACGACCAATCATACAAAATGAATCACACTCACCTTCCACACTGTCTATTCAAAATCGGCTCGGCTAATGCACGACAACCAACTTTGCTAGCAAGATTTGGGTGGCGTCATCATTAGGATAATAAAAAAGATATTCTCTAAAAACGGGTTTTTGTTTCTTTTAAAGTTTGATTAATTACTTTTGTGACAAAAACATTTTTCACCTTTTAATTAATCCCTTTTAAAATTTTGATTAATTACCTTTGTGACAAAACCATTTTTCACCTTTTAATTAATCTATTGCGAGTGATTTAATTAAACCATTTTTAATTAATCTATTTATTTATTTAACCTTGCGAAAATCTAACAACCAAGCAAATAAATAAACATCACACGCATACAACAAAATTGGTAACCATGCCCAAAGCCTATGCGTTTTTCCCGTGAGCCAACCAGGGAAAAACATGGTCAACTATGGACAAATAATGACCTTCCATGTGAGCTCCCACTAAATCAGCCGTCTCCATTAGACTTCATCGAATCCAAGGTTGCCTACATCACTTCATGATTCCATTTGGTTGTCTTTTGATCTTCGTTTTACAAGTACATAGAAAATATAGAAATGGCTAACAAGCCACGAAATCCTACTAACTAGTACAATTACAAATGAAAATCAATGGCATGCAAGCCATAATTAATAAATATTACATACCAAAATTAATAAATTATTAATTAGAAACCATTGTGACAAAGTCACCAAATGAATAACAACCAAACACACGGCAAAAGGTCAAGGGCATAATGGTTACCAATCTACTAGCTACTACAAACATGAAAGCTAAAATGGTGTGCCAACAACCATTCATAAAAATATTTTGACAAAGATTCGAAATCAAACACTCAAGGCACTAAGAATCTTTGCATGTAATAAATTACATACATCAACACAAATTTATGCATGCATGCATTTCATGCCAAAATCATGACAAGCATATAAGTGTGTGAGTCAAAATATTATGGGTTTAGCAAGGCTAAAACCCGAAATCTAAAAAATGGAAAAACCGATCCTCAAATAGTTTTTCAAGCTCGAAAATGTGCACGATTCGGTTAGAGTAGGCTCTGATACCACTGTTGGATTTTGGTGGGTTCAAAAACGCAGCGGAAACGTAAATTTAAAATTTTAATTTAACCACCAAGATCCACCAATGACCGAATCTCTAAACCCAAATCGTGCAACAAAGAAGAGAAAGAGAACATCATACCCTCGAAGACACCCGCAAGAAAAGTGATGAACTCTTAAATGGATGAAGGTCACGAAGTCGTTCCCCTCTACCGTTGATCCACACCGAGTGAGCGATTCCTTCCAAGTTGCTAACCCGATACCGAAAAAGCTCAAGAAATCTTCTTAGATTTTCGGTAACCAAACACTTGTATTTTTAGAGAGAAAAACGAATTGCATTAGCCCCTAATCAACCTCCCACATCTCTCTTATATAGATAAGAGAGCATGTGGAGGTGGGTGGAAAAGCTCTACATGCATTGGACCAAAGAGTGGTCCAATAGAATTAAAGCAAGCATGTGGAGAAAAGTAGTGGCTTTCCTTCACATGCATTGGACCATTAAATGGTCCAATGAAATAAAAGCCACTTTTATTTCTCCCAACATCTTTATTTATCTCTCTTAATTTAAGTGTTATCGGAAAGGAATTCCCCCGGCGTGTGACCCGATAGGCTCGTGCATCATCGGCCATGATACCCGTACATGTGTGGCGGTGGGCACTAAATTCTGACAATTTAATCACTTATGATTAAGCTGTCACGAGTCCGGCAGTTTAATCACCAATGATTAAGTTGCCACGAATCTGACAGTTCAATCATCAATGATTAAGCTATTACAAATCTAACACTTTAATCACTAATGATTAAGGTTACGATTCTGACAGTTTAATCATCGATGATTAAGCTATTACAAATCTAACACTTTAATCACCAATGATTAAGGTTACGATTCTGACAGTTTAATCATCGGTGATTAAGTCACGAATTCTAACACCAATAACATATAAGTATCTATTTTAAACCTTAATTGGTGTCCATTACCCATACAAATGGCCTTGAACCATTACAATCACTAGCTACGACCAATAACCTATAAGTATCCTTTTTAAACCGTAATTAACATCCATAGCCCATACGAATGGCCCGTGAACCATTATAACCACTAGTTTTGACCAATACATATAAGTATCCTTGTTGAACCGTAATTAGCGTCCATAGTCCATACGAATGGCCCGTGAACAATTATAACCAATAGCTATGACCAGTAACCTATAAGTACCCATTTTTTAAACTGTAATTGGTGTCTAGAACCCATACGCATGCCCCGTGAACGATTTTGACCACTAGCTATGACCAATAACCTATAAGTATCCATTTTATACATTAATTGGTGTCCATTACACATACGAATGGCCGGTGAAGCATTATAACCACTAGCTTCAACCAATAACCTATAAATATCCTTGTTAAACCGTAATTAGCATTCATAACCCATACGAATGGCCCGTGAACCATTATAACCACTAGCTTCGACCAATAACCTATAAGTATCCTTCTTAAACCGTAATTAGCGTTCATAGCCCATACGAATGGCCCGTGAACCTTTTTAACCACTCGTTTCGACCAATAACTTATAAGTATACATGTTAAACCTTAATTGGCGTCCATAGCCCATACGAATGGCCCGTGGACCATTATAACCACTAGCTATGACCAATAACCTATAAGTATCCATTTTTTAAACTGTAATTGGTGTCAAGAACCCATACGAATGCCCCATGAACAATTTTGACCACTAGCTATGACCAATAACTTATAAGTATCCATTTTAAACCTTAATTGGTGTCCATTACACATACGAATGGCCCGTGAACCATTATAATCACTAGCTTCGACCAATAACGTATAAGTATCCATTTTAAACCTTAATTGGGGTCCATTACCCATATGAATGGCCCGTGAACCATTATAAACCCTAGCTACGACCAATAACCTATAAGAATCCTTGTTAAACCGTAATTAGCGTCCATAGCCCATACGAATGGCGCGTGAACCATTATAACCAATAGCTATGACCAATAACCTATAAGTATACATTTTAAACCTTAATTGGTGTCCATTACCCATAAGATTAGCCCGTGAACCATTATAACCAATAGCTATGACCGATAACCTATAAGTATCCATTTTGTAAATTGTAACTGGTGTCTAGAACCCATACGAATGCCCCGTGAATGATTTTGACCCCTAGCTATGACCAATAACCTATAAGTATCCATGTTAAACCGTAATTAGCATCCATAGCCCTTACGAATGGCCCGTGAACCATTATAACCACTAGCTATAACCAATAACCTATTAGTATCCATTTTTTAAACTGTAATTTGTGTTGATAACCCATACAAATGGCCCGTGAAGCATTATAACCACTAGCTATGACCAATAA
The DNA here is from genome assembly GCA_963853835.1 of Calendula officinalis. Classification (NCBI taxonomy): domain Eukaryota; kingdom Viridiplantae; phylum Streptophyta; class Magnoliopsida; order Asterales; family Asteraceae; genus Calendula; species Calendula officinalis. The sequence continues at coordinate 19,913,101 of OY970828.1, read as the reverse complement.
CCTATAAGTATCCATTTTTTAAACTCTAACTCGTGTCTAGAACCCATATGAATGCCCCGTGGACGATTTTGACCACTAGTTATGACCAATAACCTATAAGTATCCATTTTAAACATTAAATGGTGTCCATTACACGTACGAATGGCTCTGAACCATTATAACCACTAGCTTTGACTAATAACCTATAAGTATCATTGTTAAACCGTAATTAGCGTCCATAGACCATACGAATGGCACGTGAACCATTATAACCACTAGTTTTGACCAATACATATAAGTATCCTTGTTGAACCGTAATTAGCGTCCATAGTCCATACGAATGGCCCGTGGACAATTATAACCAATAGCTATGACCAGTAACCTATAAGTACCCATTTTTTAAACTGTAATTGGTGTCTAGAACCCATACGCATGCCCCGTGAACGATTTTGACCACTAGCTATGACCAATAACCTATAAGTATCCATTTTATACATTAATTGGTGTCCATTACACATACGAATGGCCGGTGAAGCATTATAACCACTAGCTTCAACCAATAACCTATAAATATCCTTGTTAAACCGTAATTAGCATTCATAACCCATACGAATGGCCCGTGAACCATTATAACCACTAGCTTCGACCAATAACCTATAAGTATCCTTCTTAAACCGTAATTAGCGTTCATAGCCCATACGAATGGCCCGTGAACCTTTATAACCACTCGTTTCGACCAATAACTTATAAGTATCCATGTTAAACCTTAATTGGCGTCCATAGCCCATACGAATGGCCCGTGGACAATTATAACCACTAGCTATGACCAATAACCTATAAGTATCCATTTTTTAAACTGTAATTGGTGTCTAGAACTCATACGAATGCCCCATGAACAATTTTGACCACTAGCTATGACCAATAACTTATAAGTATCCATTTTAAACCTTAATTGGTGTCCATTACCCATACGAATGGCTCGTGAACCATTATAATCACTAGCTTCGACCAATAACGTATAAGTATCCATTTTAAACCTTAATTGGGGTCCATTACCCATATGAATGGCCCGTGAACCATTATAAACCCTAGCTACGACCAATAACCTATAAGTGTCCTTGTTAAACCGTAATTAGCGTCCATAGCCCATATGAATGGCACGTGAACCATTATAACCAATAGCTATGACCAATAACCTATAAGTATCCATTTTAAACCTTATTTGATGTCCATTACCCATACGATTAGCCCGTGAACCATTATAACCAATAGCTATGACCGATAACCTATAAGTATCCATTTTTTAAATTGTAATAGGTATCTAGAACCCATACGAATGCCCCGTGAATGATTTTGACCCCTAGCTATGACCAATAACATATAAGTATCCATGTTAAACCGTAATTGGCGTCCATAGCCCTTACGAATGGCCCGTGAACCATTATAACCACTAGCTATAACCAATAACCTATTAGTATCCATTTTTTAAACTGTAATTTGAGTTGATAACCCATACAAATGGCCCGTGAAGCATTATAACCACTAGCTATGACCAATAACCTATAAGTATCCATTTTTTAAACTCTAACTCGTGTCTAGAACCCATACGAATGCCCCGTGGACGATTTTGACCACTAGTTATGACCAATAACCTATAAGTATCCATTTTAAACATTAAATGGTGTCCATTACACATACGAATGGCTCTGAACCATTATAACCACTAGCTTTGACTAATAACCTATAAGTATCATTATTAAACCGTAATTAGCGTCCATAGTCCATACGAATGGCACGTGAACCATTATAACCACTAGCTATGACTAATAACCTATAAGTATCCATTTTTTAAACTTAAATTGGTTTCTAGAACTCATACGAATGCCCCGTGAATAATTTTGACCACTAGCTATGACCAATAACCTATAAGTATCGATTTTAAAACTTAATTGGTGTCGATAACCCATACGAATGGCCCGTGAACCATTATAACCACTAGCTACGCCCAATAACCTTTAAGTATCCATGTTAAACCTTAATTGGCGTCCATAGCCCATACGAATGGCCCGTGAACCATTATAAACACTAGCTATGACCAATAACCTGTAAGTATCCATTTTTTAAACTCTAATTCGTGTCTAGAAGCCATACGAATGCCCCGTGAATGATTTTGACCACTAGCTATGACCAATAACCTATAAGTATCCATTTTAAACCTTATTTGGTGTCCATTACCCATACAATTAGCCCGTGAACCATTATAACCAATAGCTATGACCGATAACCTATAAGTATCCATTTTTTAAATTGTAATTGGTGTCTAGAACCCATACGAATGCCCCGGGAATGATTTTGACCCCTAGCTATGACCAATAACCTATAAGTATCCATGTTAAACCGTAATTGGCGTCCATAGCCCTTACGAATGGCCCGTGAACCATTATAACCACTAGCTATAACCAATAACCTATTAGTATCCATTTTTTAAACTGTAATTTGAGTTGATAACCCATACAAATGGCCCGTGAAGCATTATAACCACTAGCTATGACCAATAACCTATAAGTATCCATTTTTTAAACTCTAACTCGTGTCTAGAACCCATATGAATGCCCCGTGGACGATTTTGACCACTAGTTATGACCAATAACCTATAAGTATCCATTTTAAACATTAAATGGTGTCCATTACACATACGAATGGCTCTGAACCATTATAACCACTAGCTTTGACTAATAACCTATAAGTATCATTATTAAACCGTAATTAGCGTCCATAGTCCATACGAATGGCACGTGAACCATTATAACCACTAGCTATGACTAATAACCTATAAGTATCCATTTTTTAAACTTAAATTGGTTTCTAGAACTCATACGAATGCCCCGTGAATAATTTTGACCACTAGCAATGACCAATAACCTATAAGTATCGATTTAAAAACTTAATTGGTGTCGATAACCCATACGAATGGCCCGTGAACCATTATAACCACTAGCTACGCCCAATAACCTTTAAGTATCCATGTTAAACCTTAATTGGCGTCCATAGCCCATACGAATGGCCCGTGAACCATTATAACCACTAGCTATGACCAATAACCTGTAAGTATCCATTTTTTAAACTCTAATTCGTGTCTAGAAGCCATACGAATGCCCCGTGAATGATTTTGACCACTAGCTATGACCAATAACCTATACGTATCCATTTTAAACCTTAATTGGTGTCCATTACCCATACGACTGGCCCGTGAACCTTTATAACAACTATCTTCGACCAATAACCTATAAGTATCCTTTTTAAACCGTAATTAGCGTCCATAGCCCATAGGAATGGCCCGTGAACCATTATAACCACTATATACATCCAATAACCTATTAGTATCCATTTTTTATATTGTAATGGGTGTTGATAACTCATACAAATGGCCCGTAAACCTTTATAACTACTAGCTATGACTAATAACCTATAAGTATCTATTTCTTAAACTGTAATTGGTGTCTAGAACCCATACGAATGCCTCGTGAATGATTTTGACCACTAGCTATAACCAATAACTTATTAGTATCTATTTTAAACCTTAATTGGTGTCCATTACCCATACGAATGGCCCGTGAACCATTATAACCACTAGCTATAACCAATAACCTATAAGTATCCATTTTTTAAACTGTAATTGGTGTTGATAACCCTTACAAATTGCCCGTGAACCATTATAACCACTAGCTATGACCAATAACCTATAAGTATCCTTTTTTTAAACTGTAATTGGTGTCTAGAACCCATACGAATGCCAGTGAACGATTTTGACCACTAGCTATGACCAATAACTTATAAGTATCCATTTTAAACCTTAATTGGAGTCCATTACCCATACGAATGGCCCGTGAACCATTATAACCACTAGTTTTGACCAATACCTATAAGTATCCTTGTTAAACCGTAATTAGCGTCCATAGTCCATACGAATGGCCCGTGAACAATTATAACCAATAGCTATGACAAATAACCTATTAGTACCCATTTGTTAAACTGTAATTGGTGTCTAGAACCCATACGAATGCCCCGTGAATGATTTTGACCACTAGCTATGACCAATAACCTATAAGTATCCATTTTAAACATAAATTGGTGTCCATTACACTTACGAATGGCGGGTGAAGCATTATAACCACTAGCTTCAACCAATAACCTATAAATATCCTTGTTAAACCGTAATTAGCATTCATAACCCATACGAATGGCCCGTGAACCATTATAACCACTAGCTTCGACCAATAACCTATAAGTATTCTTCTTAAACCGTAATTAGCGTTCATAGCCCATACGAATGGCCCGTGAAACATTATAACCACTAGCTATGACCAATAACCTATAAGTATCCATTTTTTAAACTATAATTGGTGTCTAGAACCCATACGAATGCCTCATGAACAATTTTCACCACTAGCTGTGACCAATAACTTATAAGCATCCATTTTAAACCTTAATTGGTGTCCATTATCCATACGAATGGCCCGTGAACCATTATAATCACTAGCTTCGACCAATAACCTATAAGTATCCATTTTAAACCTTAATTGGGGTCCATTACCCATACGAATGGCCCGTGAACCATTATAAACCCTAGCTACGACCATTAACCTATAAGTATCCCTGTTAAACTGTAATTAGCGTCCATAGCCCATAAGAATGGCCTGTGAACTATTATAACCAATAGCTATGACCAATATCCTATAAGTATCCCTCTTAAATCGTAATTAGCGTTCATAGCCCATACGAAACGCCCGTGAACCATTATAACCACTAGCTATGACCAATAACTTATAAGTATCCATATTTTAAACCGTAATTGGTGTCTAGTACCCATATGAATTCCCCATGAACAATTTTGACCACTAGCTATGACCAATAACCTATAAGTATCCATTTTAAACCTTAATTAGTGTCCATTACCCATACGATTAGCCCGTGAACCATTATAACCAATAGCTATGACCAATAACCTATAAGTATCCCTTTTAAACCGTAATTAGCGTTCATAGCCCATACGAAACGCCCGTGAACCATTATAACCACAAGCTATGACCAATAACTTATAAGTATCCATATTTTAAACCGTAATTGGTGTCTAGAACCCATATGAATGCCCCGTGAATGATTTTGACCCCTAGCTATGACCAATAACCTATAAGTATCCATGTTAAACCGTAATTGGCGTCCATAGCCCTTACGAATGGCCCGTGAACCATTATAACCACTAGCTATAACCAATAACCTATTAGTATCCATTTTTTAAACTGTAATTTGTGTTGATAACCCATACAAATGGCCCGTGAAGCATTATAACCACTAGCTATGACCAATAACCTATAAGTATCCATTTTTTAAACTCTAACTCGTGTCTAGAACCCATACGAATGCCCCATGGACGATTTTGACCACTAGTTATGACCAATAACCTATAAGTATCCATTTTAAACCTTAATTGGTGTCCATTACCCATACGACTGGCCCGTGAACCATTATAACAACTAGCTTCGACCAATAACCTATAAGTATCCTTTTTAAACCGTAATTAGCGTCCATAGCCCATAGGAATGGCCCGTGAACCATTATAACCACTAGCTATATCCAATAACCTATTAGTATCCATTTTTTAAATTGTAATGGGTGTTGATAACTCATACAAATGGCCCGTAAACCTTTATAACTACTAGCTATGACTAACAACCTATAAGTATCCATTATTTAAACTCTAACTCGTGTCTAGAACCCATACGAATGCCCCGTGAACGATTTTGACGACTAGCTATGACCAATAACCTACAAGTATCCATTTTAAACATTAAATGGTGTCCATTACACATACGAATGGCTCTGAACCATTATAACCACTAGCTACGACTAATGACCTATAAGTATCATTGTTAAACCGTAATTAGCGTCCATAGTCCATACGAATGGCACGTGAACCATTATAACCACTAGCTATGACCAATAACCTATAAGTATCCATTTTTTAAACTTGAATTGGTTTCTAGAACTCATACGAATGCCCCGTGAATGATTTTGACCACTAGCTATGACCAATAACCTATAAGTATTGATTTTAAAGCTTAATTGGTGTCGATAACCCATACGAATGGCCCGTGAACCATTATAAGCACTAGCTACGCCCAATAACCTATAAGTATCCATGTTAAACCTTAATTGGCGTCCATAGCCCATACGAATGGCCCGTGAACTATTATAACCACGAGCTACGACCAATAACCTATAAGTATCCATTTTTTAAACTGTTATTGCTGTCTAGAACCCATACGAATGTCCCGTGAATGATTTTGACCACTAGCTATGACCAATAACCTATAAGTATCCATTTTTTAAACTATAATTGGGGTCTAGAACCCATACGAATGGCCCGTTAACCCTTATAATCACTAGCTTCGACCAATAACCTATAAGTATCCATTTTAAACCTTAATTGGGGTCCATTACCTATACGAATGGCCCGTGAAGAATTATAAACCCTAGCTACGACCAATAACCTATAAGTATCCTTGTTAAACCGTAATTAGCATCCATATCCCATACGAATGGCCCGTGAACCATTATAACCACTCGTTTCAACCAATAACCTATAAGTATCCTTGTTAAACCGTAATTAGCGTCCATAGTCCATCGAATGGCCCGTGAACAATTATAACCAATAGCTATGACAAATAACCTATTAGTACCCATTTTTTAAACTGTAATTGGTGTCTAGAACCCATACGAATGCCCCGTGAACGATTTTGACCATTAGCTATGACCAATAACCTATAAGTATCCATTTTAAACATTAATTGGTGTCCATTACACATACGAATGGCCGGTGAAGCATTATAACCACTAGCTTCAACCAATAACCTATAAATATCCTTGTTAAACCGTAATTAGCATTCATAACCCATACGGATGACCCGTGAACCATTATAACCACTAGCTTCGACCAATAACCTATAAGTATCCTTCTTAAACCGTAATTAGCGTTCATAACCCATAAGAATGGCCCGTGAACCATTATAACCACTAGCTATGACCAATAACCTATAAGTATCCATTTTTTAAACTGTAATTGGTGTCTACAACCCATACAAATGCCCCATGAACAATTTTCACCACTAGCTATGACCAATAACTTATAAGTATCCATTTTAAACCTTAATTGTCCATTATCCATACGAATGGCCCGTGAACCATTATAATCACTAGCTTCGACCAATAACCTATAAGTATCCATTTTAAACCTTAATTGGGGCCCATTACCTATACGAATGGCCCGTGAACCATTATAAACCCTAGCTACGACCAATAACCTATAAGTATCCTTGTTAAACCGTAATTAGCATCCAGAGCCCATAAGAATGGCCCGTGAACCATTATAACCAATAGCTATGACCAATAACCTATAAGTATCCTTCTTAAATCATAATTAGCGTTCATAGCCCATATGAAACGCCCGTGAACCATTATAACCACTAGCTATGACCAATAACTTATAAGTATCCATATTTCAAACTGTAATTGGTGTCTAGTACCTATACGAATTCCCCATGAACAATTTTGACCACTAGCTATGACCATTACCTATAAGTATCCATTTTAAACCTTAATTGGTGTCCATTACCCATACGTTTAGCCCGTGAACCATTATAACCACTAGCTATGACCGATAACCTATAAGTATCCATTTTTTAAATTGTAATTGGTATCTAGAACCCATACGAATGCCCCGTGAATGATTTTGACCAATAGCTATGACCAATAACCTATAAGTATCGATGTTAAACCGAAATTGGCGTCCATAGCCCTTACGAATGGCCCGTGAACCATTATAACCACTAGCTTTAACCAATAACCTATAAGTATCCATTTTTTAAACTGTAATTTGTGTTGATAACCCATACAAATGGCCCGTGAACCATTATAACCACTAGCTATGACCAATAACTTATAAGTATCCATTTTAAACCTTAGTTGGTTTCCATTACCCATACGAATGGACCGTGAACCATTATAATCACTAGCTTCGACCAATAACCTATAAGTATCCATTTTAAACCTTAATTGGTGTCCATTACCCATACGACTGGCCCGTGAACCATTATAACAACTAGCTTCGACCAATAACCTATAAGTATCCTTTTTAAACCGTAATTAGCGTCCATAGCCCATAGGAATGGCCCGTGAACCATTTTAACCACTAGCTATATCCAATAACCTATTAGTATCCATTTTTTAAATTGTAATGGGTGTTGATAACTCATACAAATGGCCCGTAAACCTTTATAACCACTAGCTATGATCAATAACCTATAAGTATCCATTATTTAAACTCTAATTCGTTTCTAGAACCCATACGAATGCCCCGTGAATGATTTTGACGACTAGCTATGACCAATAACCTATAAGTATCCATTTTAAACATTAAATGGTGTCCATTACACATACGAATGGCTCTGAACCATTATAACCACTAGCTACGACTAATGACCTATAAGTATCATTGTTAAACCGTAATTAGCGTCCATAGTCCATACGAATGGCACGTGAACCATTATAACCACTAGCTATGACCAATAACCTATAAGTATCCATTTTTTAAACTTGAATTGGTTTCTAGAACTCATACGAATGCCCCGTGAATGATTTTGACCACTAGCTATGACCAATAGCCTATAAGTATCGATTTTAAAGCATAATTGGTGTCGATAACCCATACGAATGGCCCGTGAACCATTATAACCACTAGCTACGCCCAATAACCTATAAGTATCCATGTTAAACCTTAATTGGCGTCCATAACCCATGCGAATGGCCCGTGAACCATTATAACCACTAGCTATGACCAATAACCTATAAGTATCCATTTTTTAAACTGTTATTGCTGTCTAGAACCCATATGAATGTCCTGTGAATGATTTTTACCACTAGCTAAGACCAATAACCTATAAGTATCCATTTTTAAACTGTAATTGGTGTCTACAACCCATACGAATGCCCCATGAACAATTTTCACAACTAGCTATGACCAATAACTTATAAGTATCCATTTTAAACCTTAATTGTCCATTATCCATACGAATGGCCCGTGAACCATTATAATCACTAGCTTCGACCAATAACCTATAAGTATCCATTTTAAACCTTAATTGGGGCCCATTACCTATACGAATGTCCCGTGAACCATTATAAACCCTAGCTACGACCAATAACCTATAAGTATCCATTTTTTAAACTGTTATTGATGTCTAGAACCCATACGAATGTCCCATGAATGATTTTGACCACTAGATATGACCAATAACCTATAAGTATCCATTTTTAAACTGTAATTGGTGTCTACAACCCATACGAATTCCCCATGAACAATTTTGACCACTAGCTATGACCATTACCTATAAGTATCCATTTTAAACCTTAATTGGTGTCCATTACCCATACGTTTAGCCCGTGAACCATTATAACCACTAGCTATGACTGATAACCTATAAGTATCCATTTTTTAAATTGTAATTGGTGTCTAGAACCCATACGAATGCCCCGTGAATCATTTTGACCAATAGCTATGACCAATAACCTATAAGTATCAATGTTAAACCGTAATTGGCGTCCATAGCCCTTACGAATGGCCCGTGAACCATTATAACCACTAGCTATAACCAATAACCTATAAGTATCCATTTTTTAAACTGTAATTTGTGTTGATAACCCATACAAATGGCCCGTGAACCATTATAACCACTAGCTATGACCAATAACTTATAAGTATCCATTTTAAACCTTAATTGGTTTCCATTACCCATACGAATGGACCGTGAACCATTATAATCACTAGCTTCGACCAATAACCTATAAGTATCCATTTTAAACCTTAATTGGTGTCCATTACCCATACGACTGGCCCGTGAACCATTATAACAACTAGCTTCGACCAATAACCTATAAGTATCCTTTTTTAACCGTAATTAGCGTCCATAGCCCATATGAATGGCCCGTGAACCATTATAACCACTAGCTATATCCAATAACCTATTAGTATCCATTTTTTAAATTGTAATGGGTGTTGATAACTCATACAAATGGCCCGTAAACCTTTATAACTACTAGCTATGACTAATAACCTATAAGTATCCATTTCTTAAACTGTAATTGGTGTCTAGAACCCATACGAATGCCTCGTGAATGATTTTGACCACTAGCTATAACCAATAACCTATAAGTATCTATTTTAAACCTTAATTGGTGTCCATTACCCATTCAAATGGCCTGTGAACCATTTTAACCACTAGCTACGACCAATAACCTATAACTATCCATTTTTTAAACTGTAATTGGTGTTGATAACCCATACAAATGGCCCGTGAACCATTATAACCACTAGCTATGATCAATAACCTATAAGTATCCATTTTTTAAACTCTAATTCGTGTCTAGAACCCATACGAATACCCCGTGAATGATTTTGACGACTAGCTATAATCAATAACCTATAAGTATCCATTTTAAACATTAAATGGTGTCCATTACACATACGAATGGCTCTGAACCATTATAACCACTAGCTTCGACTAATAACCTATAAGTATCATTGTTAAACCATAATTAGCGTCCATAGTTCATACGAATGGCACGTGAACCATTATAACCACTAGCTATGACCAATAACCTATAAGTATCCATTTTTTAAACTTGAATTGGTTTCTAGAACTCATACGAATGCCCCGTGAATGATTTTGACCACTAGCTATGACCAATAGCCTATAAGTATCGATTTTAAAGCATAATTGGTGTCGATAACCCATACGAATGGCCCGTGAACCATTATAACCACTAGCTACGCCCAATAACCTATAAGTATCCATGTTAAACCTTAATTGGCGTCCATAACCCATGCGAATGGCCCGTGAACCATTATAACCACTAGCTATGACCAATAACCTATAAGTATCCATTTTTTAAATTGTTATTGCTGTCTAGAACCCATACGAATGTCCCGTGAATGATTTTGACCACTAGCTATGACCAATAACCTATAAGTATCCATTTTTAAACTGTAATTGGGGTCTAGAACCCATACGAATGGCTCGTGAACCATTATAATCACTAGCATCGACCAATAACCTATAAGTATCCATTTTGAACCTTAATTGGGGTCCATTACCCATACGAGTGGCCCGTGAACAATTATAAACCCTAGCTACGACCAATAACCTATAAGTATCCTTGTTAAACCGTAATTAGCATCCATATCCCATATGAATGGCCCGTGAACCATTATAACCACTCGTTTCGACCAATAACCTATAAGTATCCTTGTTAAACCGTAATTAACGTCCATAGCCCATACAAATGGCCTGTGAACCATTATAACCAATAGCTATGACCAATAACCTATAAGTATCCATGTTCTAAACTGTAATTGTTGTCTAGAAACCACACGATTTTGACCACTAGCTATGAACAATAACCCATATATCCATTTTTTAAACTGTAATTGGTGTCTAGAACTCATACGAATGCCCCGTGAACGATTTTGGCCACTAGCTATGACCAATAACCTATAAGTATCCATTTTAAACATTAATTGGTGTCCATTACACATACGAATGGCCCGTGAACCATTATAACCACGAGCTTCGACCAATAACCTATAAGTATCCATGTTAAACCGTAATTAGCGTCCATAGTCCATACGAATGGCACGTGAACCATTATAACCACTAGCTTCGACCAATAGCCTATAAGTATCCTTGTTAAACCGTAATAGCGTTCATAGCCCATACAAATGGCATGTGAACCATTATAACCACTAGCTATGACCAATAACTTATAAGTGTCCATATTTTAAACTGTAATTGGTGTCTAGAACCCATACGAATGCCCCATGAACGATTTTGACCACTAGCTATGACCAATAACCTATAATTATCCATTTTAAACCTTAATTGGTGTCCATTACCCATACAAATAGCCCGTTAACCATTTTAACCATTAACTATGACCGATAACCTATAAGTAAACCCATTCGAGTGCCCCATGAATGATTTTGACCACTAGCTATGACCAATGTTAGGTCACAACAACCCTGGTTTGTATAGTATTTAGATAGAATTAGATTACTTAAGACAAATAATGTACTGAACACAAGAATATAGTCAAACGTAATATTCCACTAAGTGTGGCTTGTTGCGAAAAAACAAGACCACTGAATAATTACAAAGTATGTGAATGAACGTGTAAACAAGACCAAGTGATCTCTAATTATAATGATATAGAGATCTTACAAGATGGGCAAAGGAGTAACGGAAGGACCGGACAAGGAATATGACTAAGATCAAGGGATTTGATCTAGTCAGTTACATATGAGATTGTAATTCAGTCCTTCCACTCAGTATTGGATTTCCAATTATGAGTACTGATACTGAGTGGCCAATACTACCCACTCAGTATCACACCGAGACTTAGCTAATATATTCTACAAACTATTCTAAGCTAGTCTAGGTTGTCGTGTTATCTTAAGATTCTAATGGGGTAAGGCTTTTTGCCTTAACAATCTCCCCCTATCTAATGGTTACAAGATAATTACAAAGTGAAATTTAAACAAAAACTAATTAGGCAGCAGAGTCTTCATCTTCTTCATTGTTTGTTGATGGATTCAAGCTCATAGAAGACCACTTTCTTGATATGGATGACCTCTTCTCTTCTTTTCAGTTCATCCTGCCTGTTATTGAGCACATCAACAATCTTCTTTCTGAGCCAAGAATCCTCCTTCTTGGTTATCATCCACTTCAGTCCCACTAGATGACTGATATGTGCTTTTGGCATATCTTCTTCAGTAATAAAGCACTCCCTATCCTCTAGGTCAGTGTACATATATCTAGAGGTTGGATATATGGTGCTCTTTTGATCCTGGAAAACAAGGTTAGGAGGTACAGGGTATGAGTTAAAAAATCTAAATGAGTTAAGGCATTCAAGTTTATTATTCTTGTAAGCCTCAGTCATCACACTGAGTGCCCTGTAATCTTCTTGATATAATATGCCTTTCTCAAAGCATACTGTAGAAACAACCCATATTTCATCCACCATCATTTGGGCTTCAAAGGATCTTGATGGCAGCTCCCTTATCAATCTGGAAATCTTGACCCAGTCTTGGAGCCCCATATTCTTGATATCATGAAGAAAGATCTTCATGGGAGGACTGACTGGTCCAGTGCAGAATGCAACTATGGACCTCTCAACAGTTTTGACATTTATTTTGTTGATGTCAATGTTTAGCTAGTGTATGTCCCTCACACTGAGAAAAGTTCTGTTTCTCAGCATACCCATTATGTTCTCCCTATACCTTGTTCTTTGAGCCACTATGTTCCAATACTGTTGAAGAATATCATCTCCTTTTCTTGTTATTCTGTGAGATGTTGATGGAACACTAGCCTTAGTATCAGTATCTGGATCTTCTTCCTTGATAGGGAAGAACTTTTGAGATTCAATCTCATCCTTAATCTCTTGAGAAGTCACCTCCTCAGTATCATGAACAGATCTCCTAGGTCTGGTGATTAAAGGAGTTGGATCAGATTCATCACTTGACTCAGAGGACATAACCACTCTTGTCATTCTTCTAGTAATTGGCCTTCTAGGAGCCCTAGAAGCCACTTCAGCATGAGGAGAGTGTGGTTGTTTTTGAGACTCTTCATCATCGGAGGATGATGAGGAAGAGCTTTCTTGATCAGCCACATCCAGTGCAAAGTTAAGGAAGTTCTGATATGGCACTGGATTGGGTTCTTCGACTTCATCATCAGCAATAGGCCAGATGAATGGCATGTATACCACAATCTGCAAGTTGTTCTCTTCAGGAGCAGGTGGCTCAGTATTAACTTGATGAGTTTGGTCAGTGTTAGTCTCACCCTGAGCAGATGGCTCAGATGGTTCTTCAAGTTGTTGCAAGACTGACCTCCCTCTTTGTCTTCTTCTCTCACACTGGACCCGAAGTGGTTCAGTATGAGTGAGTTGTTGATGTTGTTGCTGTTGAGATTGATCTTCATTTAATTTTCTTCTTTTCTCCCCCTGAGCAGATGGCTCAGGTTGATCAACCTCACTTTCTCTTTGTCTCTTCTCCCCCTTATTGTTATCATTGGATGGGGAAGGAATAGGTTCAGTATCACCACCTATGTCCCCTTCTGGATCATCATGTGTAGGGGGAGGGTATAGGCTCTGTGGCAGCATCAGTATCATCCTCAGGATCAACAATGGAGGGTGATTTCCTTGGCTCAGTATCATTGCCTCCTTCATATTCTTCATTGTTTCCACCATGTTAAGACTGTGGAGTTGGTGGAGGCTGATGTTGTTGTTGGAGTAGTGCGACTGACTATTTTAGTGATTCAATCTCACTACTCATGGTGTCCATCTCTGCTGCATGATTGTCTGTAAGCTCACATGTTCCTCTGGAGCCTGTTCTGTCTGATTACCCTGCACAGATGGTGCTAAAGAAACAAAAAATAGGAAATTGGTTACTTTTGAAAGGTTTTACAAATAGAATTGTGTTGTGGTTTAACTCTATAATCATTTAAACAGAATGTTGAAGTCTGTATTTCATCTGGTTCATGATGAAATATTGTGGACTTGTGCAAAGAATGTGTAAAAAAAATTTCAGTAAAAAGTGATTTGTGATTGTGTTTAAGTAGCTCAGTGTAGGATTGGTCACACTTTCTGAAAAAGGTTTGGGTTTAGGAAATCGAAGCCTGGGATGTGCCTCTTTTTATTTTCAATGTTTATCACTCGGTATCAGAGTGATAACAGAAATGTGGCTAAAACCCCATGGAAAATATTTGGCTAATGTGGCTTAAGGGTCCGTGATCACTTCTTAAATCATGTGATTCAACTCAAAAATAAGTTGGATATGATTCAAGCAGCACCAGTGGGTGTCAATGTGACATCAACCACCATTGTCTCTTTATATGTTGAGACAACTGTAGACTGACAATTATCATTTTGGTGCTTAGTGTATGAATGTTGCATAGTAGCAGTGGGCTAACTATGTTGGTCATAAGTGGATATATATTTGAAAGTTCGATTGAGACTTTGGTCAGTATTGAGTTGGTACTGGCCAATACTTAGTCTCTATTTGAGACTTTGTCGGATTCCCTTCTACCATCTGCAGAGCTCGGTGCTGGATCATTTGTGTGTTGATTTGAACCATCAGCACCTTCAGGAGCTACTTCTCTTCTATCCGGAGCACCTTCCAGTGTGTGTTGCTCAAACTGAAGCTCCACATCAAGAGGAACATGAGGTTCCTCAATTGGTTGGGCAATTGGTTCTGGTTCAGGACCTGGAAGGGCCGCAGTTGCAGCAATCACATTCTGCTCTTGAAGAGAGACAGTCAAAGATGGAGCATGTGCATGCTGCATGTCTTCTTCAGATGATAAGGCCCCCATCATTAATTGAGTCAAACTTCATCTTCTTCTTCTTCTTAGAACAGGAGGCTGCACCTCGATTGACTCAGTATTAGTATCTGATGCAGTATGAGGAGCATCAGGATCCTGTTCATGTTGTGGACTGTGTGGTTGTTCTTGTTCTGGATCTGGTTGAGCATCCATCATCTCAACATCCTGATCTGCATTACCACCATCACCACCATCATCATCATTATCATCATCATTACCATCATCTGATTCAGTATCAGAATCATCTTCATCATCATCTTCTTCATCATTCAAATGTGCCTGTACAATCGCCCACATGGAGTGACTCAGTACAGGTTCTCCTTCCCTTGGTCGGTAAAAGTAAATCTTCTCATTTAGGGGAGGAAGATCAGCTTTTGGACTGTTGAATTCATCATAAATGTGTGCAGCCATCGAACTTCGGAAGATGAGGGATATAAACCTGCAAAAGGGTACATTGAATTCTCTGATTTTAGCACTAACCAAAGTAGCTAGCTCATTGAATATCAGTCTTGCATAGTCAATGTCCCGACCATAGTACATAGCATGTACCATCTGCATCCCAAACTCATTGATTTGGTCCAAAGCTCCAGTCTTGTGCGTCATACACCGAATAATTGTAGAAATAAGAACACCCCACATTGCACCAAATTCATTTCGTTTAATGATACCCGTGGTTCCTCTGCGACCAATGAAAGGCAATACTGATCGGGCCTCTGTTCGATCAACAAAAGGCTCATACTGAGCGTGGGCAGGAAGTCGCAGTGTTTCCCGTATAATGGCAGTTGAGACAAAGACCCTTCTTTGGTCACGAATAGCCCATCTAGTAATCATATCTGGAGAGTCTAGTCTTGCAGAGTACCAGATTTCACACAGCATCTCTAGATATATAGCTCGAGGAGATAGAGCCAGAGCTCGAGTGATAGGACAATGCTTCATGTATGTAACAATATGTGTGAATTCGGGGCAGTCCCAAGCTTGAGGAATATTGAAATTAGCAGTGATGTTGTTCCTCGCAAATTTGGGCACCTCATCTTTTCTAAACTGGGTCGCCGGTGCAACATCAGGTGCGACGAATCTGTAGTTTGCCATCTGTGATCTGAAATTAAGGAATTTCTTGCAAAGAGAGGGTGAGTTCGTTAATCGTAGAGAGAAATCGGAGAAGAAAGAATGAAATAACTGTTAGAAAGTTTTAAATGAAAGAGAGAAACGGTTATTTATACTTAATTAGGCGATAATTTTGGTATTGGGAAGTAAAAACGGCTGCAATGATAGCCTTATCCTGTTCCAACGGTAACTTTCTTATTAAGAAAGGTTACCGTTGGGGATTATAGGGTTTAGAATTAGGTTAACACTCCAGGACTTCCAATACCGAGTTAAAAAAAATTAAATTTAAAAAAAATTAAAAATATAAAAACATTTAATTTAACTTGGAAATTAATAAAAAAAATTAAAAATTATTGAATTTTGATCAATCAGACAAGTGATACTGAGCTGGTCAGTATTAGAACTAATACTGAGTAAACATTATCAGAAAAATTTGAGAAAAATCAAGGATTCAGCATGCCCAATTGCCCTAGTAGATACATAAACCTTTCTTCAGAGAGAGGTTTAGTAAACACATCAGCCAATTGGTCATCTGTAGGAACGAAATTTACCTCAACCTTACCCTTTTCCACATTATCTCGAACAAAGTGGTGTCTGATATCAATGTGCTTTGTTCTTGAGTGATAAACTGGGTTCTGAGTGATAGCAATAGCACTCTTGTTATCACAATGAATAGGTGTCTTCTGAAAGTTGAACCCATAGTCCATAAGTTGATACTGCATCCATAAGAGTTGAGAACAACAGCTTCCTGCAGCAACATATTTTGCTTCTGCTGTGGAAGTTGCTACTGAGTTTTGCTTCTTGGATGACCAACCAACTAAACTTCCACCAAGGAATTGACATCCTCCACTTATGCTCTTTTTGTCCAACTTGCAACCTGCAAAATCTGCATCTGTATACCCTTCACGCTCAAAGTCTGAGTCTTTGGGATACCAAAGACCCATGTTAGGAGTCCCTGAAAGATATCTAAAGATACGCTTAACAGCTTTCATATGGGATTCCTTGGGATCAGCCTGATACCGAGCACACAAACATGTTGCAAACATTGTATTAGTCCTGCAAGCAGTTAAGTAAAGTAAGGAACCAATCATACCTCGGTATGTGGATTGACATACTGGCTTACCAGTCTCATCCTTACTTATTTTATCCTAGGTACACATAGGAGTGTGCATGGAAGATAAATTTTCAAATTTATATTTCTTCAGCATGTCATGCACATACGTACTTTGGTTTATAAATGTGCCATCAGGCTTTTGATCAACTTTTAAACCAAGAAAATAAGTAAGTTCTCCCATCATACTCATCTGATACAGATATGACTTTATCTTAGCAAACCAATCACACATAGACTTGTCAGTGGAGCCAAAGATAATATCATCTACATATATCTGAATAACTAATATGTCAGAACCTTTCCTTTTTTAAAATAATGTTTTATCAATTTTACCTCTTATAAATTTATTTTCAATTAGATACTCAGACATGGTATCATACCAGGCTCTGGGAGCTTGTTTGAGCCCATACAAAGCTTTATCAAGCTTGAAAACATAATTAGGAAATTTAGAATCAACAAAACCTGGTGGTTGTTTAACATAAACTTCCTCTTGTAGTTTTCCATTGAGAAAAGCACTCTTGACGTCCATCTGATAAACTTTGAAGTTCTTGAAGGCTGCATATGCAAGATACAGCCTAATAGCTTCAATTCTTGCAACTGGTGCAAAAGTTTCATCATAGTCAATGCCTTCTTCTTGCCTATAGCCCTGAGCAACCAGTCTTGCCTTGTTTCTGATTACAACACCATCCTTGTCAATCTTGTTTCTGAACACCCACTTAGTACCAATAATAGTTTTGCCAGCCAGAGGTGGTACTAAGTTCCATACCTTGTTTCTTTCAATTTCTGTAAGCTCTTCTTTCATTGCTTCTACCCAGTGTTCATCTTTTAAAGCTTCATCAGCTTTCTTTGGTTCCATGGTAGATAGAAAACTTGAGAAGAAACAGAATTTGGCAGTGGCTTGGGGTTCAAAAGCTAACTTTCTTCTTGTTTGGACACCTTGTTCAATTGGACCGATGATATTTGAGTGAGGATGGTCTCTGAGTTCCATTAGATTGTTTCCTAAGGGAGCATTTGAAGCAAGATCAACTATATCTTGTTGAACTGGGGTGTTGTCTGTCTGATACTGATCTGAGGTTTGTTTTGTATTAGACAGTTCTGGTTGTTGTTCTTCTTCATTTTGCAGATCTGAGGTGAGGCCTTGTGAAGTATTGGAAGTTTCACCTTCTTCATATGTGGAGTTGTTCAGATCAATTATTGGGAACTCATTATTGGGGTTCTCAGAAATGGGAACCTCAGTATTTGTTGCAGTTGTATCATTTTGAGTTATGAATTGATCAGTATCACTCATACCATGGTCAACATAGTATGGGTGAGACTTGCATTGGAGTTTTCTGGATTGCATAAGGTTTCTAAACCACTTATGTCCTCCTGTACTGAATCAGAATGCACATCCGGAGTTTCATCAAACGTAACATGGATAGATTCTTCAATCACCTTTGTAGACAGAATAAACACTCTGAAGGCTTTAGAGTGTGGTGAATAGCCCATGAACACACCTTTATTAGATTTTGGGACCAAATTTGTTGAGATTTTGTTTAGTAATGAGTACAAAACATTTACTCCCAAAGATGTGGAAATATTCCACATTAGGAACCCTGCCATGATATAACTCATAAGGAGTCTTGTGATGTCTTTGGACTATGGTGGCTCTGTTCTGTGTAAAGTTAGCACAGTTTACAGCTTCAGCCCAGAAGCTCAGTGCCAGTCCAACATGACATAATAAAGTTCTTGCAGCTTCAGTCAATGTTCTATTTTTCCATTCTACAACACCATTTTGTTGTGGTGTGTAGGCTGCAGAGAAGTTTTGTACAAATCCTTTGTCTTCACTTAAATCAGCTAAGAACTCAGTACCATGGTCACTTTAAAGTTGTTTGACCTTGTTGCCTTTTTGTAGTTCTTCTCTCTTGATAAAGGCAATAATTTCTATGGTAGCATCTGATTTTGTCTTGAGGAAGATGACCCAAGTGTATCTTGAGTATTCATCAACCTTGACCAGTGTATAGATCTTATTGCCCAGAGTTGTTGTACTGATGGGGCAAAAAAGATCCATATGTATCATGGTAAGAGGTTCATTTATTGAGTGATTGACTTTTGATTTAAATGAACTCTTCTTCTGCTTGCCCATTTCACATGTTGTACACAACTTATCTTTAGAATAAGTAATTGTGGGCAACCCTCTCACCAACTTCTTCATACTGAGCTCGTTGATGTTTCTGAAATTGATGTGAGCGAGTTTCTTGTGCCACATCCAGTTCAGTTCTGGATTGACTTTAGAAAGCAGGTAGACTCGAATAGTAGGGTCTAGTTCAGACAGGTTAACCACATAGACATTTTTCTCTCTTCGAACAATGAGTACAGGTTGCCCTTTGTCATTGTAGATGAATCCTGCAGTCTTCCTGAAGCGAGCTTCATTGTCATGATCACCCATCTGGCTGATACTGAGCAGAATGTGTTTTAGACCCTCTACATAGGCAACTGTTTTAAAAGTTATGTTGCCTGCCTTGATTACTCCATATCCTCTTGTTTTTCCTACTGAATCATCCCCAAACTTGACAGAAGGACCCTTCTCTGGTGTATAGTTTAGAAGGTACTCCATACTGCCAGTCATGTGTCTTGAGCAGCCACTATCTAAGTATCATTTTCTGTCACCCTGCAGAAGACACAAAATTATGATTAGTTCTTTTTAGGGACCCATTTCTGAATGGGACCTTTGGTAGGAGAAAAAGGTTTAGGCTTGATCTCTTTAGATGGAGAGGTCAGTATCACTTCAGGGGAAACCTTGGAGGTTTTCTTTGTTGATACTGATTTAGATTCTCTCTTTTTCTTTGGTACTGAGTACCTAGGACTTGAGAGATCAGTCCAGCATTCATCCCCTTTATGACCAGTATGGTGACATCTATAACATTTTCTAGGTCTATTTCTGAACAAATTTTCATATGGAATTTTAGAAAATTAGTTTTCTTTTGGTTGACCAGTATGAGTAAGTTTTGCAAACTTTTGACTTAAGACTTTAATCTGATCATCAATAGATTTTAAAATGTTACTTTTGTCATTTTTTTATGGGTGGTTTATTATTATTTTTAACTGGTTTAGGAGGAGATGGATCTGGTTTCTTCTTTTTTTTTTGGCAAAGAAGTCTTATTATTTATAGACTTCTTACTTTTGCCACTTGAAGATCCTGTTGAAGTTGATTTTTGATTATCATTTTTTAAAATAACAACTTTAACAGGCTCTTTGCGTTCTCCAGCACATGACTTTTATGTTCCTGCAACTTCAGTATCAGTTAAAACACTTGAAGTAGAAGTAGTTTCATTTTCATTATATTTTTCAAAAGTAGTTATATTAAACAATAATTCAAATGGTGGAACAATAGATGTATCATACTGCACTACTTCGTGTTCAGTATCAGAAATTTCTTTTTCAGGAAATTCAATACTGAGCACTTGTAGTTCAGTATAACACTTTGAACAGATAGATGGACCAATAGCTTTATCAAAAATGATTTTGTCCTCATCATCTGACTCAGTTTGACATCCAACTTCACAAAAGGTTTTTGATTTGACAAACTGAATAGGGTTCATATTAGAAAATTCTTCAAATAAATCAGCAGAATTGTTTCTATTTTTTAACTGAGGATCAACACCAAGTGCAGCCCTCACATTTTCTGGAAATTGTTGATTTAGACATTTATTTTTAATAGAAGCATTTCCCCAAGATTTACACTGTTTTTCAAATTTTTCTTTTTCCAGTTTGTGTAGATGAGCTTTATCAGCTAATCTTTGGTTCATGTCATGTAAGTTCAAAAAATTTAGTTCTAAATCTTTAAATTTTGCTAATTTATCTAAATGTTCATTATTTACCATTTCAAGTTCAAGAATAGTTAATTTTGAAGCTTTTCTTTCTGTACTAAAGTTTTAAGATCAACAATCATGTACTAACAAATCTTTTCTTTTTCATTCACTGAATAAGTTTGAAAGGAACTCACCTTGTACAACTGAGTGGAATCCCAATCAGTATGAACACTCATCCTCTCAGCTTCTTTGATGTCTTTCTCAAAGGAGCTCTTCAAATTTTCTTCAATGAAAGCCATAAAGACTTTGTTTTCAACTTCTTCCTCATCATCATTGAGCTCTTCATCCATCCAAGCTTCAGAGTAAAGTGCCTGATGAGGTGCTCCATTCCCTGCTGCACCCTTGCCCTTGCTCCAGTTCTTCAACTTGACATACTTGTCCCTATACCGTTTAGCTCGGTATGCAATCTTGTCATTCTGATCAGTTTCAGTTGACTTAGTATGATAGTTGGCAGCAATGCGTCCAGGCTTTCCACACCTGTAGCATAGACCTAATATTTGGTCGGTATTGGAAGAGCTAACACCCAGCCTCTTCTTCTTCAACTGATCCAGCTTCATAGACATTAGAGCCATTTGAGTTTCAAGCTCCTCTGCCTCAACATCAGCAAGATCAACCTCTGCCTCTTCAGGCTCAGTGACAGTATAAGCCCGTTGCACAACTAAAGCCTTGCCAGTGGAAGTCTTGTCAGTTTTCTTCCAGTTGATAAGTCTTGCAGCATTGTTCTCTTCATGATTCAACATTAAACCATACAGTGTTTGAAGAGTGTATGTTTCAATGTTGTTAGCAGCATTGACAGAGTTTGTCATGCCATGAAATTGTTGAGGAAATGTCACACCCCGCCAAAAATGAGTTTTAATTCATTTAAAATGTTTTGCGGAAGAACGAAGGTGTAACGTTCATGACAAATAGCAAAAATTAAGTAAACAAACAACCACGCAATAACGAAAAATAAAGGTTTGTTTCACTTTCCAAAAGTAGAAAGTTTCCAAAAATAGTAAGTTTCCTAAAATAGAAATTGTTTGAAATGAAATGATTTTTCGTAAACTTAATGTTTTAATCATGGCTCACGACAATCCCAATGCTCATATCCTCCAAACTCCACTGCACCTAATTACCAGGAAAAACATAAATAGTAAAAGGGTCAACAATAATGTTGAGTGAATCCACAGGGTTAAAGTAAAGAGTAAGGTAAAGTAAATGTTTTTGCTACTCAAAATGTTTGTTATGAAAATGATTTATGACTGAAAATGTATAAGGTTCAACACTCACATGACATGAGAAGTAAATATGAAAAGTGAAGTGTAATTGTAGAATATCTACCATTACTAGTTATGTTTATGAAAATGTGTTCAACAAATTGTTATGTTTGACATCGCATGAACTGTTATCCCTAACAGGTAGCTAGTCTATTGAGTTAATATACCAACCCCTAAGTCCACTGTAACACCCATAAATTTACAGGATTTTTAAAATTTTTGAAAATAAAATTATAATCGAAAGGTCCCATAAATAAATCTCAGATATTAATATTTAACATTTAAAACGTATTTATTGCGGAAATAATTAAGATAAAGTAAAGTGTTTTAAAATATTAAATGATGTCCACATCAGTAATAAAAAGATACAGCGGTCAACCGTCCACCTTCTCCTTTCCTTTGCTGGTACCTGAAACAATGTGGGGGAAAGTTTGGGTCAGCTGGGGAAGCTGAGTGAATAATTCTCAAAATGCAAACAATCATAACATACAACACATGAGGGCACATCGGTGTACACCTACTCAGAATCTACTCGATTAATTACTCAGATTTATTTCTCAGATTTTATTACTCAGATTTTATTTATATAGCGCGCTAGTGTGACTTGGGACGAGAGATCAACCTCGACCCGCCTCACACCACCTCAACACCTGTACTCTTCGGTGTTGAGTCAAAAAGGCCTGGCACCAGTACTCTTCGGTGCCAAGTCAAAACGTCTGACACCAGTGCTCTTCGGTGTCAAGTCAGATATAAACTCAGACGGGAATAATCCCAAAAACAAGGCCTGGCACCAGTACTCTTCGGTGCCAAGTCAAAACGTCTGACACCAGTGCTCTTCGGTGTCAAGTCAGATATAAACTCAGACGGGAGGTGATCCCAAAACTCAGATGTGTGTTATTATGTTTTATTATCTCTTTAACATAATTATCTCAGATTGCCCTAGCAAGTAATAGCACAGAATGACTCTGTGCCGAGCTCAGTTACCCAGGCACAATGTCTCAGATCATGAATAAGTAAACAGCTGCTCAGATACTCAGATAACAGATCAAACTCAGATAGCAGATGAAACTCAGATAACAATTAAAGTGCAAGTAATATAACACGTAAGTCATGCATGTATAACGTTAAAACTGAATACACGGTGAGAATACTCACCTCGAGAAACGTAAGCTCCAAAGGATCCTCAATACTCTAAGGCGCTGCTCGGTTATTCCTATATGATCCTAAAAGTATAAAAATGAAACCCGAATTACAATCCGTTCTAAGGACTCAATTTAGAAAACTGGCAGCACCCGTCGGTCTCACGGAAACTGCTATAACTCTTAAACTGTGCAGTAGATTTATCCCATATTTTTACCATGAAAAGTAGACAACCAGAACTACATATCTCTGTGAGACGGTCACTGGCCAAAACAGAATCTAAGTGTCTCAAACAGTGATGCAAGACAGACCTGCTGCACAGGTCATCTTCCTAACAGCAGCATACTAAATCGACTATAACTTTTAAACCGTAATTCGGATTGACGAGAGAGTCGCGGCATTGAAAAGCTAACTCAGAAAACAAGTGACCAGCATGGACCAAAAATCCAAAAACGTATTTTAAGTGTGGTAAAAACAGACCCGAACTCGACCCACAGAATCTGCCCAGAAATTCAACATGTAGTTTAAAACCCGTTTTAAAACCCGACATTAACTCATTTATTCACGAGGCACCCGACAGTCCCGAAGCTCATTTTTAATTTCAGAAACATATTTACAACAAATCTAAGCCTTTATTTAAAACGTTCCTCGGTTTAGGAAACCAAGAACCTAAAGGTTCGGTTTCCGGGTTTTTCGGTTAGTAAAACGTCTAGCTATCAACAACATGTTTTTCCCAACCCTATACCGATTCTCATAAAATTCAGTGCCTGGACCCGAGCCCTCACAGCTCAGTCTTTGACCCAATCAACAAACTAATCGGTTTAATACCCAAATTCTTAATGAGATTTCGGTTTGACACTTATATCAACAACACTAAAAATTTACAATAAATCACTACAAGCTCAGGACTACAATCGATTATGCTCAGCTCGATAATCTGCAACTCCTAGTTGAATCCCAGATTCGAAATTTAATTAAAAACCAGAAACGAATGAAATTAGAGATGAAAATTCGGTACCTAGCAATTCTCAATACCCAAATCAGTAATTCCAGAAACTTGTGACTAGCTTAATGCTCGACCTCCAAAATAGAAATCCCCCCAGTTACTTCTTGATTTCTGCTCGACGATTAGGGGAAACAGAAAACGAAGATCAAGAATATCTAAAATATAGGAAAGGGTTACGAGATTATACCTTTACGAATCAAACACGCAAGAAACACGAATACCCGAATCGCCAACCCACAACACCAAAACACGGTCGCCCCGCTCCTGCTTGCTTGCTGTCGTCGAAGAGTGGAAAGGGAAAAAAAAAAGGAATTCACGGCTGGTAGGGAATTAGGGTAATTTATGTATACGGATTAAGTTAAATGATGGCAAGGCTTGCTTAGCGGGCTCTAAAATCTACGGGCTCTCTCTCTACTTCCTTTTCTCCTCGGGCCGAACAAAGTACGAAGGGAGCAAGGGGGTTTCGGCCTTAGAATAGAATAAAAGATTGCGGGTCTCGGCCTTGGCCTTTGGCCGGCCTTGACTCGACATTCAACTCTCCGAAGTTTAAAACGTCATGTAACTAAAACGTTACATAATTAAATAACACGTATAAACGAACCGTCACACATAATTATTATACGTTCGACTCATAGACCAAAAATCATAATTTAAATTAAATTTTAAATTATTAATTTATTGAAATTTCCGGGCGTTACAACTCAACTCCACTTGAAATAGACTTCGTCCCAGAAGTCATCGCTCGGGAGAAGTTCAGGGTAGCGATCTCGCATCTCGAAACTCAGGGGCGTTAACGACACACGTCCTCGAATGGAGAAAACGATAAGCTTATGAATGAAAAAGGAGCTCTTTAGGGTGACCTAGTCCATCATAATCAACTCTGGCTCCTGCAACTGCTCATACAATCTTCCGTCTCTAATGGCACAAAAAGATGAGGCCTAAAAGAATAAAAAACAAAATCGAAATGTTTTCTAAAAATCTCGGTTTATCTCAAAAAGGAAAGGATGTCGATAATAAGTACAAAATGATTCACGATACTCCTGCTGAAGGCATCTTCTTGCTCTCGTGGTCGAACACAGTTTCTGCACCCAGTGGTTAATCATGCGTTAAATCTCCGATTCAACTCCACTTGGAGATTTGTTACGGTTTGGTTTGTGGCGACCGATGATCTCGACGTGGTACTCGGTCATTCAATCCATCCTCACGGTCACACTCGACTCTCTTATGGCAATAACAATAAGTTTTCATGGGAAATTACTTCATGCACAACTCTATCAATTGATCACAATATACCTTAGCAACAGGCAAAATTTCATTATTGGAAATTCTCTATCAGAATGACTCAGAAAGGTCCTCTATTCTATAGGACAATAATTTGCTTTAGGTACAAAAACAATTTAGTGGTCTACACCGCTAGCAACTAATATAAAAACAGGCAATTTATTCACAAGGAATATACATATCCCACATAATTCTCATATACTCAGGTATATAACTCAGAAGTAAGGTCTAAAAAAACATAACTCAGAAGTCTAACTCAGGATTGAACTCAAAACATATCTCAGGAGTATGACTCTGAAATAAACTCGGAAATAT
The DNA here is from genome assembly GCA_963853835.1 of Calendula officinalis. Lineage (NCBI taxonomy): Eukaryota > Viridiplantae > Streptophyta > Magnoliopsida > Asterales > Asteraceae > Calendula > Calendula officinalis. The sequence continues at coordinate 19,886,570 of OY970828.1, read as the reverse complement.
AACTCGGGAACAAATTCAAAAATCTTAACACAGATTCAAACTCAGAAATCTAATCTCAGAAACAAAACCAGCAATCTAATCTCAGACATAAAACCCGAATTCTATCTCAAACATAAACTGATAAAATAATAATATTTATTGGCAATAACATTATATGTAAATCACATTTTTTTTTACTCATTTTTATGAGTACTCGCTTGTTCCAATTCACTAGCTTATAATACTTGAGCTGATAAGTCCTCTCTCAACAGTGTTATTAGTTGTCAGAATAACTATTCTTTAACCCCTTACCGTTACCTCCCCCTATTAGGTTTGCATATTAATTACTCATTTTAATAACCCTCTAATTAGCTCAGATTAACAATCTTGTCATTTAATCCTCTTTAATATGTTCTCATTCTACTACATTTAGTGGTTTCTCGATAATATATTATTAAATGTTTAATCATTCAACTAATTTAACGATCCTTTAATAGACCGTTTCGCTGATTTTACACAATTTAAAATGTCTCTTAATTATTTTGACCATATCTACTCATTAAATTCATGTTACCCACTAAAAAAATTCCCATTACATTTTATACTCTTATTTTAATGATCTCTCATTACTCAATTTACGAATCAAATTGTTAATCTACTACCTTCTCATCTTCCCTAAAATCTTGTTAATTCAATAAAATCTTCTTGTTTAATTCACTTATTGCATTCCTCATCTAACTATTCTCAATTCAATAATTTAATAATAACAAGGTATCTTATTTGATAACTTTAAATAATGAAATATATTACCCAACCCAATAAGTTCAGTTTACTAATTCTTCTTAACCTAATTTAATAATTACTCATAACCAACTATTCTCATTGCTCCGATATATTAACTTCCCGTTAATTTAATACTTTTCTCCTTTGACTCATTTTATTAATTTGCTTATGTAACTCGGTTTGTAAATTTCTTATAACTCAAAATTATTCCATAATTAATCAAGATAAAATTTTATCATTTAGCTCGTTTTAATAATAACTCATTACCAGCAAATTACCGATCTCATTTTAACTCCTTTTCCTCAAAATTTCATTGTAGCAGTTTTCTCATATTCGACTCATTAATAAGTTCTCGCCACTTTAATTTAATGATTTCTCATTATCACATTTATAACCACCCAAGAATAAGTATACAGTCTTATTTTGTATATAATGGTAGTATTACTACTTCCCTTTTGCATGATATTCATTCAACCCAATTAACTTGATTTATTAATTTCTCCAGTAAACCCGATCTATCAATTTTATAAACTCGATAGTTCCACTATAAAGTTAATTTAATTATTCTCAATTTGCTCTCTTCGGCAGTCACACTTATAAAATTTCTAATCAAATATATCTATCTAGATTTCGCACTTAAATTTATACCAACAAAATCTCTCTGCATAAGCATCGTGCTCATAATATTTATAAATAATAATTAATGATAATTATTTCTTGACAATTTTCCTTTTTACCCCTACTCAACTCCACTTGGGGAAAACTCGTCCTCGAGTTTGGCACTAGAATTCTCTATTGTGATAACATAAACATCATATACTCACTCAAGCAAATAACATGCATAAAATAAATTCACAATAACAATCATTGGTCCATCGTTCCCCTCAAAATCTCCCCATAACCATCCAAAAGTTCGGTGTGTACGGTAATAGGGGCCCTCTATTACTTTCGACACCTACCTTTGTTTGGTCACGGGTCAATCCCAAAGTTCACAACTTCCCACACATAAATCCACCAGCAAATCACACTAAAAAGGAAGAAAATTTTACTTTCATATCTGATAAATTACTCAAAATCTTATAAACATTACTCATAAATGCACTCATCAAAAAGGCACGCAGCCAAAGTATTTTATTATGTTTTTAACTCAGAACATAATATAACTACTAGGCTCTTCTGATTCATTTTTAAATAAATCATCACTGAATTCATGATGATAGTCTCCCTTTAGTTCACTTTTAATAAATACCCTTTAAGATAAACTTGAAAAATTTCCGTTTAATTTGACTCGGCAATCCTCGATTAGTTGGTATAACAAACTTATATAGGTTATTCAATATCTCTGTGTTAAATTAATAATCTCTCACTGAATTCATAAAAAAAATTATGGATTTTCAGACTCAGCTATTAAAATCACATACTTTAAAAGTTTTCTCATTTGATCTCAATTTAATAAATCTCGGTTTATTATTTTCTCAGCAAAAAGATTTTCCCAATTTATCATGTCTCATCTCTTTATAAAAACATTTTCCTTTTTAATTGTCCAAAGATTTCATAACACCCGAATTTCTCATAAATTTAAAATTTTTCAATTTGATAAATAAGTGAAAAGGTTCCACTAAATAGAATCTCAAATGATAATTCAACATTTAAAACATGCTTAATCCAACTAAAGTTTTAATATTAAAAACTAAAACGACTCTGAATTAACGGATAAAAATAAAATCCAATTCTAGTTAAGATTTCTCATCTAGTTCAAATGTAAATAACTTAAAATAAATATCAATTTTAAATATATATATATATATATATATATATATATATATATATATATATATATATATATATATATATATATATATATATATATATATATATATATATATATATATATATATTTTATAAAAATATGTTCTTGGTATTTTCACTTCACTCGACTTGATAAACCACCATAAAAATATTCTTTAAATCGGTTGCTAGTAAAAATATTATTCATTTACTCGTTTCCATAACTCTTTCTATTAAGTGCTTTTCCCAAACGAAAAATTTATTCCTTCTCATTTTTATTTAACCAAGACATGTTCTCATCAAATAACTTATGGAATTTCTATCAAAATTCCATATCCATTTATTACCCCTTTTGGTTACAAATTTATCAGAATTATAAAACCTCATAGATTATATAAATTGTATGTAATTATAATTTTTAGCATGTATGACGCAAATGCACTCAGAATTACACACGGAGAATATACTCAGAAAAGCGATCCTCGTCGCGAAATACACTCAGAGTTAAATCAGAATTATACTCAAAATAATAACAACAATTCTCATATTTGTCATTCCTCAAAACTCGGAATACCACGAAATTCCCAAATAAATAAAACCTCTAAAATATTACCGGCAACTGGAAAGCGAGAGGTCGACGTGACATGTTGCATACTGGATGTGGAATCTTTACTCAGAAAATAGTTTACTCATTTCTCATTTTAAAAACTCATAACTCAAACTTGAGTTTGAATTCACCCCTTGTGAATCCAAATCCCTCAAGTCAGTGCTCTGATACCAACTTGTAACACCCATAAATTTACAGGATTTTTAAAATTTTTGAAAATAAAATTATAATCGAAAGGTCCCATAAATAAATCTCAGATATTAATATTTAACATTTAAAACGTATTTATTGCGGAAATAATTAAGATAAAGTAAAGTGTTTTAAAATATTAAATGATGTCCACATCAGTAATAAAAAGATACAGCGGTCAACCGTCCACCTTCTCCTTTCCTTTGCTGGTACCTGAAACAATGTGGGGGAAAGTTTGGGTCAGCTGGGGAAGCTGAGTGAATAATTCTCAAAATGCAAAGAATCATAACATACAACACATGAGTGCACATCGGTGTACTCCTACTCAGAATCAACTCGATTAATTACTCAGATTTATTTCTCAGATTTTATTACTCAGATTTTATTTATATAGCGCGCTAGTGTGACTTGGGACGAGAGATCAACCTCGACCCGCCTCACACCACCTCAACACCTGTACTCTTCGGTGTTGAGTCAAAAAGGCCTGGCACCAGTACTCTTCGGTGCCAAGTCAAAACGTCTGACACCAGTGCTCTTCGGTGTCAAGTCAGATATAAACTCAGACGGGAATAATCCCAAAAACAAGGCCTGGCACCAGTACTCTTCGGTGCCAAGTCAAAACGTCTGACACCAGTGCTCTTCGGTGTCAAGTCAGATATAAACTCAGACGGGAGGTGATCCCAAAACTCAGATGTGTGTTATTATGTTTTATTATCTCTTTAACATAATTATCTCAGATTGCCCTAGCAAGTAATAGCACAGAATGACTCTGTGCCGAGCTCAGTTACCCAGGCACAATGTCTCAGATCATGAATAAGTAAACAGCTGCTCAGATACTCAGATAACAGATCAAACTCAGATAGCAGATGAAACTCAGATAACAATTAAAGTGCAAGTAATATAACACGTAAGTCATGCATGTATAACGTTAAAACTGAATACACGGTGAGAATACTCACCTCGATAAACGTAAGCTCCAAAGGATCCTCAATACTCTAAGGCGCTGCTCGGTTATTCCTATATGATCCTAAAAGTATAAAAATGAAACCCGAATTACAATCCGTTCTAAGGACTCAATTTAGAAAACTGGCAGCACCCGTCGGTCTCACGGAAACTGCTATAACTCTTAAACTGTGCAGTAGATTTATCCCATATTTTTACCATGAAAAGTAGACAACCAGAACTACATATCTCTGTGATACGGTCACTGGCCAAAACAGATTCTAAGTGTCTCAAAACAGTGATGCAAGACAGACCTGCTGCACAGGTCATCTTCCTAACAGCAGCATACTAAATCGACTATAACTTTTAAACCGTAATTCGGATTGACGAGAGAGTCGCGGCATTGAAAAGCTAACTCAGAAAACAAGTGACCAGCATGGGCCAAAAATCCAAAAACGTATTTTAAGTGTGGTAAAAACAGACCCGAACTCGACCCACAGAATCTGCCCAGAAATTCAACATGTAGTTTAAAACCCGTTTTAAAACCCGACATTAACTCATTTATTCCCGAGGCACCCGACAGTCCCGAAGCTCATTTTTAATTTCAGAAACATATTTACAACAAATCTAAGCCTTTATTTAAAACGTTCCTCGGTTTAGGAAACCAAGAACCTAAAGGTTCGGTTTCCGGGTTTTTCGGTTAGTAAAACGTCTAGCTATCAACAACATGTTTTTCCCAACCCTATACCGATTCTCATAAAATTCAGTGCCTGGACCCGAGCCCTCACAGCTCGGTCTTTGACCCAATCAACAAACTAATCGGTTTAATACCCAAATTCTTAATGAGATTTCGATTTGACACTTATATCAACAACACTAAAAATTTACAATAAATCACTACAAGCTCAGGACTACAATCGATTATGCTCAGCTCGATAATCTGCAACTCCTAGTTGAAACCCAGATTCGAAATTTAATTACAAACCAGAAACGAATGAAATTAGAGATGAAAATTCGGTACCTAGCAATTCTCAATACCCAAATCAGTAATTCCAGAAACTTGTGACTAGCTTAATGCTCGACTTCCAAAATAGAAATCCCCCCAGTTACTTCTTGATTTCTGCTCGACGATTAGGGGAAACAGAAAACGAAGATCAAGAATATCTAAAATATAGGAAAGGGTTACGAGATTATACCATTACGAATCAAACACGCAAGAAACACGAATACCCGAATCGCCAACCCACAACACCAAAACACGGTCGCCCCGCTCCAGCTTGCTTGCTGTCGTCGAAGAGTGGAAAGGAAAAAAAAAAGGAATTCACGGCTGGTAGGGAATTAGGGTAATTTATGTATACGGATTAAGTTAAATGAAGGCAAGGCTTGCTTAGCGGGCTCTAAAATCTACGGGCTCTCTCTCTACTTCCTTTTCTCCTCGGGCCGAACAAAGTACGAAGGGAGCAAGGGGGTTTCGGCCTTAGAATAGAATAAAAGATTACGGGTCTCGGCCTTGGCCTTTGGCCGGCCTTGACTCGACATTCAACTCTCCGGAGTTTAAAACGTCATGTAACTAAAACGTTACATAATTAAATAACACGTATAAACGAACCGTCACACATAATTATTATACGTTCGACTCATAGACCAAAAATCATAATTTAAATTAAATTTTAAATTATTAATTTATTGAAATTTCCGGCGTTACATCCACAATCAACACTTCAACTCCAGTATGTTGTTATTTTATGGATATACACTCCCGAAAGATGTCTTGGATAAACCAAGTAATGATCAAATAATGTTGGGAGGATGAGTGTCAGCCAATAGTACTATCAGCATATCCATGCTCTAGATCCACTAGCTAATGATTGCTGGTAACCTTAGTCAGGTATAATAATTGTTTGTCATGCCAATGCGATAATGAAAAGGTATAGATGTTAGACAGTCATAGTAAAACAGTAGCAGTTGTGTTTATGTTTTCCACCCCAAAGTTTATAAAAACAGTAAAAGAGTAAAAGGGGTCTGTGGACTCACCTGGCAATGCTTAGCGACAAGTACTTAAGACAGAGGAATCCTTTGGAGACTCCAAGCTTCCTAAATGATTTAACTAGTGATTAGACTAAGCTAACACAGGCGATTCTATATACGATATAAGTTAAGCATTATGTATTTCATGTTATGTTTTATGTTTTGTGGCATCGAATGAATTTGGGTTATTGGACCTTAATAGGTCGAAATGGAATGAAATGAAATGAAATGAAATGGATTCGAAATGAAATGAAATGAAATGAAATGGGCTTGGGTTAGGCTTATTGGGCCTATTGGGCCTAAATGGGCTTAATGGGCCACTAGGTTGGGCCACTTGGGCCTCTTATTGGGCTTATGTCCAATTAGATTGGGCCATGGATTGGGCTTGGCCCAATTGGGTTTGGTTTGGGTATAAGTGGGCCAAAGGTTTGGGCTTTGGTCCAAATGGGCTTGAATACTAATGGGCCAACCAAGGTTTGGGCCCGTTGGACTAAAGTAGATTGATATGGGCCAAGTACGGGCCTTAGTCCGATTGGGTATTCGGGTTTGGGGCCACGGTTTGGGTCAAGATCCGGCCTTGACCCGGTTTGACTTATTGGTCAACATTAGTCAAAATTAGTCAACAAAAGTCAACTAGGGTTCCTAGATTTCGGTTAGGGTTTAGGGTATGATACAATCCGGTCAACCAAGGTCAAACATGGTCAAATTTGGTCAACCTAGGCTCGGTTTTGGTAGTGGTTCGGTTAGGGTTGGCCGGCTAGGCCGAAACCCTAATGGTTCGGTTCTAGATCGGTCTAGATCATGTCTAGGTTCGGTTTAGTGTGTCTAGATCGGTTAGGGTTCGAATCTAGAGTTCTAGATCTAGGGTTTTAGGTATGGATCTAGCAAGATTTAAACACATTCATACGTACATGTACACGATCGGATGCATACAAGCACATATACTCGGTTTTCAATAGCTAACCGAGACCATATGGCCTAGGGCCATGGTCTCGGGTTCGAAACATCAAACAACCAAGGAAACATCAATAAAGAACAAGGGTTTTGTGTTCATACCTTGGATCGAATGAGCAAGAACACGAACGGAGATGATTGGGGTTGCTTGCGATCGGAACGGACGAAGGGAGTATTTGGGTTGTGATCTCGGCCGAATGGAAGGAACAAAAAGGTTAGGGTTTCGGTATTGGAGGGGTATTTATATGAGGGTTAGAAGCTAATGTTTGAGTCTAACTAAGACTCCTTCAAAAGAGATGGGGATAAGATTGCTTAGAAGGATAAGATCAACAAAATAAACCACCCCCTTAAGGGTGTTCGGCCGTGTGGAGATGGTCACAAGCAAGTACATGGCCGGCCACTTAGGTGGTCGGTCATGGTTCGATGTTGGTTTTAGAAGCTAGTTCCAATCGAGTCACGTTTGATTTAATTTGTTACGTTTATTGTTTAATCGAATAAGTTATCGTTTTAGAAATATTTTAAGCTCAAGAGTGTCACCATAAGTATATAACAATGTCGTGTTGACTAAAATAGTCAAACACTAATGTATGGTGTAAAAATGTATAAGTTTGTTGTGTATTAGGATGCCAGAAATAGAAATGTCTAAAAGTAGAAACTTTCTAAATAAGGAAAGTTCTAGAAATGAAATGAAGTTACATACCAGAAATATCGAGTTGTCACATTCTCCCCTGGTTGAAGAAATTTCGTCCCAAAATTTAAGACGAAGCACGAACAGGAGAGACAACGAGAAAAAGATGAGGATATTTCTTTCGCATTTGGTCCTCACGTTCCCACGTGAATTCAGGACCTCTTTTGGAGTTCCATCTGACTTTAACAATTTTGATCTTGCTTCTTCGCAACTTTTGCTCTTTCCAGTCAGATATCTCGATTGGTTCCTCAGTGAAATGGAGTTTGTCGTCGATGATAATTTCTTCAGTAGGGACGATAAGCGAAGGATCGTGAATAAACTTCTTCTGATTAGAAACATGAAATGTGTCGTGAACATTGCTGAGCTCATTAGGAAGACGAAGGCGATATGCAACAGCACCGATTCTTTCAAGAATCTCAAATGGTCCAACATAACGAGGATTGAGCTTTCCTTTTCTTACCAAAACGTACAACACCTTTCCAAGGTGCTACTTTTAGCAAAACATGGTCGCCAACGGTGAACTCTAAAGGCTTTCGACGATTATCAGCATAACTCTTTTGTTGGTCTCTCGCAACCTTGATGCGATCTTTGATCTTAAAAATCTTGTCAGTCGTTTCTTGTAGAATCTCAGGACCAGTAATCTGACGATCACCAATTTCAACCCAACAAAGTGGCGAACGACACTTTCTTCCATACAGGGCTTCAAATGGTGCGACCTTAATAGTTGTATGATAACTATTATTATACGAGAACTCAGCTAAAGGGAGATGAGAATCCCAACTTCCACCAAAATCAATAACACATGCTCTCAGCATGTCTTCCAAAGTTTGAATTGTTCTTTCCGTCTGACCATCTGTTTGGGGATGATAGGCAGTACTCGTATCGAGGCGAGTACCGAGAGATTTTTGCAATGATTGCCAAAAACGAGATGTAAAGCGACTATCACGATCAGAGATGATCGCGACTGGCACACCATGTCGAGATATAACTTCCTTTAAATAAATTCTTGTTAACTTTTCCATTTGATCAGTTTCTTTAATAGGAATGAAGTGAGCTGATTTGGTCAATCGATCAACAATTACCCAAATTGTATCATGACCATTAGATGTTCGAGGCAATTTAGTTATAAAATCCATAGAGATTTCTTCTCATTTCCATTCGGGGATCTCTGGCTGTTGTAGAAGACCGGAAGGCTTCTTATTCTCTGCTTTCACTCTAGCACTAGTTAAACATTTGCTGACATAAACTGCGATTTCTTTCTTCATATTTGGCCACCGATATAACTCTTTGACATCTTTATACATCTTGTCGGCACCAGGATGAATAGAATATTTGGATCGGTGAGCTTCATTCAAGATGACGTTAAGAACACTTCCAAGATTAGGAACCCATAAACGATTCATGAAATAAAGAGTTCCATCCACCTTTGCTTCTAACTGCTTCTCCATACCACGCAAAGCTTCACTTTTGATGTTCTGTACCTTCAAGGCTTCAGTTTGGAATTCTTGAACTTGGGAAGATAGATTAGAACGAACAGAGATTGGAAGGGCTCGAACACGACGAGGTTTAGGTTTCTCTTTCCGACTTAAGGCATCAGCTACCACATTAGCCTTACCAGGATGATACTTAATCTCACATTCATAGTCATTCATCAACTCTATCCACCTACACTGTCTCATGTTGAGATCTTTCTGATTGAAGATATGTTGTAAACTCTTGTGATCGGTGAATATTGTGCACTTGGTACCGTAGAGGTAATGTCTCCAAATCTTCAACGTGAATATAACTGCACCCAACTCAAGATCATGAGTTGTATAATTCTTCTCGTGGTTCTTCAGTTGTCGAGAGGCATAGGCGATCACTTTGTCATGTTGCATCAATACGCAACCTAGCCCTTGGTGCGAAGCATCACAGTACACCACAAAGTTATCGGTTCCTTCAGGGAGAGATAGAATAGGAGCAGACCATAATTTAGATTTTAGAGATTGGAAGGCTGATTCTTGCTTTTCACCCCAGACAAATTTCTCATCCTTATGTGTTAACACCGTTAAATCCTTTGCAATCTTCGAGAAATTTTCTATGAACCTTCTATAATAACCAGCAAGACCAAGGAATTGTCTTACTTCAGTTGGGGTCTTTGGAGCTTCCCAATTCTTTATAGCTTCTATCTTTGCAGGATCCATGTGAATACCTTCTTCGTTGATAATATGACCCAGAAATTAGACTTCACGCAACCAAAATTCACACTTGGACAACTTGGCGTACAACTTCTCTTTCTCCAACAACTCAAGAATGATTCTTAAGTGCTCTTCATGCTCTTCTCTCGAATGCGAGTAGATAAGGATATCATCTATGAAGACGATAACGAATTTGTTGAGATATTGCTTGCACACGCTGTTCATGAGATCCATAAACATAGCAGGTGCATTGGTCAAACCAAATGGCATTACCAAAAATTAATAATGACCATAGCGAGTTCTAAAAGCAGTTTTGGGCACATCTTCATCACGAACTTTTAACTGATGGTAACCAGAACAAAGATCGATTTTGGAATAGAAACTCGATCCTTGGAGTTGATCGAATAGATCATCAATACGGGGAAGAGGATATCAATTTTTAATTGTTACTTTGTTCAATTCACGATAGTCAATGCACATTCTCATTGAACCATCTTTCTTTTTAACGAAGAGGACCGGAGCTCCCCAGGGCAAGAAACTCGGTCGAATGAAACCAAGATCAAGAAGTTCTTGTAATTGCGATGAAAGTTCTTGCATTTCAGACGGTGCAAGATGATAAGGAGAACGCGCGATAGGTGCGGCTCCTGGAATCAGATCAATGCGAAATTCAACTTGTCTCTGAGGCGGCAGTCCAGGCAATTCACTAGGAAATACACCAGGAAATTCACGAACAATAGGAATGTCCTCAATCCTACGATCTTTGGACTTTGTGTCAACGACATGAGCAAGAAAGGCTTGGCATCCTTTACGAAGATATTTTTGAGCTTTCATAGAAGTTATGATTTTTATGTTTTTGTTTCTTTGTTCACCTTGAATTATTAAAGTTTCTGTTTTGGATAAGGGAATTCGGATTTGTTTGGTGTAACATATTATTTCAGCACAGTTTTTAGACAACCAATCCATCCCTATGACGATATCAAAACTACCTAACTCTACAGGCACAAGGTCTATATAAAAAATGTGATCATCTAGGTCAAGCTTACAACCTTTAAAAACTTCACTAGACCTAACAACTTTGCCATTTGTTAACTCGATTTCATAATTCACTTTCAAACGATCAGGATTTAGATTTAAGAAACTTTTAAAGTCGGTCGACACGAAACTCAAGTCGGCTCCCGAGTCAAATAAAATAGAAGCAAAATGATTGTTGACGATAAACGTACTAGTGACGGTATCAGGATTTTCACGAGCTTCTTGAGCATTCATAACAAATGCACGACCACGACCATTTTGACGATCATTGTTGTTGTTGGCATTGCGATTGTTGTTGTGATTATTGTTACGATTGCCATTGTTGTTACTATTGTTGCCATTCTTGTTGTTGTTGATCTGAAGTTTAGGGCAACGATTACGATAATGGTTAGGATCACCACACTCGTAGCAGACAGGATTTTTAGGAGGATTGTTAGATGAACACTTTCTGAAATTATGACCCCAGCGGTCACACTTGAAGCACTTCACACACTGACCACCATGATGCCAGTTACATCTGCTACACAAAGGCTTGCTCCCAGCATAAGACTTAGATTCTGAATTAGACTGATTGTTGTTCTGAGTAGAGGCTGCATAATTCTTAGTCTTTTGATATTTGTTCCCTTTGTGATCACGCTTGTTGTCGTAGGAACGCTTTCCATTTTCATTGCTCACATTGTCAGTAGATTTGCTAGACACCACTAGCTTGTCTTTGAACGATCCACTTCTCATTGCATCATCAGTCAACCTTGTTGCACGATTCATAGCATCTTCGAATGTTGTCAGTTCTGAAGCAATAACATGAGTACGAATAAGATCATGAAGACCTTGAAGATACTTTTCAATACGCTTGAATTCAGGAGTAACCATATGAGGAACGAGACGAGCGAGTTCTTGAAACTTAGTTGTGTAGGTAACAATATCAGATCCAACCATGGACAGATTCCATAGTTCCACTTCAACTTTTTGTAGCTCTCTCCTTGGACAAAACTTCTGAGTTAATTGATCCTTGAACGTATCCCAAGTCATAGCATCAACAGTTGCACGACCTAAGACTTGCACTTGAGAATTCCACCAGGACAACGCTTCCTTGGACAACGTACTAGCAGCAAACTTCGTCATATTCTCAGGGGCACATTGAATGACACTGAAAATGGATTCCACCTTCTCAATCTAGTGGATGATAGCAATAGCACCTTCAGATCCAGAGTAGGTCGGAGGATGACAGGACATAAAGGTCTTATATGACTGACCTTGACGATTGGGATCTGAAGTTTAAACAAATAAGGAAGGAAAATGAACAATGGGTTAAAATAAAATGGAAATAAATGAATCTTCTTTCATGGAGTCGTATAATATACCGTTGTTTCCCACATTAGATGCACCAGCGGCATTTCCTCTTGCAGCGTTCATTTGAGCCATTGCTTCAGCGATTCGGCGTTCCACCATTTGTTCGACAGTCTCAGCGTTTCCTCCTCGAGCCATTGATGAATTGATGATACAAATAATATGATAAGAAATTAAGAAGTGAATAATGTAGGAGGACTATAAGGAAAATATATACTTATAATAAGGATCAAAGAATAGATATACAATTGATGTAATAGTAGTAGTAGACGTAGATATAAATAGTCATAAATATAGTAGTAGTAGTAGAGACGTATAGAAAATAAAATTTATAAGAACAATAGAAATTACTAAAATATCACTTTTATTAAACACATTCGTAATACATAATAGTTTTAAAACTTGGGCATATACGCCAATACTAAAGAACAAAAATACTAAAATAGTTAAACATAAAATCTAATAATAGTAAATAGAAAAACAAATATAGACGACACGTAGATGACTAATCATCTTCTTCTGGCTCAGAGTCTTCCATAGGCTCTGACTCTTCTTCTGGTTCTTCCTCTGGTTCTGATTCTTCTTCGGGCTCAGAGTCTTCTTCAGGCTCTGATTCTGATATCACTTCTGGCTCTGGTTCTCGATGTCGTGGAGTTCTTGGAGCAACATCACGCTTGGGTTTAGCAGGCGAACATAGATAAATAAGGCCGCCCTCACGCTTACGATAGACAATAGGACGCTGACCACGAGCTGGAGTAGGAGGTCCATTAGGAATAATTGGAAAGGGACGTCTTCTTGGGCGACGATGCCATGGGACAACAGGGGGTTGTACCACTGCTGGCACTGGAGCAACAGGCACTGGGACTACTGGGACAGCAGCACCATGATCACTATCGGAATCAGACGAAATATCGAGAACACTAGCAGGCGACATTCTACTAAACACGACGCATAAAATTTTATTAGATTATGAAATTTTAAGGCTCGCTGACGAATACTAACTATAACACTAAGGCAATACTAACCAAGGCAAATGTTCTAAACTAAGAACAATGGAACTTCAGGATATGAGACTGAGCGTGCCATGATTATTTTGATTTTATAAAAGTGTTTGTTTTTCCCGAAAATCTTTTGTAGTTATAGACTAGGCTTGCTAATTCACTATAACTTAAGCTCTGATACCACTTTGTCACACCCCGCCAAAAATGAGTTTTACTTCATTTAAAATGTTTTGCGGAAGAACGAAGGTGTAACGTTCATGACAACATAGCAAAAATTAAGTAAACAAACAACCACGCAATAACGAAAAATAAAGGTTTGTTTCACTTTCCAAAAGTAGAAAGTTTCCAAAAATAGTAAGTTTCCTAAAATAGAAATTGTTTTAAATGAAATGATTGTTCGTAAACTTAATGTTTTAATCATGGCTCACGACAATCCCAATGCTCATATCCTCCAAACTCCACTGCACCTAATTACCTGGAAAAACATAAATAGTAAAAGGGTCAACAATAATGTTGAGTGAATCCACAGGGTTAAAATAAAGAGTAAGGTAAAGTAAATGTTTTTGCTACTCAAAATGTTTGTTATGAAAATGATTTATGACTGAAAATGTATAAGGTTCAACACTCACTTGATATGAGAAGTAAATATGAAAAGTGAAGTGTAATTGTTGAATATCTACAATTACTAGTTATGTTTATGAAAATGTGTTCAACAAATTGTTATGTTTGACATCGCATGAACTGTTATCCCCAACAGGTAGCTAGTCTATTGAGTTAATATACCAACCCCTAAGTCCACAATCAACACTTCAACTCCAGTATGTTGTTATTTTATGGATATACACTCCCGAAAGATGTCTTGGATAAACCAAGTAATGATCAAATAATGTTGGGAGGATGAGTGTCAGCCAATAGTACTATCTGAATATCCATGCTCTAGATCCACTAGCTAATGATTGCTGGTAACCTTAGTCCTGTATAATAATTGTTTGTCATGCCAATGCGATAATGAAAAGGTATAGATGTTGGACAGTCATAGTAAAACAGTAGCAGTGGTGTTTATGTTTTCCACCCCAAAGTTTATAAAAACAGTAAAAGAGTAAAAGGGGTCTGTGGACTCACCAGGCAAAGCTTAGCGACTAGTACTTAAGACAGAGGAATCCTTTGGAGACTCCTAGCTTCCTAAATGATTTAACTAATGATTAGTCTAAGCTAACACAGGCGATTCTATATACGATATAAGTTAAGCATTATGTATTTCATGTTATGTTTTATGTTTTGTGGCATGGAATGAATTTGGGTTATTGGACCTTAATAGGTCGAAATGGAATGAAATGAAATGGACTTCGAAATGTAATGAAATGGGCTTGGGTTAGGCTTATTGGGCCTAGATTGGGCCTATTGGGCCTAAATGGGCCTAATGGGCCACTAGGTTGGGCCACTTGGGCCTCTTATTTGGCTTAGGTCCAATTAGATTGGGCCATGGATTGGGCTTGGCCCAATTGGGTTTGGTTTGGGTATAAGTGGGCCAAAGGTTTGGGCTTTGGTCCAAATGGGCTTGAATACTAATGTGCCAACCAAGGTTTGGGCCCGATGGACTAAAGTAGATCGATATGGGCCAAGTACGGGCCTTGGTCCGATTGGGTATTCGGGTTTGGGTACACGGTTTGGGTCAAGATCCGGCCTTGACCCGGTTTGACTTATTGGTCAACATTAGTCAAAATTAGTCAACAAAAGTAAGCTAGGGTTCCTAGATTTCGGTTAGGGTTTAGGGTATGATACAATCCGGTCAACCAAGGTCAAACATGGTCAAATTTGGTCAACCTAGGCTCGGTTTTGGTAGTGGTTCGGTTAGGGTTGGCCGGCTAGGCCGAAACCCTAATGGTTTGGTTCTAGATCGGTCTAGATCATGTCTAGGTTCGGTTTAGTGTGTCTAGATCGGTTTGGGTTCGAATCTAGGGTTCTAGATCTAGGGTTTTAGGTACGGATCTAGCAAGATTTAAACACATTCATACGTACATGTACACGATCGGATGCATACAAGCACATATACTCGGTTTTCAATAGCTAACCGAGACCATATGGCCTAGGGCCATGGTCTCGGGTTCGAAACAGCAAACAACCAAGGAAACATCAATAAAGAACAAGGGTTTTGTGTTCATACCTTGGATCGAATGAGCAAGAACACGAACGGAGATGATTGGGGTTGCTTGCGATCGGAACGGACGAAGGGAGTATTTGGGTTGTGATCTCGGCCGAATGGAAGGAACAAAAAGGTTAGGGTTTCGGTATTGGAGGGGTATTTATATGAGGGTTAGAAGCTAATGTTTGAGTCTAACTAAGACTCCTTCAAAAGAGATGGGGATAAGATTGCTTAGAAGGATAAGATCAACAAAATAAACCACCCCCTTAAGGGTGTTCGGCCGTGTGGAGATGGTCACAAGCAAGTACATGGTCGGCCACTTAGGTGGTCGGTCATGGTTCGATGTTGGTTTTAGAAGCTAGTTCCAATCGAGTCACGTTTGATTTAATTTGTTACATTTATTGTTTAATCAAATAAGTTATCGTTTTAGAAATATTTTAAGCTCAAGAGTGTCACCATAAGTATATAACAATGTCGTGTTGACTAAAATAGTCAAACACTAATGTATGGTGTAAAAATGTATAAGTTTGTTGTGTATTAGGATGCCAGAAATAGAAATGTCTAAAAGTAGAAACTTTCTAAATAAGGAAAGTTCTAGAAATGAAATGAAGTTACATACCAGAAATATCGAGTTGTCACAGGAAGACTATCCAGAAATTTTTGAATAAGTTCACCTTCTTCCTTCACAATCCCTACACTGATGAGATCATGGATAACAGTGTTGAACCTGTTATAGAGAGTGGTGATATCTTCTTTAGGACTTGAGAAGAAGTTTCATACTTCCTTCTCATGTTGCTCTTTCTTTGCAACTTCACCTTAGCGGTGCCTTCATAGGTGACTGATAAGCTATCCCACAGAGTCTTTGCAGTTGGCAGTTTCATAATTGCATTCAGTATTTCCTTGGTAACTGCATTACCAATCACCCCCTTTGCTCTTGACTCCAGACTGTACAACTGACGATCAGTATCAGTCCAAGTATGTTTCAGTTTTGGAACTGTTCTTGTGCTTTCAGGAGCATCATCAGTAGCTGCAACGGGTTCCACAGTGTGTGGAATGATGGGACCATCATTTAGAAATGTGAGCATCTCGTGGTGAATAGATTCGAGATACCATTGAGCTTTTAGTTTCCATTGATGGAAGTCTTTGCCATCAAAGATGGGTACTCCCTTTCCAGACATAAATGGTGCAACAATAGAAGACATTCTTGATTTTGAAGGTTGGGAAGGGTATGTATAAGGAATGGCTGCCAGGGTAATAGATCGACTAAATAAGAGTATATTTAGCCTGCTCTGATACCAGTTGTTAGGTCACAACAACCCTGGTTTGTATATTATATAGATAGAATTAGATTACCTAAGACAAATAATGTATTGAACACAAGATTATAGTCAAATGTAATATTCCACTAACCGTGGCTTGTTGCGGAAAAACAAGACCACTGAACAATTACAAAGTATGTGAATGAACGTGTAAATTGGTGTTTACTCCTTTGCCAAGTGAACTCTATTTATAATGATATAGAGATCTTACAAGATGGGAAAAGGAGTAACGGAAGGACCGGACAAGGAAAATGACTAAGATCAAGGGATTTGATCTAGTCAGTTACATATGAGAATGTAACTCAGTCCTTCCACTCAGTATTGGATTTCCAATACTGAGTAATGATACTGAGTGGCCAATACTGCCCACTCATTATCACACCGAGACTTAGCTAATATATTCTACAAACTATTTTAAGCTAGTCTAGATTGTCTTGTTATCTTAAGATCCTAATGGGGTAAGGCTTTTTGCCTTAACAACCAATAATCTATAAGTATTCATTTTAAACCTTAACTGGTGTCGATAACCCATACGAATGGTCTGCGAACTATTATAACCACTAGCTTTAACCAATAACCTATAAGTATCCATTTTAAACGTTAATTGGTGTCAATTACCCATACGGTTAGCCCGTGAACCATTATAACCACTAGCTAGGACCGATAACCTATAAGTATCCATTTTTTAAAATTGTAATTGGTGTCTAGAACCCATACGAATGCCCCGTGAATGATTTTGACCACTAGCTATGACCAATAACCTATACGTATCCATGTTAAACCGTAATTGGCGACCATAGCCCTTACGAATGGCCCGTGAACCATTATAACCACTAGCTATAACGAATAACCTATAAGTATCCATTTTTTAAACTGTAATTGGTGTTGATAACCCATACAAATGGCCCGTGAACCATTATAACCACTAGCTATGACCAATTACAATTTAAAAAATGGATACTTATAGGTTATCGGTCATAGGTAGTGGTTATAATGGTTCACGGGCCATTCATATGGGTAATGGACACCAATTAAGGTTTAAAATGGATACGTATAGGTTATTGGTCATAGCCATCACCAATAACCAATAACCTAAAGGTATCGTTGTTAAACCGTAATTAGCGTCCATAGCCCATACGAATGACCCGTTAGCCATTATAGTCACTAGCTATAACCAATAACCTATAAGTATCCATTTTGGTAACCACTAGCTATGACCAATAACCTATAAGTATCCATTTTTTAAACTGTAATTGGTTTCTAGAACCCATACGAATGCCCCGTGAACGATTTTGACCACTAGTTATGACCAATAACCTATATATCCATTGTTTAAACTGTAATTGGTGTCTAGAACTCATACGAATGCCACGTGAACGATTTTGACCTCTAGCTATGACCAATAACCTATAAGTATCCATTTTAAACCTTAATTGGTGTCCATTACCCATACAAATGGCCCGTGAACCATTATAACCACTAGCTAAGACCAATAACCTATAAGTATCCATTTTTTAAACTCTAATTCGTGTCTAGAACCGATACTAATTCCCCGGGAACGATTTTGACCACTAGCTATGACCAATAACCTATAAGTATCCATTTTAAACCTTAATTGGTGTCCATTACCCATACGAGTGGCCCGTGAACCATTATAACCACTAGCTTCGACAAATAACCTATAAGTATCCTTGTGAAACCGTAATTAGCGATCATAGCCAATAGGAATGGCCCGTGAACCATTATAACCACTAGCTATGACCAATAACTTATAAGTATCCATATTTTAATCTTTAATTGGTGTCTAGAACCCATACGAATGCCCCGTGAATGATTTTGACCACTAGCTATGACAAATAACCTATAAGTATCCATTTTAAACGTTAATTGGTGTCGATAACCCTTACGAATGGCCCGTGAACCATTTTCACCAGTAGCTACGCCCAATAACCTATAAGTATCCATGTTAAACCATTATTGGCGTCCATAGCCCATATGTATGGCCCGTGAACCATTATAACCACTAGCTATAACCAATAACCTCTTAGTATCCATTCTTTAAACTGTAATTGGTGTTGATAACCCATACAAATGGCCCGTGAACCATTATAACCACTAGCTATGACCAATAACTTCTAAGTATCCATATTTTAAACTGTAATTGGTGTCTAGAACCCATACGAATGCCCCGTGAATGATCTTTACCACTAGCTATGTCAAATAACCTATAAGTATCCATTTTAAACCTTAATTGGTGTCGATAACCCATACGAATGGCCCGTGAACCATTATAACCACTAGCTATGACCGATAACCTATAAGTATCCATGTTAAACCGTAATTGGGGTCCATAACCAATACGAATGGCCCGTGAACCATTATAACCACTAGCTAAGACCAATAACCTATAAGTATCCATTCTTTAAACTGTAATTGGTGTTGATAACCCATACGAATGGCCCGTGAACCATTATAACCACTAGTTATGACCAATATCCTATAAGTATCCATTTTTTAAACTGTAATTGGTGTCTAGAACCCATGCGAATGCCCCGTGAATGATTTTGACCACTAGCTAGGACCAATAACCTATAAGTATCCATTTTAAACCTTAATTGGTGTCCATTACCCATACGAGTGGCCCGTGAACCATTATAACCACTAGTTTCGACCAATAACCTAAAGGTATCGTTGTTAAACTGTAATTAGCGTCCATAGCCCATACGAATGACCCGTTAGCCATTATAGTCACTAGCTATAACCAATAACCTATAAGTATCCATTTTGGTAACCACTAGCTATGACCAATAACCTATAAGTATCCATTTTTTAAACTGTAATTGGTTTCTAGAACCCATACGAATGCCCCGTGAACGATTTTGACCACTAGTTATGACCAATAACCTATATATCCATTTTTAAACTGTAATTGGTGTGTAGAACTCATACGAATGCCCCGTGAACGATTTTGACCTCTAGCTAAGACCAATAACCTATAAGTATCCATTTTAAACCTTAATTGGTGTCCATTACCCATACAAATGGCCCGTGTACCATTATAACCACTAGCTAAGACCAATAACCTATAAGTATCCATTTTTTAAACTCTAATTCGTGTCTAGAACCCATACTAATTCCCCGTGAACAATTTTGACCACTAGCTATGACCAATAACCTATAAGTATCCATTTTAAACCTTAATTGGTGTCCATTACCCATACGAGTGGCCCGTGAACCATTATAACCACTAGCTTCGACCAATAACCTATAAGAATCCTTGTTAAACCGTAATTAGCGATCATAGCCAATAGGAATGGCCCGTGAACCATTATAACCACTAGCTATGACCAATAACTTATAAGTATCCATATTTTAATCTTTAATTGGTGTCTAGAACCCATACGAATGCCCCGTGAATGATTTTGACCACTAGCTATGACAAATAACCTATAAGTATCCATTTTAAACCTTAATTGGTGTCGATAACCCATACGAATGGCCCGTGAACCATTATAACCACTAGCTATGACCGATAACCTATAAGTATCCATGTTAAACCGTAATTGGGGTCCATAACCAATACGAATGGCCCGTGAACCATTATAACCACTAGCTAAGACCAATAACCTATAAGTATCCATTCTTTAAACTGTAATTGGTGTTGATAACCCATACGAATGGCCCGTGAACCATTATAACCACTAGTTATGACCAATATCCTATAAGTATCCATTTTTTAAACTGTAATTGGTGTCTAGAACCCATGCGAATGCCCCGTGAATGATTTTGACCACTAGCTAGGACCAATAACCTATAAGTATCCATTTTAAACCTTAATTGGTGTCCATTACCCATACGAGTGGCCCGTGAACCATTATAACCACTAGTTTCGACCAATAACCTAAAGGTATCGTTGTTAAACTGTAATTAGCGTCCATAGCCCATACGAATGACCCGTTAGCCATTATAGTCACTAGCTATAACCAATAACCTATAAGTATCCATTTTGGTAACCACTAGCTATGACCAATAACCTATAAGTATCCATTTTTTAAACTGTAATTGGTTTCTAGAACCCATACGAATGCCCCGTGAACGATTTTGACCACTAGTTATGACCAATAACCTATATATCCATTTTTAAACTGTAATTGGTGTGTAGAACTCATACGAATGCCCCGTGAACGATTTTGACCTCTAGCTATGACCAATAACCTATAAGTATCCATTTTAAACCTTAATTGGTGTCCATTACCCATACAAATGGCCCGTGTACCATTATAACCACTAGCTAAGACCAATAACCTATAAGTATCCATTTTTTAAACTCTAATTCGTGTCTAGAACCCATACTAATTCCCCGTGAACAATTTTGACCACTAGCTATGACCAATAACCTATAAGTATCCATTTTAAACCTTAATTGGTGTCCATTACCCATACGAGTGGCCCGTGAACCATTATAACCACTAGCTTCGACCAATAACCTATAAGAATCCTTGTTAAACCGTAATTAGCGATCATAGCCAATAGGAATGGCCCGTGAACCATTATAACCACTAGCTATGACCAATAACTTATAAGTATCCATATTTTAATCTTTAATTGGTGTCTAGAACCCATACGAATGCCCCGTGAATGATTTTGACCACTAGCTATGACAAATAACCTATAAGTATCCATTTTAAACGTTAATTGGTGTCGATAACCCTTACGAATGGCCCGTGAACCATTTTCACCACTAGCTACGCCCAATAACCTATAAGTATCCATGTTAAACCATTATTGGCGTCCATAGCCCATATGTATGGCCCGTGAACCATTATAACCACTAGCTATAATAAATAACCTCTTAGTATCCATTCTTTAAACTGTAATTGGTGTTGATAACCCATACAAATGGCCCGTGAACCATTATAACCACTAGCTATGACCAATAACCTATAAGTATCCATTTTTTTAACTGTTATTGGTGTCTAGAAACCATACGAATGCCCCGTGAATTATTTTGACCACTAGCTATGATCAATAACCTTTAAGTATCCATTTTAAACCTTAGATGGTGTCCATTACCCATACGAATGGCCCGTGAACCATTATAATCACTAGCTTCGACCAATAACCTATAAGTATCCATTTTAAACCTTAATTGGTGTCCATCGCCCATACGAATGGCCCGTGAACCATTATAAACCCTAGCTACGACCAATAATCTATTGGTATCCTTGTTAAACCGTAATTAGCGTCCATAGCCCATACGAATGGCCTGTGAACCATTATAACCACTAGTTTCGACCAATAACCTATAAGTATCTTTGTTAAACAGTAATTAGCGTCCATAGCCCATACGAATGGCCCGTGAACCATTATAACCAATAGCTATAACCAATAACCTATAAGTATCCATTTTTAAACTATAACTGGTGTCCAGAACCCATACGAATGCCCCGTGAACGATTTTGACCACTAGCTATGACAAATAACCAATATATCCATTTTTTAAACTGTAATTGGTGTCTAGAGCTCATATGAATGCCCCGTCAACGATTTTGACCACTAGCTATGACCAAGAACCTATTAGTATCCATTTTAATCATTAATTGGTGTCCGTTACACATACGAATGGCCCGTGAACCATTATAACCACTAGCTTCGACCAATAACCTATAAGTATTCTTGTTAAACCATAATTAGCGTCGATAGTCCATACGAATGGCCCGTGAACCATTATAACTACTTGCTATGACCAATAACTTATAAGTATCCGTATTTTAAACTGTAATTGGTGTCTTGAACCCATATGAATGCCCCGTTAATGATTATTACCACTAGCTATGACAAGTAACCTATTAGTATCCATTTTAGACCTTAATTGGTGTCGATAACCCATACGAATGGCCCTTGAACCATTATAACCACTAGGTATGACCGATAACCTATAACAGTCCATTTTTAAAATTGTAATTGGTGTCTAGAACCCATACGAATGCCCCGTGAATGATTTTGACCACTAGCTATGACCAATAACCTATAAGTATCCATTTTTTAAACTGTAATTGGTGTTGATAACCCATACGAATGGCCTGTGAAACATTATAACCACTAGCTATGACCAATAACCTATAAGTATCCATTTTTTAAACTGTAATTGGTGTCAAGAACCCATACGAATGCCCCGTGAACGATTATAACCACTAGCTATGACCAATAACCTATAAGTATCCATTTTTTAAACTGTAATTGGTGTCCATTACCCATACGAATGGCCCGTGAACGATTTTGACCACTAGCTTCGACCAATAACCTATAAGTATCAATTTTAAACCTTAATTGGTGTCCATTACCCGTATGAATGGCCCGTGAACCATTATAAACCCAAGCTACGACCAATAAACTATAAGTACCCTTGTTAAACCGTAATGAGCGTCCATAGACCATACGAATGGCCCGCGAACCATTATAACCACTAGCTTCGACCAATAACCTATAAGTATCGTTGTTAAACCGTAATTAGCGTCCATAGCCCATTCGAATGACCCGTGAGCCATTATAATCACAAGCTATAACCAATAACCTATAAGTATCCATTTTGTTAACCACTAGCTATGACCAATAACCTATAAGTATCCATTTTTTAAACTGTAATTGGTTTCTAGAACCCATATGAATGCCCCGTGAACGATTTTGACCACTAGCTATGACCAATAACCTATATATCCATTTTTTAAACTGTAATTAGTGTCTAGAACTCATACGAATGCCCCGTGAACGATTTTGACCTCTAGCTATGACCAATAACCTATAAGTATCCATTTTAAACGTTAATTGGTGTCGATAACCCTTACGAATGGCCTGTGAACCAATATAACCACTAGTTATGACCGATAACCTATAAGTATCCATTTTTTAAATTGTAATTGGTGTCTGGAACCCATACGAATGCCCCGTGAATGATTTTGACCACTAGCTATGAACAATAACCTATAAGTATCCATTTTTTAAACTGTAATTGGTGTTGATAACCCATACAAATGGCACGTGAACCATTATAACCATTACTACGACCAATAACCTATAAGTATCCATTTTTTAAACTCTAATTCGTGTCTAGAACCCATACTAATTCCCCGTGAACGATTTTGACCACTAGCTATAACCAATAACCTATAAGTATCCATTTTAAACCTTAATTAGTGTCTATTACCCATACGAATGGCCCGTGAACCATTATAATCACTAGCTTCGACCAATAACCTATAAGTATCCATTTTAAACCTTAATTGGTGTCCATTTCCCATTCGAACGGCCCGTGAACCATTATAAACCCTAGCTACGACCAATAACCTATAAGTATCCTTGTTAAACCATAATTAGCGTCCATAGCCCACATGAATGGCCCGTGAACCATTATAACCACTAGTTTCGACCAATAACCTATACGTATCCTTGTTAAACAGTAATTAGCGTCCATAGCCCATACGAATGGCCCGTGAACCATTATAACCAATAGCTATAACCAATAACCTATAAGTATCCATTTTTAAACTATAAATGGTGTCCAGAACCTATAATAATGCCCCGTGAACGATTTTGACCACTAGCTATGACAAATAACCCATATATCCATTTTTTAAACTCTAATTGGTGTCTTGAACTCAAACTAATGCCCCGTGAACGATTTTGACCACTAGCTATGACCAATAACCTATAAGTATCCATTTTACACATTAATTGGTGTCCATTGCACATACGAATGGCCCGTGAACCATTATAACCACTAGCTTCGACCAATAACCTATAAGTATCAATTTAAACCCTAATTGGTGTCCATTGGCCATTCGAATGGCCCGTGAACCATTATAAACCCTAGCTACGACCAATAACCTATAAGTATCCTTGTTAAACCGTAATTAGCGTCCATAGCCCACACGAATGGCCCGTGAACCATTATAACCACTAGTTTCGACCAATAACCTATAAGTATCCTTGTTAAACAGTAATTAGCGTCCATAGCCCATACGAATGGCCCGTGAACCATTATAACCAATAGCTATAACCAATAACTTATAAGTATCCATTTTTAAACTATAACTGGTGTCCAGAACCTATACGAATGCCCCGTGAACAATTTTGACCCCTAGCTATGACAAATAACCCATATATCCATTTTTTAAACTCTAATTGGTGTCTTGAACTCAAATGAATGCCCTGTGAACGATTTTGACCACTAGCTATGACCAATAACCTATAAGTATCCATTTTACACATTAATTGGTGTCCATTACACATACGAATGGCCCGTGAACCATTATAACCACTAGCTTCGACCAATAACCTATAAGTATCCTTGTTAAACCGTAATTAGCGTCGATAGTCCATACGAATGTCCCGTGAACCATTATAACTACTAGGTTCGACCAATAACCTATAAGTATCCTTGTTAAACCATAATTAACGTTCATAGCCCTATACGAATGGCCCGTGAACTATTATAACCACTAGCTATGACCAATAACTTATAAGTATCCATATTTTAAACTGTAATTGGTGTCTAGAACCCATACGAATGCCCCGTGAATGATTTTTACCGCTAGCTATGTCAAATAACCTATAAGTATCCATGTTAAACCGTAATTGGGGTCCATAGCAAATACGAATGGCCCGTGAACCATTATAACCACTAGCTACGACCAATAACCTATAAGTATCCATTCTTTAAACTGTAATTGGTGTTGATAACCCATACGAATGGCCCGTGAACCATTATAACCACTAGTTATGACCAATAACCTATAAGTATCCATTTTTTAAACTGTAATTGGTGTCTAGAACCCATGCGAATGCCCCGTGAATGATTTTGACCACTAGCTAGGACCAATAACCTATAAGTATCCATTTTAAACCTTAATTGGTGTCCATTACCCATACGAGTGGCCCGTGAACCATTATAACCACTAGCTTCGACCAATAACCTAAAGGTATCGTTGTTAATCCATAATTAGCGTCCATAGCCCATAAGAATGACCCGTTAGCCATTATAGTCACTATCTATAACCAATAACCTATAAGTATCCATTTTGGTAACCTACAAGTATCCATTTTTTAAACTGTAATTGGTTTCTAGAACCCATACGAATGCCCCGTGAACGATTTTGACCACTAGTTATGACCAATAACCTATATATCCATTGTTTAAACTGTAATTGGTGTCTAGAACTCATAAGAATGCCCCGTGAACGATTTTGACCTCTAGCTATGACCAATAACCTATAAGTATCCATTTTAAACCTTAATTGGTGTCCATTACCCATACAAATGGCCCGTGAACCATTATAACCACTAGCTAAGACCAATAACCTATAAGTATCCATTTTTTAAACTCTAATTCGTGTCTAGAACCCATACTAATTCCCCGTGAACGATTTTGACCACTAGCTATGACCAATAACCTATAAGTATCCATTTTAAACCTTAATTGGTGTCCATTACGCATACGAGTGGCCCGTGAACCATTATAACCACTAGCTTCGACCAATAACTTATAAGTATCCTTGTTAAACCGTAATTAGCGTCGATAGTCCATACGAATGGCCCGTGAACCATTATAACAACTAGCTATGACCAATAACTTATAAGTATCCGTATTTTAAACTCTAATTGGTGTCTTGAACCCATATGAATGCCCCGTTAATGATTATTACCACTAGCTATGTCAAGTAACCTATAAGTATCCATTTTAAACCTTAATTGGTGTCGATAACCATACGAATGGCCCTTGAACCATTATAACCACTAGGTATGACCGATAACCTATAAGAGTCCATTTTTTAAACTGTAATTGGTATCTAGAACCCATACGAATGCCTCGTG
Source organism: Calendula officinalis (assembly GCA_963853835.1). NCBI lineage: Eukaryota > Viridiplantae > Streptophyta > Magnoliopsida > Asterales > Asteraceae > Calendula > Calendula officinalis. Next base: position 19,859,723 of record OY970828.1, on the reverse strand, counting down.
AACGATTATAACCACTAGCTATGACCAATAACCTATAAGTATCCATTTTTAAAACTGTAATTGGTGTCCATTACCCATACGAATGGCCCGTGAATGATTTTGACCACTAGCTTCGACCAATAACCTATAAGTATCCATTTTAAACCTTAATTGGTGTCCATTACCCATACGAATGGCCCGTGAACCATTATAAACCCAAGCTACGACCAATAACCTATAAGTATCCTTGTTAAACCGTAATGAGCGTCCATAGACCATACGAATGGCCCGCGAACCATTATAACCACTAGCTTCGACCAATTAGCTATAAGTATCGTTGTTAAACCGTAATTAGCGTCCATAGCCCATACGAATGACCCGTGAGCTATTATAATCACTAGCTACAACCAATAACCTATAAGTATCCATTTTTTTAAACTGTAATTGGTATCTAGAACTCATATGAATGCCCCGTGAACGATTTTGACCACTAGCTATGACCAATAACCTATATATCCATTTTTTAAACTGTAATTAGTGTCTAGAACTCATACGAATGCCCCGTGAATGATTTTGACCTCTAGCTATGACTAATAACCTATAAGTATCCATTTTAAACCTAAATTGGTGTCCATTACCCATACGAATGGCCCGTGAACCATTATAACCACTAGTTATGACTGATAACCTATAAGTATCCATTTTTTAAATTGTAATTGGTGTCTGGAACCCATACGAATGGCCCGTGAATGATTTTGACCACTAGCTATGACCAATATCCTATAAGTATCCATTTTTTAAACTGTAATTGGTGTTGATAACCTATACAAATGGCACGTGAACCATTATAACCATTAGCTATGACCAATAACCTATAAGTATCCATTTTTTTGAACTCTAATTCGTGTGTAGAACCCATACTAATTCCCCGTGAACGATTTTGGCCACTAGCTATGACCAATAACCTAAAAGTATCCATTTTAAACCTTAATTGGTGTCCATTACACATACGAGTGGCCCGTGAACCATTATAACCACTAGTTGCGACCAATAACCTATAAGTATCCTTGTTAATTAGCGTTCATAGCCCATATGAATGGCCCGTGAACCATTATAACCACTAGCTATGACCAATAACTTATAAGTATCCATATTTTAATCTTTAGTTGGTGTCTAGAACCCATACGAATGCCCCGTGAATGATTTTGACCACTAACTATGACAAATAACCTATAAGTATCTATTTTAAACCTTAATTGGTGTCGATAGCCCATACGAATGGCCCCTGAACCATTTTAACCACTAGCTACGCCCAATAACCTATAAGTATCCATGTTAAACTATAATTGGCCTCCATAGCCCATATGTATGGCCCGTGAACCATTATAACCACTAGCTATAACCAATAACCTCTAAGTATCCATTCTTTAAACTGTAATTGGTGTTGATAACCCATACAAATGGCTCGTGAACCATTATAACCACTAGCTATGACCAATAAGCTATAAGTATCCATTTTTTAAACTGTAATTGGTGTCTAGAACCCAGACGAATGCCCCGTGAACGATTATAACCACTAGCTATGACCAATAACTTATAAGTATCCATTTTTTAAACTGTAATTGGTGTCCATTACCCATACGAATGGCCCGTGAACGATTTTGACTACTAGCTTCGACCAATAACCTATAAGTATCCATTTTAAACCTTAATTGGTGTCCATTACCCATACGAATGGCCCGAGAACCATTATAAACCCTAGCTACGACCAATAACCTATAAGTATCCTTGTTAAACCGTAATGAGCGTCCATAGACCAAACGAATGGCCCGCGAACCATTATAACCACTAGGTATGACCGATAACCTATAAGAGTCCATTTTTTAAACTGTAATTGGTGTCTAGAACCCATACGAATGCCTCGTGAACGATTATAACCACTAGCTATGACCAATAACCTATAAGTATCCATTTTTAAAACTGTAATTGGTGTCCATTACCCATACGAATGGCCCGTGAATGATTTTGACCACTAGCTTCGACCAATAACCTATAAGTATCCATTTTAAACCTTAATTGGTGTCCATTACCCATACGAATGGCCCGTGAACCATTATAAAGCTACGACCATTAACCTATAAGTATCCTTGTTAAACCGTAATGAGCGTCCATAGACCATACGAATGGCCCGCGAACCATTATAACCACTAGCTTCGACCAATTAGCTATAAGTATCGTTGTTAAACCGTAATTAGCGTCCATAGCCCATACGAATGACCCGTGAGCTATTATAATCACTAGCTACAACCAATAACCTATAAGTATCCATTTTTTTAAACTGTAATTGGTTTCTAGAACTCATATGAATGCCCCGTGAACGATTTTGACCACTAGCTATGACCAATAACCTATATATCCATTTTTTAAACTGTAATTAGTGTCTAGAACTCATACGAATGCCCCGTGAATGATTTTGACCTCTAGCTATGACTAATAACCTATAAGTATCCATTTTAAACCTTAATTGGTGTCCATTACCCATACGAATGGCCCGTGAACCATTATAACCACTAGTTATGACCGATAACCTATAAGTATCCATTTTTTAAATTGTAATTGGTGTCTGGAACCCATACGAATGGCCCGTGAATGATTTTGACCACTAGCTATGACCAATATCCTATAAGTATCCATTTTTTAAACTGTAATTGGTGTTGATAACCCATACAAATGGCACGTGAACCATTATAACCATTAGCTATGACCAATAACCTATAAGTATCCATTTTTTGAACTCTAATTCGTGTCTAGAACCCATACTAATTCCCCGTGAATGATTTTGGCCACTAGCTATGACCAATAACCTAAAAGTATCAATTTTAAACCTTAATTGGTGTCCATTACACATACGAGTGGCCCGTGAACCATTATAACCACTAGTTGCGACCAATAACCTATAAGTATCCTTGTTAATTAGCGTTCATAGCCCATATGAATGGCCCGTGAACCATTATAACCACTAGCTATGACCAATAACTTATAAGTATCCATATTTTAATCTTTAATTGGTGTCTAGAACCCATACGAATGCCCCGTGAATGATTTTGACCACTAACTATGACAAATAACCTATAAGTATCTATTTTAAACCTTAATTGGTGTCGATAACCCATACGAATGGCCCGTGAACCATTTTAACCACTAGCTACGCCCAATAACCTATAAGTATCCATGTTAAACTATAATTGGCCTCCATAGCCCATATGTATGGCCCGTGAACCATTATAACCAATAGCTATAACCAATAACCTCTAAGTATCCATTCTTTAAACTGTAATTGGTGTTGATAACCCATACAAATGGCTCGTGAACCATTATAACCACTAGCTATGACCAATAAGCTATAAATATCCATTTTTTAAACTGTAATTGGTGTCTAGAACCCCAGACGAATGCCCCGTGAACGATTATAACCACTAGCTATGACCAATAACTTATAAGTATCCATTTTTTAAACTGTAATTGGTGTCCATTACCCATACGAATGGCCCGTGAACGATTTTGACTACTAGCTTCGACCAATAACCTATAAGTATCCATTTTAAACCTTAATTGGTGTCCATTACCCATACGAATGGCCCGAGAACCATTATAAACCCTAGCTACGACCAATAACCTATAAGTATCCTTGTTAAACCGTAATGAGCGTCCATAGACCAAACGAATAGCCCGCGAACCAATATAACCACTAGCTTCGACCAATAACCTATAATTATCATTGTTAAACCGTAATTAGCGTCGATAGCCCATACGAATGACCCGTGAGCCATTATAATCACTAGCTATAACCAATAACTTATAAGTATCCATTTTGTTAAGCACTAGCTATGACCAATAACCTATAAGTATCCATTTTTAAACTGTAATTGGTTTCTAGAACCCATATGAAAGCCCCGTGAATGATTTTGACCACTAGCTAAGACCAATAACCTATATATCCATTTTTTAAACTGTAATTAGTGTCTAGAAGTCATACGAATGCCCCGTGAACGATTTTGACCTCTAGCTATGACCAATAACCTATAAGTATCCATTTTAAACCTTAATTGGTGTCCATTACCCATACGAATGGCCCGTGAACCATTATAACCACTAGCTATGACCGATAACCTATAAGTATCCATTTGTTAAATTGTAATTGGTGTCTGGAACCCATACGAATGCCCCGTGAATGATTTTGACCACTAGCTATGACCGATAACTTATAAGTATCCATTTTTTAAACTGTAATTGGTGTTGATAACCCATACAAATGGCACGTGAACCATTATAACCATTACCTATGACCAATAACCTATAAGTATCCATTTTTTAAACTCTAATTCGTGTCTAGAACCCATACTAATTCCCCGTGAACGATTTTGACCACTAGCTATGACCAATAACCTATAAGTATCCATTTTAAACCTTAATTGCTGTTCATTACACATACGAGTGGCCAGTGAACCGTTATAACCACTAGCGTCGACCAATAACCTATAAGTATCCTTGTTAAACCGTAATAAGTGTTCATAGCACATGTGAATGGCCCGTGAACGATTATAACCACTAGCTATGACCAATAACTTATAAGTATCCATATTTTATTCTTTAATTGGTGTCTAGAACCCATACGAATGCCCCGTGAATGATTTTGACCACTAACTATGACAAATAACCTATAAGTATCTATTTTAAACCTTAATTGGTGTCGATAACCCATACGAATGGCCCGTGAACCATTTTAACCACTAGCTACGCCCAATAACCTATAAGTATCCATGTTAAACCATAATTGGCGTCCATATCCCATATGTATGGCCCGTGAACCATTATAACCACTAGCTATAACCAATAACCTCTAAGTATCCATTCTTTAAACTGTAATTGGAGTTGATAACCCATACAAATGGCTCGTGAACCATTATAACCACAAGTTATTAACAATAACCTATAAGTGTCCATTTTTAAAACTGTAATTGGTGTCCATTACCCATACGAATGGCCCGTGAATGATTTTGACCACTAGCTTCGACCAATAACCTATAAGTATCCATTTTAAACCTTAATTGGTGTCCACTGCCCATACAAATGGCCCGTGAACCATTATATCCACTAGCTTTGACCAATAACTTATAAGTATCCATTTTAAACCTTAATTGGTGTCCATTACCGATACAAATGGCTCGTGAACCATTATAACCACTAGCTACGACCAATAACCTGAAGGTATCGTTGTTAAACCGTAATTAGCATCCATAGCCCATACGAATGACCCGTAAGCCATTATAATCACTAGCTATAACCAATAACCTATAAGTATCCATTTTGTTAACCACTAGCTATGACCAATAACCTATAAGTATCCATTTTTTAAATTATAATTGGTTTCTAGAACCCATACGAATGCCCCGTGAACGATTTGACCACTAGCTATGACCAATAACATATATATCCATTTTTTAAAGTGTAATTAGTTTCTAGAACCCATACGAATGCCATGTGATCGATTTTGACCACAAGCTATGACCAATAACCTATATATCCCTTTTTTAAAATGTAATTGGTCTCTAGAAGTCATACGAATGCCCCGTGAACGATTTTGACCACTAGCTATGACCAATAACCTATAAGTATTGCTGTCCATTACCCATACGAATGGCCTGTGAACCATTATAACCACTAGCTATGACCGATAACCTATAAGTATCCATTTTTTAAATTGTAATTGGTGTCTAGAACCCATACGAATACCCCGTGAATGATTTTGACCACTAGCTATGACCAATAACCAATAAGTATCCATTTTAATCCTTAATTGGTGTCGATAACCCATACGAATGGCCCGTGAACCATTATACCCTCTAGCTATAGCCAATGACCTATAAGTATCCATTTTTTAAACTATAATTGGTGTTGATAACCCATACAAATGGCCCGTGAACCATTATAACCACTAGCTATGACCAATAACCTATAAGTATCCATTTTTTAACTCTAATTCGTTTCTAGAACCCATACGAATGCCACGTGAACGATTTTGACCACTAGCTATGACCAATAACCTATACGTATCCATTTTAAACCTTAATTGGTGTCCATTGCCCATACGAATGGCCCGTGAACCATTATAAACCCTAGCTACGACCAATAACCTATAAGTATCCTTGATAAACCGTAATTAGCGTCCATAGCCCATACGAATGGCCCGTGAACCATTATAACCACTAGTTTCGACCAAAAACCTATAAGTATCCTTGTTAAACAGTAATTAGCGTCCAAAGCCCATAGGAATGGCTCGTGAACCCTTATAACCAATAGCTATAACCAATAACCTATAAGTATCCATTTTTAAACCATAACTGGTGTCCAGAACCCATACGAATGCCCCGTGAATGATTTTTACCACTAGCTATGACAAATAATCTATAAGTGTCGTTAACCCATACGAATAGCCCGTGAACCATTATATCCACTAGCTATGACCGATAACCTATAAGTATCCATGTTAAACCGTAATTGGCATCCATAGCCAATACGAATGGCCCGTGAACCATTATAACCACTAGCTACGATCAATAACCTATAAGTATCCATTCTTTAAACTGTAATTGGTGTCTTGACCTCATACGAATGCCCGTGAACAATTTTGACCACTAGCTATGACCATTAACCTATAAGTATCCATTTTAAACATTAATTGGTGTCTATTACACATACGAATGGCCCCTAAACCATTATAACCACTAGCTTCGACCAATAACCTATTAGTATCCTTGTTAAACCGCAGTTTGCGTCGATAATCCATACGAATGGCCCGTGAACCATTATAACCACTAGCTATGACCAATAACTTATAAGTATCCATATTTTAAACTCTAATTGGTGTCTAGAACCCATACGAATGCCCCGTGAATGATTTTTACCACTAGCTATGACAAATAATCTATAAGTATCCATTTAAAACCTTAATTGGTGTCGTTAACCCATACGAATGGCCCGTGAACCATTATAACCACTAGCTACGATCAATAACCTATAAGTATCCATTCTTTAAATTGTAATTGGTGTTGATAACCCATACGAATGGCCCGTGAACCATTATAACCACTAGCTATGACCAATAACCTATAAGTATGCATTTTTTAAACTGTAATTGGTGTCTAGAACCCATACGAATGCACCGTGAACGATTATAACCACTAGCTATGACCAATAACCTATAAGTATCCATTTTTTAAACTGTAATTAGTGTCCATTACCCATACGAATGGACCGTGAACGATTTTGACCACTAACTTCGACCAATAACCTATAAGTATCCTTTTTAAACCTTCATGGGTGTCCATTACCCATACGAATGGCCCGTGAACCATTATAAACCCTAGCTACGACCAATAACCTATAAGTATCCTTGTTAAACCGTAATGAGCGTCCATAGACCATACGAATGGCCCGTCAACCATTAAAACCACTAGCTTCGATCAATAATATATAAGTATCCTTGTTAAACCGTAATTAGCGTCCATAGCCCATACGAATGGCCCGTGAACCATTATAACCACTAACTTTGACCAATAACTTATAAGTATCCATTTTAAACCTTAATTGGTGTCCATTACCGATACAAATGGCTCGTGAACCATTATAACCACTAGCTACGACCAATAACCCTGTTAGTATCGTTGTTAAACCGTAATTAGCGTCCATAGCCCGTACGAATGACCCGTGAGCCATTATAATCACTAGCTATAACAAATAACCTATAAGTATCCATTTTGTTAACCACTAGATATGACTAATAACCTATAAGTATCCATTTTTTAAACTGTAATTGGTTTCTAGAACCCATACGAATGCCCCGTGAACAATTTTGACCACTAGCTATGACCAATAACATATATATCCATTTTTTAAACTGTAATTGGTGTCTAGAACTCATACGAATGCCCGTGAACGATTTTGACCACTAGCTATGACAAATAACCTATAAGTATCCATTTTAAACCTTAATTGGTGTCCATTACCCATACGAATGGCCTGTGAACCATTATAACCACTAGCTATGACCGATAACCTATAAGTATCCATTTTTTAAATTGTAATTGGTGTCTAGAACCCATACGAATGCCCCGTGAATGATTTGGACCACTAGCTATGACCGATAACCAATAAGTATCCATTTTAAACCTTAATTGGTGTCCATTACCCATACGAGTGGCCCGTGAACCATTATAACCACTAGCTTCGACCAATAACCTATAGGTATCGTTGTTAAATCGTAATTAGCGTCCATAGCCCATACGAATGACCCGTGAGCCATTATAATCACTAGCTATAACCAATAACCCCTATAACTAAGCATTTTGTTAACCACTAGCTATGACCAATAACTTATAAGTATCCATTTTTAAACTGTAATTGGTGTCTAGAACCCATACGAATGCCACGTGAACGATTTTGACCACTAGCTAAGACCAATAAGCCAAATATCTATTTTTTAAACTGTAATTGGTGTCTACAACTCATTCGAATGCCCCGTGAACGATTTTGACCACTAGCTATGACCAATAACCTATAAGTATCCATTTTGAACATTAATTGGTGTCGATAACCCATACAAATGGCCCGTGAACCATTATAACCACTAGCTATGACCAATAACATATAAGTAGCCATTTTTTAAACTCTAATTCATGTCTAGAACCCATACGAATGCCCCGTGAACGATTTTGACCACTAGCTATGACCAATAACCTATAAGTATCCATTTTAAACCTTAATTGGTGTCCATTACCCATACGAGTGGCCCGTGAACCATTATAACCACTAGCTTCGACCAATAACCTATAAGTATCGTTGTTAAATCGTAATTAGCGTCCATAGCCCATACGAATGACCCGTGAGCCATTATAATCACTAGCTATAACCAATAACCCCTATAAGTAAGCATTTTGTTAACCACTAGCTATGACCAATAACCTACAAGTATCCATTTTTAAACTGTAATTGGTGTCTAGAACCCATACGAATGCCACGTGAACGACTTTGACCACTAGCTGAGACCAATAAGCCAAATATCCATTTTTTAAACTCTAATTGGTGTCTAGAACCCATACGAATGCCCCGTGAATGATTTTTACCACTAGCTATGACAAATAATCTATAAGTATCCATTTAAAACCTTAATTGGTGTCGTTAACCCATACGAATAGCCCGTGAACCATTATATCCACTAGCTATGACCGATAACCTATAAGTATCCATGTTATACCGTAATTGGCGTCCATAGCCAATACGAATGGCCCGTGAACCATTATAACCACTAGCTACGATCAATAACCTATAAGTATCCATTCTTTAAACTGTAATTGGTGTTGATAACCCATACGAATGGCCCGTGAACCATTATAACCACTAGCTATGACCAATAACCTATAAGTATGCATTTTTTAAACTGTAATTGGTGTCTAGAACCCATACGAATGCCCCGTGAACGATTATAACCACTAGCTATGACCAATAACCTATAAGTATCCATTTTTTAAACTGTAATTAGTGTCCATTACCCATACGAATGGACCGTGAATGATTTTGACCACTAGCTTCGACCAATAACCTATAAGTATCCTTTTTAAACCTTCATGGGTGTCCATTACCCATACGAATGGCCCATGAACCATTATAAGCCCTAGCTACGACCAATAACCTATAAGTATCCTTGTTAAACCGTAATGAGCGTCCGTAGACCATACGAATGGCCCGTCAACCATTAAAACCACTTGCTTCGACCAATAACATATAAGTATCCTTGTTAAACCGTAATTAGCGTCCATAGCCCATACGAATGGCCCGTGAACCATTATAACCACTAGCTTTGACCAATAACTTATAAGTATCCATTTTAAACCTTAATTGGTGTCCATTACCGATACAAATGGCTCGTGAACCATTATAACCACTAGCTACGACCAATAACCCTGTTAGTATCGTTGTTAAACTGTAATTAGCGTCCATAGCCCATACGAATGACCCGTGAGCCATTATAATCACTAGCTATAACAAATAACCTATAAGTATCCATTTTGTTAACCACTAGCTATGACTAATAACCTATAAGTATCCATTTTTTAAATTATAATTGGTTTCTAGAACCCATACGAATGCCCCGTGAACGATTTTGACCACTAGCTATGACCAATAACATATATATCCATTTTTTAAACTGTAATTGGTGTCTAGAACTCATACGAATGCCCGTGAACGATTTTGACCACTAGCTATGACAATTAACCTATAAGTATCCATTTTAAACCTTAATTGGTGTCCATTACCCATACGAATGGCCTGTGAACCATTATAACCACTAGCTATGACCGATAACCTATAAGTATCCATTTTTTAAATTGTAATTGGTGTCTAGAACCCATACGAATGCCCCGTGAATGATTTGGACCACTAGCTATGACCAATAACCAATAAGTATCCATTTTAAACCTTAATTGGTGCCGATAACCCGTACGAATGGCCCGTGAACCATTACAACCACTAGCTATAACCAATAACCTATAAGTATCCTTGTTAAATCGTAATTAGCGTCCATAGCCCATACGAATGACCCATGAGCCATTATAATCACTAGCTATAACCAATAACCCCTATAACTAAGCATTTTGTTAACCACTAGCTATGACCAATAACTTATAAGTATCCATTTTTAAACTGTAACTGGTGTCTAGAACCCATACGAATGCCACGTGAACAATTTTGACCATTAGCTAAGACCAATAAGCCAAATATCTATTTTTTAAACTGTAATTGGTGTCTACAACTCATTCGAATGCCCCGTGAACGATTTTGACCACTAGCTATGACCAATAACCTATAAGTATCCATTTTGAACATTAATTGGTGTCGATAACCCATACAAATGGCCCGTGAACCATTATAACCACTAGCTATGACCAATAACATATAAGTATCCATTTTTTAAACTCTAATTCATGTCTAGAACCCATACGAATGCCCCGTGAACGCTTTTGACCACTAGCTATGACCAATAACCTATACGTATCCATTTTAAACCTTAACTGGTGTCCATTACCCATACGAGTGGCCCGTGAACCATTATAACCACTAGCTTCAACCAATAACCTATAAGTATCATTGTTAAATCGTAATTAGCGTCCATAGCTCATTCGAATGACCCGTGAGCCATTATAATCACTAGCTATAACCAATAACCCCTATAAGTAAGCATTTTGTTAACCACTAGCAATGACCAATAACCTATAAGTATCCATTTTTAAACTGTAATTGGTGTCTAGAACCCATACGAATGCCACGTGAACGATTTTGACCACTAGCTGAGACCAATAAGCCAAATATCCATTTTTTAAACTGTAATTGGTGTCTAGAACTCATACGAATGCCCCGTGAACGACTTTGACAACTAGCTATGACACATAACCTATATGTATCCATTTCGAACGTTAATTGGTGTCCATTACACATACGAATGGCTCGTGAACCATTATAACCACTAGCTTCAACCAATAACCTATATGTATCCTTGTTAAACCGTAATTAGCGTTCATAGCCCATAGGAATGGCCCGTGGACCATTATAACCACTAGCTATGACCAATAACTTATAAGTATCCATATTTTAAACTCTAATTGGTGTCTAGAACCCATACAAATGCCCCGTGAATGATTTTGACCACTAGCTATGACCAATAACCTATAAGTATCCATTTTGAACATTAATTGGTGTCCATTACACATACCAATGGCTCGTGAACCATTTAACCACTAGCTTCGACCAATAACCTATATGTATCCATGTTAAACCGTAATTAGCGTTCATAGCCCATAGGAATGGCCCGTGGACCATTATAACCACTAGCTATGACCAATAACTTATAAGTATCCATATTTTAAACTCTAATTGGTTTCTAGAACCCATAAGAATGCCCCGTGAATGATTTTGACCACTAGCTAAGACTGTAAACCTATAAGTATCCATTTTAAACCTTAATTGGTGTCGATAACACATACGAATGGCCCGTGAACCATTTTAACACTAGCTACGCCCAATTACCTATAACTATCCATGTTAAACCATAATTGGCGTCCATAGCCCATACGAATGGCCCGTGAACCATTATAACCACTAGCTATAACCAATAACCTCTAAGTATCCATTCTTTATACTGTAATTGGTGTTGATAACCCATATAAATGGCCCGTGAACCATTATAACCACTAGCTATGACCAATAACCTATAAGTATCCATTTTTTAAACTGTAATTGGTGTCTAGAACCCATACGAATGCCCCGTGAATGATTGTGACCACTAGTTATGACCAATAACCTATAAGTATCCATTATAAACCTTAATTGGTGTCCATTACCCATATGAAAAGCCCGTGAACCATTATAATCGCTAGCTTTGACCAATAACCTATAAGTATCCATTTTAAACCTTAATAGGTGTCCATTGCCCATATGAATTTCCCGTGAACCATTATAAACCCTAGCTACGACCAATAACGTATAAGTATCCTTGTTAAACCGTAATTATCGTCCATAGCCCATACGAATGGCCCGTGAACCATTATAACCACTAGCTTCAACCAATAACTTATAAGTATCCATTTTAAACCTTAATTGGTGTCCATTACCCATACAAATGGCCCGTGAAACATTATTACCACTAGCTACGACCAATAACCTATAAATATCGTTGTTAAACCGTTATTAGCGTCCATAGCCCATATGAATGACCCGTGAGCCATTATAATCACTAGCTATAACCAATAACCTATAAGTATCCATTTTGTTAACCACTAGCTATGACCAATAACCTATAAGTATCCATTTTTTAAACTGTAATTGATTTCTAGAACCCATACGTATACCCGTGAACGATTTTCACCACTAGCTATGACCAATAACCTATATATCCATTTTTGAAACTGTAATTGGTGTATGGAACTCATACGAATGCCCCGTGAACGATTTTGATCACTAGCTATGACCAATAACCTATAAGTATCCATTTTAAACCTTAATTGGTGTCCATTACCCATACGAATGGCCCGTCAACCATTATAACCACTAGCTATGACCGATAACCTATAAGTATCCATTTTTAAACTGTAATTGGTGTCTAGAACCCATACGAATGCCACCTGAACGATTTTAACCACTAGCTAAGACCAATAAGCCAAATATCTATTTTTTAAACTGTAATTGGTGTCTACAACTCATTCGAATGCCCAGTGAACGATTTTGACCACTAACTATGACCAATAACCTATAAGTATCCATTTTGAACATTAATTGGTGTCGATAACCCATACAAATGGCCAGCGAACCGTTATAACCACAAGGATCGGCCAATAACCTGTAAGTATTCTCGTTTAACCGTAATTAACGTTCATAGCCCATACGAATGGCCCGTGAACCATTATAACCACTAGCTATGACCAATAACTTATAAGTATCCATATTTTAAACTCTAATTGGTGTCTAGAACCCATACGAATGCCCCGTGAATGATTTTTACCACTAGCTATGACAAATAATCTATAAGTATCCATTTAAAACCTTAATTGGTGTCGTTAACCCATACGAATAGCCCGTGAACCATTATATCCACTAGCTATGACCGATAACCTATAAGTATCCATGTTAAACCGTAATTGGCGTCCATAGCCAATTCGAATGGCCCGTGAACCATTATAACCACTAGCTACGATCAATAACCTATAAGTATCCATTCTTTAAACTGTAATTGGTGTCTAGAACCCATACGAATGCCCCGTGAACGATTATAACCACTAGCTATGACCAATAACCTATAAGTATCCATTTTTTAAACTGTAATTAGTGTACATTACCCATACGAATGGACCGTGAATGATTTTGACCACTAGCTTCGACCAATAACCTATAAGTATCCTTTTTAAACCTTCATGGGTGTCCATTACCCATACGAATGGCCCGTGAACCATTATAAACCCTAGCTACGACCAATAACCTATAAGTATCCTTGTTAAACCGTAATGAGCGTCCATAGACCATACGAATGGCCCGTCAACCATTAAAACCACTAGCTTCGACCAATAACATATAAGTATCCTTGTTAAACCGTAATTAGCGTCCATAGCCCATACGAATGGCCCGTGAACCATTATAACCACTAGCTTTGACCAATAACTTAAAAGTATCCTATTTAAAACTTAATTGGTGTCCATTACCGATTCAAATGGCTCGTGAACCATTATAACCACTAGCTACGACCAATAACCCTGTTAGTATCGTTGTTAAACCGTAATTAGCGTCCATAGCCCATACGAATGACCCGTGAGCCATTATAATCACTAGCTATAACAAATAACCTATAAGTATCCATTTTGTTAACCACTAGCTATGACTAATAACCTATAAGAATCCATTTTTTAAACTGTAATTGGTTTCTAGAACCCATACGAATGCCCCGTGAACGATTTTGACCACTAGCTATGACCAATAACATATATATCCATTTTTTAAACTGTAATTGGTGTCTAGAACTCATACGAATGCCCGTGAATGATTTTGACCACTAGCTATGACAATTAACCTATAAGTATCCATTTTAAACCTTAATTGGTGTCCATTACCCATATGAATGGCCTGTTAACCATTATAACCACTAGCTATGACCGATAACCTATAAGTATCCATTTTTTAAATTGTAATTGGTGTCTAGAACCCATACGAATGCCCCGTGAATGATTTGGACCACTAGCTAAGACCAATAACCAATAAGTATCCATTTTAAACCTTAATTGGAGCCGATAACCCATACGAATGGCCCGTGAACCATTATAACCACTAGCTATAACCAATAACCTATAAGTATCGTTGTTAAATCGTAATTAGCGTCCATAGCCCATACGAATGACCCGTGAGCCATTATAATCACTAGCTATAACCAATAACCCCTATAACTAAGCATTTTGTTAACCACTAGCTATGACCAATAACTTATAAGTATCCATTTTTAAACTGTAATTGGTGTCTAGAACCCATACGAATGCCACGTGAACGATTTTGACCACTAGCTAAGACCAATAAGCCAAATATCTATTTTGTAAACTGTAATTGGTGTCTACAACTCATTCGAATGCCATGTGAACTATTTTGACCACTAGCTATGACCAATAACCTATAAGTATCCATTTTGAACATTAATTGGTGTCGATAACCCATACAAATGGCCCGTGAACCATTATAACCACTAGCTATGACCATTAACATATAAGTATCCATTTTTTAAACTCTAATTCATGTCTAGAACCCATACGAATGCCCCGTGAACGATTTTGACCACTAGCTATGACCAATAACCTATAAGTATCCATTTTAAACCTTAATTGGTGTCCATTACCCATACGAGTGGCCCGTGAACCATTATAACCACTAGCTTCGACCAATAACCTATAAGTATCGTTGTTAAATAATTAGCGTCCATAGCCCATACGAATGACCCGTGAGCCATTATAATCACTAGCTATAACCAATAACCCCTATAAGTAAGCATTTTGTTAACCACTAGCTATGACCAATAACCTATAAGTATCCATTTTTAAACTGTAATTGGTGTCTAGAACCCATACGAATGCCACGCGAACGATTTTGACCACTAGCGGAGACCAATAAGCCAAATATCCATTTTTTAAACTGTAATTGGTGTCTAGAACTCATACGAATGCCCCGTGAACGACTTTGACCACTAGCTATGACACATAACCCATATGTATCCATTTCGAACATTAATTGGTGTCCATTACACATACGAATGGCTCGTGAACCATTATAACCACTAGCTTCGACCAATAACCTATATGTATCCTTGTTAAACCGTAATTAGCGTTCATAGCCCATAGGAATGGCCCGTGGACCATTATAACCACTAGCTATGACCAATAACTTATAAGTATCCATATTTTAAACTCTAATTGGTGTCTAGAACGCATACAAATGCCCCGTGAATGATTTTGACCACTAGCTATGACCAATAACCTATAAGTATCCATTTTGAACATTAATTGGTGTCCATTACACATACCAATGGCTCGTGAACCATTATAACCACTAGCTTCGACCAATAACCTATATGTATCCTTGTTAAACCGTAATTAGCGTTCATAGCCCATAGGAATGGCCCGTGGACCATTATAACCACTAGCTATGACCAATAACTTATAAGTATCCATATTTTAAACTCTAATTGGTTTCTAGAACCCATAAGAATGCCCCGTGAATGATTTTGACCACTAGCTAAGACAAAAAACCTATAAGTATCCATTTTAAACCTTAATTGGTGTCGATAACCCATACGAATGGCCCGTGAACCATTTTAACCACTAGCTACGCCCAATTACCTATAACTATCCATGTTAAACCATAATTGGCGTCCATAGCCCATACGAATGGCCCGTGAACCATTATAACCACTAGCTATAACCAATAACCTCTAAGTATCCATTCTTTATACTGTAATTGGTGTTGATAACCCATATAAATTGCCCGTGAACCATTATAACCACTAGCTATGACGAATAACCTATAAGTATCCATTTTTTAAACTGTAATTGGTGTCTAGAACCCATACGAATGCCCCGTGAATGATTGTGACCACTAGTTATGACCAATAACCTATAAGTATCCATTTTAAACCTTAATTTGTGTCCATTACCCATATGAAAAGCCCGTGAACCATTATAATCGCTAGCTTCGACCAATAACCTATAAGTATCCATTTTAAACCTTAATAGGTGTCCATTGCCCATATGAATTTCCCGTGAACCATTATAAACCCTAGCTACGACCAATAACCTATAAGTATCCTTGTTAAACCGTAATTATCGTCCATATCCCATACGAATTGCCCGTGAACCATTATAACCACTAACTTCAACCAATAACTTATAAGTATCCATTTTAAACCTTAATTGGTGTCCATTACCCATACAAATGGCCCGTGAAACATTATTACCACTAGCTACGACCAATAACCTATAAGTATCGTTGTTAAACCGTTATTAGCGTCCATAGCCCATATGAATGACCCGTGAGCCATTATAATCACTAGCTATAACCAATAACCTATAAGTATCCATTTTGTTAACCACTAGCTATGACCAATAACCTATAAGTATCCATTTTTTAAACTGTAATTGATTTCTAGAACACATACGAATGCCCGTGAATGATTTTGACCACTAGCTATGACCAATAACCTATATATCCATTTTTGAAACTGTAATTGGTGTGTGGAACTCATACGAATGCCCCGTGAACGATTTTGACCACTAGCTATGACCAATAACCTATAAGTATCCATTTTAAACCTTAATTGGTGTCCATTACCCATACGAATGGCCCGTGAACCATTATAACCACTAGCTATGACCGATAACCTATAAGTATCCATTTTTAAACTGTAATTGGTGTCTAGAACCCATACGAATGACACCTGAACGATTTTGACCACTAGCTAAGACCAATAAGCCAAATATCTATTTTTTAAACTGTATTGGTGTCTACAACTCATTCGAATGCCCAGTGAATCATTTTGACCACTAACTATGACCAATAACCTATAAGTATCAATTTTGAACATTAATTGGTGTCGATAACCCATACAAATGGCCCGTGAACCATTATAACCACTAGCTATGACCAATAACATATAAGTATCCATTTTTTAAACTCTAATTCATGTCTAGAACCCATACGAATGCCCCGTGAACGATTTTGACCACTAGCTATGACCAATTACCTATAACTATCCATGTTAAACCATAATTGGCGTCCATAGCCCATACGAATGGCCCGTGAACCATTATAACCACTAGCTATAACCAATAACCTATAAGTATCCATTCTTTATACTGTAATTGGTGTTGATAACCGATATAAATGGCCCGTGAACCATTATAACCACTAGCTATGACCAATAACCTATAAGTATCCAATTTTTAAACTGTAATTGGTGTCTAGAACCCATACGAATGCCCCGTGAATGATTGTGACCACTAGTTATGACCAATAACCTATAAGTATCCATTTTAAACCTTAATTGGTGTCCATTACCCATATGAATAGCCCGTGAACCATTATAGTCGCTAGCTTCGGCCAATAACCTATAAGTATCCATTTTAAACCTTAATAGGTGTCCATTGCCCATATGAATGGCCCGTGAACCATTATAAACCCTAGCTACAACCAATAACCTATAAGTATCCTTGTTAAACCGTATTTATCGTCCATAGCCCATACGAATGGCCCGTGAACCATTATAACCACTAGCTTCAACCAATAACTTATAAGTATCCATTTTAAACCTTAACTGGTGTCCATTACCCATACAAATGGCCCGTGAATCATTATTACCACTAGCTACGACCAATAACCTATAAGTATCATTGTTAAACCGTTATTTGCGTCCATAGCCCATATGAATGACCCGTGAGCCATTATAATCACTAGCTATAACCAATAACCTATAAGTATCCATTTTGTTAACCACTAGCTATGACCAATAACCTATAAGTATCCATTTTTTAAACTGTAATTGATTTCTAGAACCCATACGAATGCCCGTGAATGATTTTGACCACTAGCTATGACCAATAACCTATATATCCATTTTTGAAACTATAATTGGTGTATGGAACTCATACGAATGCCCCGTGAACGATTTTGACCACTAGCTATGACCAATAACCTATAAGTATCCATTTTAAACCTTAATTGGTGTCCATTACCCATACGAATGGCCCGTGAACCATTATAACCACTAGCTATGACCGATAACCTATAAGTATCCAATTTTAAACTGTAATTGGTGTCTAGAACCTATACGAATGCCACCTGAATGATTTTGACCACTAGCTAAGACCAATAAGACAAATATCTAGTTTTTTATACTGTAATTGGTGTCTACAACTCATTCGAATGCCCAGTGAACGATATTGACCACTAACTATGACCAATAACCTATAAGTATCCATTTTGAACATTAATTGGTGTCGATAACCCATACAAATGGCCCGTGAACCATTATAACCACTAGCTATGACCAATAACATATAAGTATCCATTTTTTAAACTCTAATTCATGTCTAGAACCCATACGAATGCCCCGTGAACGATTTTGACCACTAGCTATGACCAATAACCTATAAGTATCCATTTTAAACCTTAATTGGTGTCCATTACCCATACGAGTGGCCCGTGAACCATTATAACCACTAGCTTCGACCAGTAACCTATGAGTATCATTGTTAAATCGTAATTAGCATCCATAGCCCATGAATGACCCGTGAGCCATTATAATCACTAGCTATAACCAATAACCCCTATAAGTAAGCAATTTGTTAACCACTAGCTATGCCCAATAACCTATATGTATCCATTTTTAAACTTTAATTGGTGTCTAGAGCCCATATGAATGCCACGTGAACGATTTTGACCACTAGCTGAGACCAATAAGCCAAATATCCATTTTTTAAACTGTAATTGGTGTCTAGAACTCATACGAATGCCCCGTGAACGACTTTGACCACTAGCTATGTCACATAACCTATAAGTATCAATTTCGAACATTAATTGGTGTCCATTACACATACGAATGGCTCGTGAACCATTATAACCACTAGCTTCGACCAATAACCTATATGTATCCTTGTTAAACCGTAATTAGAGTTCATAGCCCATAGGAATGGCCCGTGGACCATTATAACCACTAGCTATGACCAATAACTTATAAGTATCCATATTTTAAACTCTAATTGGTGTCTAGAACCCATACAAATGCCCCGTGAATGATTTTGACCACTAGCTATGACCAATAACCTATAAGTATCCATTTTGAACATTAATTGGTGTCCATTACATATACGAATGGCTCGTGAACCATTATAACCACTAGCTTCGACCAATAACCTATATGTATCCTTGTTAAACCGTAATTAGCGTTCATAGCCCATAGGAATGGCCCGTGGACCATTATAACCACTAGCTATGACCAATAACTTATAAGTATCCATATTTTAAACTCTAATTGGTGTCTAGAACCCATACAAATGCCCCGTGAATGATTTTGACCACTAGTAAGACAAAAAACCTATAACTATCCATTTTAAACCTTAATTGGTGTCGATAACCCATACGAATGGTCCGTGAACCATTTTAACCACTAGCTACGCCCAATTACCTATAACTATCCATGTTAAACCATAATTGGCGTCCATAGCCCATACGAATGGCCCGTGAACCATTATAACCACTAGCTATAACCAATAACCTCTAAGTATCCATTCTTTATACTGTAATCGGTGTTGATAACCCATATAAATGGCCCGTGAACCATTATAACCACTAGCTATGACCAATAACCTATAAGTATCCATTTTTTAAACTGTAATTGGTGTCTAGAACCCATACGAATGCCCCGTGAATGATTGTGACCACTAGTTATGACCAATAACCTATAAGTATCCATTTTAAACCTTAATTGGTTTCCATTACCCATATGAATAGCCCGTGAACCATTATAATCGCTAGCTTCGACCAACAACCTATAAGTATCCATTTTAAACCTTAATAGGTGTCCATTGCCCATATGAATGACCCGTGAACCATTATAAACCCTAGCTACGACCAATAACCTATAAGTATCCTTGTTAAACCGTAATTATCGTCCATAGCCCATACAAATGGCCCGTGAACCATTATAACCACTAGCTTCAACCAATAACTTATAAGTATCCATTTTAAACCTTAATTGGTGTCCATTACCCATACAAATGACTCGTGAATCATTATTACCACTAACTACGACCAATAACCTATAAGTATCGTTGTTAAACCGTTATTAGCTTCCATAGCCCATATGAATGACCCGTGAGCCATTATAATCACTAGCTATAACCAATAACCTATAAGTATCCATTTTGTTAACCACTAGCTATGACCAATAACCTATAAGTATCCATTTTTTAAACTGTAATTGGTTTCTAGAACCCATACGAATGCCCCGTGAACGATTTTGACCACTAGCTATGACCAATAACCTGTATATCCATTTTTGAACCTGTAATTGGTGTTTGGAACTCATACGAATGCCCCGTGAGTGATTTTGACCAATAGCTATGACCAATAGCCTATAAGTATCCATTTTAAACCTTAATTGGTGTCTATTACCCATACGAATGGCCCGTGAACCATTATAACCACTAGCTATGACCGATAACCTATAAGTATCCATTTTTAAACTGTAATTGGTGTCTAGAACCCATACGAATGCCACCTGAACGATTTTGACGACTAGCTAAGACCAATAAGCCAAATATCTATTTTTTAAACTGTAATTGGTGTCTACAACTCATTCGAATGCCCAGTGAACGATTTTGACCACTAGCTATAACCAATAACCTATAAGTATCCATTTTGAACATTAATTGGTGTCGATAACCCATACAAATGGCCCGTGAACCATTATAACCACTAGCTATGACCAATAACATATAAGTATCCATTTTTTAAACTCTAATTCATGTCTAGAACACATACGAAGGCCCCGTGAATGTTTTGACCACTAGCTATGAACAATAACCTATAAGTATCCATTTTAAACCTTAATTGGTGTCCATTACCCATACGAGTGGCCCGTGAACCATTATAACCACTAGCTTCGACCAATAACCTATAAGTATCGTTGTTAAATCGTAATTAGCGTCCATAGCCCATACGAATGACCCGTGAGCCATTATAATCACTAGCTATAACCAATAACCCCTATAAGTAAGCAATTTGTTAACCACTAGCTACGCCCAATAACCTATAAGTATCCATTTTTAAACTTTAATTAGTGTCTAGAACCCATACGAATGCCACGTGAACGATTTTGACCACTAGCTGAGACCAATAAGCCAAATATCCATTTTTTAAACTGTAATTGGTGTCTAGAACTCATACGAATGCCCCGTGAACGACTTTGACCACTAGCTATGACACATAACCTATAAGTATCCATTTCGAACATTAATTGGTGACCATTACACATACGAATGGCTCGTGAACCATTATAACCACTAGCTTCGACCAATAACCTATATGTATCCTTGTTAAACCGTAATTATCGTTCATAGCTCATAGGAATGGCCCGTGGACCATTATAACCACTAGCTATGACCAATAACTTATAAGTATCCATATTTTAAACTCTAATTGGTGTCTAGAACCCATACGAATGCCCCGTGAATGATTTTGACCACTAGCTAAGAATAATAACCTATAAATATCCATTTTAAACCTTAATTGGTGTCGATAACCCATACGAATGGCCTGTGAACCATTTTAACCACTAGCTACGCCCAATTACCTATAACTATGCATGTTAAACCATAATTGGCGTCCATAGCCCATACGAATGGCCCGTGAACCATTATAACCACTAGCTATAACCAATAACCTCTAAGTATCCATTCTTTATACTGTAATTGGTGTTGATAACCCATATAAATGGCCCGTGAACCATTATAACCACTAGCTATGACCAATAACCTATAAGTATCCATTTTTTAAACTGTAATTGGTGTCTAGAACACATACGAATACCCGTGAATGATTGTGACCCTTAGCTATGACCAATAACCTATAAGTATCCATTCTAAACCTTAATTGGTGTCCATTACCCATACGAATAGCCCGTGAACCATTATAATCGTTAGCTTCGACCAATAACCTATAAGTATCTGTTTTAAACCTTAATTGGTGTCCATTGCCCATTTGAATAGCCCGTGAACCAATATAAACCCTAGCTACGACCAATAACCTATAAGTATCCTTGTTAAACCGTAATTAGCGTCCATAGCCCGTACGAATGGCCCGTGAACCATTATAACCACTAGCTTTGACCAATAACTTATAAGTATCCATTTTAAACCTTAATTGGTGTCCATTACCCATACAAATGGCCCGTGAATCATTATAACCACTAGCTACGACCATAGCCCATACGAATGACCCGTGAGCCATTATAATCACTAGCTATGACCAATAACCTATAAGTATCCATTTTTTAAACTGTAATTGGTTTCTAGAACCCATACGAATGCCCCGTGAACGATTTTAACCACTAGCTAAGACCAATAACCTATATATCCCTTTTTTAAACTGTAATTGGTGTCTAGACCTCATACGAATGCCCCGTGAACGATTTTGACCACTAGCTATGACCAATAACCTATAAGTATCCATTTTAAACCTTAATTGGTGTCCATTACCCATACGAATGGCCCGTGAACCATTATAACCACAAGCTATGACCGATAACCTATAAGTATCCATTTTTTTTAAATTGGAATTGGTGTCTAGAACCCATACGAATTCCCCGTGAATGATTTTGACCACTAACTATGACCAATAACCAATAAGTTACCATTTTAAACCTGTAATTGGTGTCTACAACTCATACGAATGCCCCGTGAAAGATTTTGACCACTAGCTATGACCAATAACCTATAAGTATCCATTTTGAACATTAATTGGTGTCGATAACCCATACAAATGGCCCGTGAACCATTATAACCACTAGATATGACCAATAACATATAAGTATCCATTTTTTAAACTCTAATTCATGTCTAGAACCCATACGAATGCCCCGTGAACGATTTTGACCCCTAGCTATGACCAATAACCTATAAGTATCCATTTTAAACCTTAATTGGTGTCCATTACCCATACGAGTGGTCCGTGAACCATTATAACCACTAGCTTCGACCAATAACTATAAGTATCCGTTTTAAACCTTAATTGGTGTCCATTGCCCATTTGAATGGCCCGTGAACCAATATAAACCCTAGCTACGACCAATAACCTATAAGTATCCTTGTTAAACCGTAATTAGCGTCCATAGCCCATACGAATGGCCCGTGAACCATTATAACCACTAGCTTTGACCAATAACTTATAAGAAACCTAAATTGGTGTCCATTACCCATACAAATGGCCCGTGAATCATTATAACCACAAGCTACGACCAATAACCTATAAGTATCGTTGTGAAACCGTTATTAGCGTCCATAGCCCATACGAATGACCCGTGAGCCATTATAATCACTAGCTATAACCAATAACCTATAAGTATCCATTTTGTTAACCACTAGCTATGACCAATAACCTATAAGTATCCATTTTTTAAACTGTAATTGGTTTCTAGAACCCATACGAATGCCCCGTGAATGATTTTGACCACTAGCTATGACCAATAACCTATATATCCCTTTTTTAAACTGTAATTGGTGTCTAGAACTCATACGAATGCCCCATGAACGATTTTGACCACTAGCTATGACCAATAACCTATAAGTATCCATTTTAGACCTTAATTGGTGTCCATTACCCATACGAATGGCCCGTGAACCATTATAACCACAAGCTATGACCGATAACCTATAAGTATCCATTTTTTTTTTAAATTGTAATTGGTGTCTAGAACCCATACGAATGCCCCGTGAATGATTTTGACCACTAGCTATGACTAATAACCAATAAGTTACCATTTTAAACCTGTAATTGGTGTCTACAACTCATACGAATGCCCCGTGAAAGATTTTGACCACTAGCTATGACCAATAACTTATAAGTATCCATTTTGAACATTAATTGGTGTCGATAACCCATTATAACCTATACAAATGGCCCGTGAACCATTATAACCACTAGCTATGACCAATAACATATAAGTATCCATTTTTTAAACTCTAATTCATGTCTAGAACACATACGAATGCCCCGTGAATGATTTTGACCACTAGCTATGAACAATAACCTATAAGTATCCATTTTAAACCTTAATTGGTGTCCATTACCCATACGAGTGGCCCGTGAACCATTATAACCACTAGCTTCGACCAATAACCTATAGGTATCGTTGTTAAATCGTAATTAGCGTCCATAGCCCATACGAATGACCCGTGAGCCATTATAATCACTAGCTATAACCAATAACCCTATAAGTAAGCAATTTGTTAACCACTAGCTACGCCCAATAACCTATAAGTATCCATTTTTAAACTTTGATTAGTGTCTAGAACCCATACGAATGCCACGTGAACGATTTTGACCACTAGCTGAGACCAATAAGCCAAATATCCATTTTTTAAACTGTAATTGGTGTCTAGAACTCATACGAATGCCCCGTGAACGACTTTGACCACTAGCTATGACACATAACCTATAAGTATCCATTTCGAACATTAATTGGTGACCATTACACATACGAATGGCTCGTGAACCATTATAACCACTAGCTTCGACCAATAACCTATATGTATCCTTGTTAAACCGTAATTATCGTTCATAGCTCATAGGAATGGCCCGTGGACCATTATAACCACTAGCTATGACCAATAACTTATAAGTATCCATATTTTAAACTCTAATTGGTGTCTAGAACCCATACGAATGCCCCGTGAATGATTTTGACCACTAGCTAAGAATAATAACCTATAAATATCCATTTTAAACCTTAATTGGTGTCGATAACCCATACGAATGGCATGTGAACCATTTTAACCACTAGCTACGCCCAATTACCTATAACTATCCATGTTAAACCATAATTGGCGTCCATAGCCCATACAAATGGCCCGTGAACCATTATAACCACTAGCTATAACCAATAACCTCTAAGTATCCATTCTTTATACTGTAATTGGTGTTGATAACCCATATAAATGGCCCGTGAACCATTATAACCACTAGCTATGACCAATAACCTATAAGTATCCATTTTTTAAACTGTAATTGGTGTCTAGAACACATACGAATACCCCGTGAGTGATTGTTACCCCCTAGCTATGACCAATAACCTATAAGTATCCATTTTAAACCTTAATTGGTGTCCATTACCCATACGAATAGCCCGTGAACCATTATAATCGTTAGCTTCGACCAATAACCTATAAGTATCCGTTTTAAACCTTAATTGGTGCCCATTGCCCATTTGAATGGCCCGTGAACCAATATAAACCCTAGCTACGACCAATAACCTATAAGTATCCTTGTTAAACCGTAATTAGCGTCCATAGCCCATACGAATGGCCCGTGAACCATTATAACCACTAGCTTTGACCAATAACTTATAAGTATCCATTTTAAACCTTAATTGGTGTCCATTACCCATACAAATGGCCCGTGAATCATTATAACCACTAGCTACGACCATAGCCCATACGAATGACCCGTGAGCCATTATAATCACTAGCTATGACCAATAACCTATAAGTATCCATTTTTAAACTGTAATTGGTTTCTAGAACCCATACGAATGCCCCGTGAACGATTTTAACCACTAGCTATGACCAATAACCTATATATCCCTTTTTTAAACTGTAATTGGTGTCTAGACCTCATACGAATGCCCCGTGAACGATTTTGACCACTAGCTATGACCAATAACCTATAAGTATCCATTTTAAACCTTAATTGGTGTCCATTACCCATACGAATGGCCCGTGAACCATTATAACCACAAGCTATGACCGATAACCTATAAGTATCCATTTTTTTTTTTAAATTGTAATTGGTGTCTAGAACCCATACGAATGCCCCGTGAATGATTTTGACCACTAGCTATGACTAATAACCAATAAGTTACCATTTTAAACCTGTAATTGGTGTCTACAACTCATACGAATGCCCCGTGAAAGATTTTGACCACTAGCTATGACCAATAACTTATAAGTATCCATTTTGAACATTAATTGGTGTCGATAACCCATTATAACCTATACAAATGGCCCGTGAACCATTATAACCACTAGCTATGACCAATAACATATAAGTATCCATTTTTTAAACTCTAATTCATGTCTAGAACACATACGAATGCCCCGTGAATGATTTTGACCACTAGCTATGAACAATAACCTATAAGTATCCATTTTAAACCTTAATCGGTGTCCATTACCCATACGAGTGGCCCGTGAACCATTATAGCCACTAGCTTCGACCAATAACCTATAAGTATCGTTGTTAAATCGTAATTAGCATCCATAGCCCATACGAATGACCCGTGAGCCATTATAATCACTAGCTATAACCAATAACCCTATAAGTAAGCAATTTGTTAACCACAAGCTACGCCCAATAACCTATAAGTATCCATTTTTAAACTTTGATTAGTGTCTAGAACCCATACGAATGCCACGTGAACGATTTTGACCACTAGCTGAGACCAATAAGCCAAATATCCATTTTTTAAACTGTAATTGGTGTCTAGAACTCATACGAATGCCCCATGAACGACTTTGACCACTAGCTATGACACATAACCTATAAGTATCCATTTCGAACATTAATTGGTGACCATTACACATACGAATGGCTCGTGAACCATTATAACCACTAGCTTCGACCAATAACCTATATGTATCCTTGTTAAACCGTAATTATCGTTCATAGCTCATAGGAATGGCCCGTGGACCATTATAACCACTAGCTATGACCAATAACTTATAAGTATCCATATTTTAAACTCTAATTGGTGTCTAGAACCCATACGAATGCCCCGTGAATGATTTTGACCACTAGCTAAGAATAATAACCTATAAATATCCATTTTAAACCTTAATTGGTGTCGATAACCCATACGAATGGCCTGTGAACCATTTTAACCACTAGCTACGCCCAATTACCTATAACTATCCATGTTAAACCATAATTGGCGTCCATAGCCCATACAAATGGCCCGTGAACCATTATAACCACTAGCTATAACCAATAACCTCTAAGTATCCATTCTTTATACTGTAATTGGTGTTGATAACCCATATAAATGGCCCGTGAACCATTATAACCACTAGCTATGACCAATAACCTATAAGTATCCATTTTTTAAACTGTAATTGGTGTCTAGAACACATACGAATACCCCGTGAATGATTGTGACCCCTAGCTATGACAAATAACCTATAAGTATCCATTTTAAACCTTAATTGGTGTCCATTACCCATACGAATAGCCCGTGAACCATTATAATCGTTAGCTTCGACCAATAACCTATAAGTATCCGTTTTAAACCTTAATTGGTGCCCATTTCCCATTTGAATGGCCCGTGAACCAATATAAACCCTAGCTACGACCAATAACCTATAAGTATCCTTGTTAAACCGTAATTAGCGTCCATAGCCCATACGAATGGCCCGTGAACCATTATAACCACTAGCTTTGACCAATAACTTATAAGTATCCATTTTAAACCTTAATTGGTGTCCATTACCCATACAAATGGCCCGTGAATCATTATAACCACTAGCTACGACCATAGCCCATACGAATGACCCGTGAGCCATTATAATCACTAGCTATGACCAATAACCTATAAGTATCCATTTTTTAAACTGTAATTGGTTTCTAGAACCCATACGAATGCCCCGTGAACGATTTTAACCACTAGCTATGACCAATAACCTATATATCCCTTTTTTAAACTGTAATTGGTGTCTAGACCTCATACGAATGCCCCGTGAACGATTTTGACCACTAGCTATGACCAATAACCTATAAGTATCCATTTTAAACCTTAATTGGTGTCCATTACCCATACGAATGGCCCGTGAACCATTATAACCACAAGCTATGACCGATAACCTATAAGTATCCATTTTTTTTAAATTGGAATTGGTGTCTAGAACCCATACGAATTCCCCGTGAATGATTTTGACCACTAACTATGACCAATAACCAATAAGTTACCATTTTAAACCTGTAATTGGTGTCTACAACTCATACGAATGCCCCGTGAAAGATTTTGACCACTAGCTATGACCAATAACCTATAAGTATCCATTTTGAACATTAATTGGTGTCGATAACCCATACAAATGGCCCGTGAACCATTATAACCACTAGATATGACCAATAACATATAAGTATCCATTTTTTAAACTCTAATTCATGTCTAGAACCCATACGAATGCCCCGTGAACGATTTTGACCCCTAGCTATGACCAATAACCTATAAGTATCCATTTTAAACCTTAATTGGTGTCCATTACCCATACGAGTGGTCCGTGAACCATTATAACCACTAGCTTCGACCAATAACTATAAGTATCCATTTTAAACCTTAATTGGTGTCCATTGCCCATTTGAATGGCCCGTGAACCAATATAAACCCTAGCTACGACCAATAACCTATAAGTATCCTTGTTAAACCGTAATTAGCGTCCATAGCCCATACGAATGGCCCGTGAACCATTATAACCACTAGCTTTGACCAATAACTTATAAGTATCCATTTAAACCTAAATTGGTGTCCATTACCCATACAAATGGCCCGTGAATCATTATAACCACAAGCTACGACCAATAACCTATAAGTATCGTTGTGAAACCGTTATTAGCGTCCATAGCCCATACGAATGACCCGTGAGCCATTATAATCACTAGCTATAACCAATAACCTATAAGTATCCATTTTGTTAACCATTAGCTATGACCAATGACCTATAAGTATCCATTTTTTAAACTGTAATTGGTTTCTAGAACCCATACGAATGTCCCGTGAATGATTTTGACCACTAGCTATGACCAATAAC
The DNA here is from genome assembly GCA_963853835.1 of Calendula officinalis. Classification (NCBI taxonomy): domain Eukaryota; kingdom Viridiplantae; phylum Streptophyta; class Magnoliopsida; order Asterales; family Asteraceae; genus Calendula; species Calendula officinalis. The sequence goes on along the minus strand of OY970828.1, from coordinate 19,830,030 downwards.
CTATATATCCCTTTTTTAAACTGTAATTGGTGTCTAGAACTCATACGAATGCCCCGTGAACGATTTTGACCACTAGCTAAGACCAATAACCTATAAGTATCCATTTTAGACCTTAATTGGTGTCCATTACCCATACGAATGGCCCGTGAACCATTATAACCACAAGCTATGACCGATAACCTATAAGTATCCATTTTTTTTTAAATTGTAATTGGTGTCTAGAACCCATACGAATGCCCCGTGAATGATTTTGACCACTTGCTATGACTAATAACCAATAAGTTACCATTTTAAACCTGTAATTGGTGTCTACAACTCATACGAATGCCCCGTGAAAGATTTTGACCACTAGCTATGACCAATAACTTATAAGTATCCATTTTGAACATTAATTGGTGTCGATAACCCATTATAACCTATACAAATGGCCCGTGAACCATTATAACCACTAGCTATGACCAATAACATATAAGTATCCATTTTTTAAACTCTAATTCATGTCTAGAACACATACGAATGCCCCGTGAATGATTTTGACCACTAGCTATGAACAATAACCTATAAGTATCCATTTTAAACCTTAATTGGTGTCCATTACCCATACGAGTGGCCCGTGAACCATTATAACCACTAGCTTCGACCAATAACCTATAAGTATCGTTGTTAAATCGTAATTAGCGTCCATAGCCCATACGAATGACCCGTGAGCCATTATAATCACTAGCTATAACCAATAACCCCTATAAGTAAGCAATTTGTTAACCACTAGCTACGCCCAATAACCTATAAGTATCCATTTTTAAACTTTAATTAGTGTCTAGAACCCATACGAATGCCACGTGAACGATTTTGACCACTAGCTGAGACCAATAAACCAAATATCCATTTTTTAAACTGTAATTGGTGTCTAGAACTCATACGAATGACCCGTGAACGACTTTGACCACTAGCTATGACACATAACCTATAAGTATCCATTTCGAACATTAATTGGTGACCATTACACATACGAATGGCTCGTGAACCATTATAACCACTAGCTTCGACCAATAACCTATATGTATCCTTGTTAAACCGTAATTATCGTTCATAGCTCATAGGAATGGCCCGTGGACCATTATAACCACTAGCTATGACCAATAACTTATAAGTATCCATATTTTAAACTCTAATTGGTGTCTAGAACCCATACGAATGCCCTGTGAATGATTTTGACCACTAGCTAAGAATAATAACCTATAAATATCCATTTTAAACCTTAATTGGTGTCGATAACCCATACGAATGGCCTGTGAACCATTTTAACCACTAGCTACGCCCAATTACCTATAACTATCCATGTTAAACCATAATTGGCGTCCATAGCCCATACGAATGGCCCGTGAACAATTATAACCACTAGCTATAACCAATAACCTCTAAGTATCCATTCTTTATACTGTAATTGGTGTTGATAACCCATATAAATGGCCCGTGAACCATTATAACCACTAGCTATGACCAATAACCTATAAGTATCCATTTTTTAAACTGTAATTGGTGTCTAGAACACATACGAATACCCCGTGAATGATTGTGACCCCTAGCTATGACCAATAACCTATAAGTATCCATTTTAAACCTTAATTGGTGTCCATTACCCATACGAATAGCCCGTGAACCATTATAATCGTTAGCTTCGACCAATAACCTATAAGTGTCCGTTTTAAACCTTAATTGGTGTCCATTGCCCATTTGAATGGCCCGTGAACCAATATAAACCCTAGCTACGACCAATAACCTATAAGTATCCTTGTTAAACCGTAATTAGCGTCCATAGCCCATACGAATGGCCCGTGAACCATTATAACCACTAGCTTTGACCAATAACTTATAAGTATCCATTTTAAACCTTAATTGGTGTCCATTACCCATACAAATGGCCCGTGAATCATTATAACCACTAGCTACGACCATAGCCCATACGAATGACCCGTGAGCCATTATAATCACTAGCTATGACCAATAACCTATAAGTATCCATTTTTTAAACTGTAATTGGTTTCTAGAACCCATACGAATGCCCCGTGAACGATTTTAACCACTAGCTATGACCAATAACCTATATATCCCTTTTTTAAACTGTAATTGGTGTCTAGACCTCATACGAATGCCCCGTGAACGATTTTGACCACTAGCTATGACCAATAACCTATAAGTATCCATTTTAAACCTTAATTGGTGTCCATTACCCATACGAATGGCCCGTGAACCATTATAACCACAAGCTATGACCGATAACCTATAAGTATCCATTTTTTTTTAATTGGAATTGGTGTCTAGAACCCATACGAATTCCCCGTGAATGATTTTGACCACTAACTATGACCAATAACCAATAAGTTACCATTTTAAACCTGTAATTGGTGTCTACAACTCATACGAATGCCCCGTGAAAGATTTTGACCACTAGCTATGACTAATAACCAATAAGTTACCATTTTAAACCTGTAATTGGTGTCTACAACTCATATGAATGCCCCGTGAAAGATTTTGACCACTAGCTATGACCAATAACTTATAAGTATCCATTTTGAACATTAATTGGTGTCGATAACCCATACAAATGGCCCGTGAACCATTATAACCACTAGATATGACCAATAACATATAAGTATCCATTTTTTAAACTCTAATTCATGTCTAGAACCCATACGAATGCCCCGTGAACGATTTTGACCCCTAGCTATGACCAATAACCTATAAGTATCCATTTTAAACCTTAATTGGTGTCCATTACCCATACGAGTGGTCCGTGAACCATTATAACCACTAGCTTCGACCAATAACTATAAGTATCCGTTTTAAACCTTAATTGGTGTCCATTGCCCATTTGAATGGCCCGTGAACCAATATAAACCCTAGCTACGACCAATAACCTATAAGTATCCTTGTTAAACCGTAATTAGCGTCCATAGCCCATACGAATGGCCCGTGAACCATTATAACCACTAGCTTTGACCAATAACTTATAAGTATCCATTTAAACCTAAATTGGTGTCCATTACCCATACAAATGGCCCGTGAATCATTATAACCACAAGCTACGACCAATAACCTATAAGTATCGTTGTGAAACCGTTATTAGCGTCCATAGCCCATACGAATGACCCGTGAGCCATTATAATCACTAGCTATAACCAATAACCTATAAGTATCCATTTTGTTAACCACTAGCTATGACCAATAACCTATAAGTATCCATTTTTTAAACTGTAATTGGTTTCTAGAACCCATACGAATGCCCCGTGAATGATTTTGACCACTAGCTATGACCAATAACCTATATATCCCTTTTTTAAACTGTAATTGGTGTCTAGAACTCATACGAATGCCCCGTGAACGATTTTGACCACTAGCTATGACCAATAACCAATAAGTATCCATTTTAGACCTTAATTGGTGTCCATTACCCATACGAATGGCCCGTGAACCATTATAACCACAAGCTATGACCGATAACCTATAAGTATCCATTTTTTTTTTAAATTGTAATTGGTGTCTAGAACCCATACGAATGCCCCGTGAATGATTTTGACCACTAGCTATGACTAATAACCAATAAGTTACCATTTTAAACCTGTAATTGGTGTCTACAACTCATACGAATGCCCCGTGAAAGATTTTGACCACTAGCTATGACCAATAACTTATAAGTATCCATTTTGAACATTAATTGGTGTCGATAACCCATTATAACCTATACAAATGGCCCGTGAACCATTATAACCACTAGCTATGACCAATAACATATAAGTATCCATTTTTTAAAATCTAATTCATGTCTAGAACCCATACGAATACCCCGTGAACGATTTTGACCACTAGCTATGACCAATAACCTATAAGTATCCATTTTAAACCTTAATTGGTGTCCATTACCCATACGAGTGGCCCGTGAACCATTCTAACCACTACCTTCGACCAATTACCTATAAGTATCGTTGTTAAATCGTAATTAGCGTTCATAGCCCATACGAATGACCCGTGAGCCATTATAATCACTAGCTATAACCAATAACCCCTATAAGTAAGCATTTTGTTAACCACTAGCTATGACCAATAACCTATAAGTATCCATTTTTAAACTGTAATTGGTGTCTAGAACCCATATGAATGCCACGTGAACGATTTTGACCACTAGCTAAGACCAATAAGCCAAATATCCATTTTTTAAACTGTAGTTGGTGTCTAGAACTCATATGAATGCCCCGTGAACGATTTTGACCACTAGCTATGACACATAACCTATAAGTATCAATTTCGAACATTAATTGGTGTCCATTACACATACGAATGGCTCGTGAACCATTATAACCACTAGCTTCGACCAATAACCTATAAGTATCCTTGTTAAACCGTAATTAGCGTCCATAGCCCATACGAATGGCCCGTGAACCATTATAACCACTAGCTTTGACCAATAACTTATAAGTATCCATTTTAAACCTTAATTGGTGTCCATTACCCATACAAATGGCCCATGAATCATTATAACCACTAGCTACGACCATAGCCCATACGAATGACCGGTGAGCCATTATAATCACTAGCTATGACCAATAACCTATAAGTATCCATTTTTTAAACTGTAATTGGTTTCTAGAACCCATACGAATGCCCCGTGAACGATTTTAACCACTAGCTATGACCAATAACCTATATATCCCTTTTTTAAACTGTAATTGGTGTCTAGACCTCATACGAATGCCCCGTGAACGATTTTGACCACTAGCTATGACCAATAACCTATAAGTATCCATTTTAAACCTTAATTGGTGTCCATTACCCATACGAATGGCCCGTGAACCATTATAACCACAAGCTATGACCGATAACCTATAAGTATCCATTTTTTTTTAAATTGGAATTGGTGTCTAGAACCCATACGAATTCCCCGTGAATGATTTTGACCACTAACTATGACCAATAACCAATAAGTTACCATTTTAAACCTGTAATTGGTGTCTACAACTCATACGAATGCCCCGTGAAAGATTTTGACCACTAGCTATGACCAATAACCTATAAGTATCCATTTTGAACATTAATTGGTGTCGATAACCCATACAAATGGCCCGTGAACCATTATAACCACTAGATATGACCAATAACATATAAGTATCCATTTTTTAAACTCTAATTCATGTCTAGAACCCATACGAATGCCCCGTGAACGATTTTGACCCCTAGCTATGACCAATAACCTATAAGTATCCATTTTAAACCTTAATTGGTGTCCATTACCCATACGAGTGGTCCGTGAACCATTATAACCACTAGCTTCGACCAATAACTATAAGTATCCGTTTTAAACCTTAATTGGTGTCCATTGCCCATTTGAATGGCCCGTGAACCAATATAAACCCTAGCTACGACCAATAACCTATAAGTATCCTTGTTAAACCGTAATTAGCGTCCATAGCCCATACGAATGGCCCGTGAACCATTATAACCACTAGCTTTGACCAATAACTTATAAGTATCCATTTAAACCTAAATTGGTGTCCATTACCCATACAAATGGCCCGTGAATCATTATAACCACAAGCTACGACCAATAACCTATAAGTATCGTTGTGAAACCGTTATTAGCGTCCATAGCCCATACGAATGACCCGTGAGCCATTATAATCACTAGCTATAACCAATAACCTATAAGTATCCATTTTGTTAACCACTAGCTATGACCAATAACCTATAAGTATCCATTTTTTAAACTGTAATTGGTTTCTAGAACCCATACGAATGCCCCGTGAATGATTTTGACCACTAGCTATGACCAATAACCTATATATCCCTTTTTTAAACTGTAATTGGTGTCTAGAACTCATACGAATGCCCCGTGAACGATTTTGACCACTAGCTAAGACCAATAACCTATAAGTATCCATTTTAGACCTTAATTGGTGTCCATTACCCATACGAATGGCCCGTGAACCATTATAACCACAAGCTATGACCGATAACCTATAAGTATCCATTTTTTTTTTAAATTGTAATTGGTGTCTAGAACCCATACGAATGCCCCGTGAATGATTTTGACCACTAGCTATGACTAATAACCAATAAGTTACCATTTTAAACCTGTAATTGGTGTCTACAACTCATACGAATGCCCCGTGAAAGATTTTGACCACTAGCTATGACCAATAACTTATAAGTATCCATTTTGAACATTAATTGGTGTCGATAACCCATTATAACCTATACAAATGGCCCGTGAACCATTATAACCACTAGCTATGACCAATAACATATAAGTATCCATTTTTTAAAATCTAATTCATGTCTAGAACCCATACGAATACCCCGTGAACGATTTTGACCACTAGCTAAGACCAATAACCTATAAGTATCCATTTTAAACCTTAATTGGTGTCTATTACCCATACGAGTGGCCCGTGAACCATTCTAACCACTAGCTTCGACCAATTACCTATAAGTATCGTTGTTAAATCGTAATTAGCGTCCATAGCCCATACGAATGACCCGTGAGCCATTATAATCACTAGCTATAACCAATAACCCCTATAAGTAAGCATTTTGTTAACCACTAGCTATGACCAATAACCTATAAGTATCCATTTTTAAACTGTAATTGGTGTCTAGAACCCATACGAATGCCACGTGAACGATTTTGACCACTAGCTAAGACCAATAAGCCAAATATCCATTTTTTAAACTGTAGTTGGTGTCTAGAACTCATATGAATGCCCCGTGAACGATTTTGACCACTAGCTATGACACATAACCTGTAAGTATCAATTTCGAACATTAATTGGTGTCCATTACACATACGAATGGCTCGTGAACCATTATAACCACTAGCTTTGACCAATAACCTATATGTATCCTTGTTAAACCGTAATTAGCGTTCATAGCCCATAGGAATGGCCCGTGGACCATTATAACCACTAGCTATGACCATTAACTTATAAGTATCCATATTTTAAACTCTAATTGGTGTCTAGAACCCATACAAATGCCCCGTGAATGATTTTGACCACTAGCTATGACCATAAACCTATAAGTATCCATTTTGAACATTAATTTGTGTCCATTACACATACGAATGGCTCGTGAACCATTATAACCACTAACTTCGACCAATAACCTCTATGTATCCTTGTTAAACCGTAATTAGCGTTCATAGCCCATAGGAATGGCCCGTGGACCATTATAACCACTAGCTATGACCATTAACTTATAAGTATCCATATTTTGAACTCTAATTGGTGTCTAGAACCCATACGAATGCCACGTGAATGATTTTGACCACTAGCTAAGAAAAATAACCTATAAGTATCCATTTTAAACCTTAATTGGTGTCGATAACCCATACGAATGGCCTGTGAACCATTTTAACCACTAGCTACGCCAATTACCTATAACTATCCATGTTAAAGCATAATTGGCGTCCATAGCCCATACGAATGGCCCGTGAACCATTATAACCACTAGCTATAACCAATAACCTCTAAGTATCCATTCTTTATACTGTAATTGGTGTTGATAACCCATATAAATGGCCCGTGAACCATTATAACCACTAGCTATGACCAATAACTTATAAGTATCCATTTTAAACCTTAATTGGTGTCCATTACCCATACGAGTGGCCCGTGAACCATTATAACCACTAGCTTCGACCAATAACCTATAAGTATCCGTTTTAAACCTTAATTGGTGTCCATTGCTCATTTGAATGGCCCGTGAACCAATATAAACCCTAGCTACGACCAATAACCTATAAGTATCCTTGTTAAACCGTAATTAGCGTCCATAGCCCATACGAATGGCCCGTGAACAATTATAACCACTAGCTTTGACCAATAACTTATAAGTATCCATTTTAAACCTAAATTGGTGTCCATTACCCATACAAATGGCCCGTGAATCATTATAACCACAAGCTGCGACCAATAACCTATAAGTATCGTTGTTAAACCGTTATTAGCGTCCATAGCCCATACGAATGACCCGTGAGCCATTATAATCACTAGCTATAACCAATAACCTATAAGTATCCATTTTGTTAACCACTAGCTATGACCAATAACCTATAAGTATCCATTTTTTAAACTGTAATTGGTTTCTAGAACCCATACGAATGCCCCGTGAATGATTTTGACCACTAGCTATGACCAATAACCTATATCCTTTTTTAAACTGTAATTGGTGTCTAGAACTCATACGAATTCCCCGTGAACGATTTTGACCACTAGCTATGACCAATAACCTATAAGTATCCATTTTAAACCTTAATTGGTGTCCATTACCCATACGAATGGCCCGTGAATCATTATAACCACAAGCTATGACCGATAACCTACAAGTATCCATTTTTTTTTAAATTGTAATTGGTGTCTAGAACCCATACGAATGCCCCGTGAATGATTTTGACCACTAGCTATGACTAATAACCAATAAGTTACCATTTTAAACCTGTAATTGTTGTCTACATCTCATACGAATGCCCCGTGAAAGATTTTGACCACTAGCTATGACCAATAACCTATAAGTATCCATTTTGAACATTAATTGGTGTCGATAACCCATACAAATGGCCCGTGAACCATTATAACCACTAGCTATGACCAATAACATATAAGTATCCATTTTTTAAACTCTAATTCATGTCTAGAACCCATACGAATGCCCCGTGAACGATTTTGACCACTAGCTATGACCAATAACCTATAAGTATCCATTTTAAACCTTAATTGGTGTCCATTACCCATACGAGTGGCCCGTGAACCATTCTAACCACTAGCTTCGACCAATTACCTATAAGTATCGTTGTTAAATCGTAATTAGCGTCCATAGCCAATACGAATGACCCGTGAGCCATTATAATCACTAGCTATAACCAATAACCCCTATAAGTAAGCATTTTGTTAACCACTAGCTATGACCAATAACCTATAAGTATCCATTTTTAAACTGTAATTGGTGTCTAGAACCCATACGAATGCCACGTGAACGATTTTGACCACTAGCTAAGACCAATAAGCCAAATATCCATTTTTTAAACTGTAGTTGGTGTCTAGAACTCATATGAATGCCCCGAGAACGATTTTGACCACTAGCTATGACACATAACCTATAAGTATCAATTTCGAACATTAATTGGTGTCCATTACACATACGAATGGCTCGTGAACCATTATAACCACTAGCTTCGACCAATGACCTATATGTATCCTTGTTAAACCGTAATTAGCGTTCATAGCCCATAGGAATGGCCCGTGGACCATTATAACCACTAGCTATGACCATTAACTTATAAGTATCCATATTTTAAACTCTAATTGGTGTCTAGAACCCATACAAATGCCCCGTGAATGCTTTTGACCACTAGCTATGACCAATAACCTATAAGTATCCATTTTGAACATTAATTGGTGTCCATTACACATACGAATGGCTCGTGAACCATTATAACCACTAGCTTCGACCAATAACCTATATGTATCCTTGTTAAACCGTAATTAGCGTTCATAGCCCATAGGAATGGCCCGTGGACCATTATAACCACTAGCTATGACCATTAACTTATAAGTATCCATATATTGAACTCTAATTGGTGTCTAGAACCCATACGAATGCCCCGTGAATGATTTTGACCACTAGCTAAGAAAAATAACCTATAAGTATCCATTTTAAACCTTAATTGGTGTCGATAACCCATACGAAAGGCCTGTGAACCATTTTAACCACTAGCTACGCCCAATTACCTATAACTATCCATGTTAAACCATAATTGGCGTCCATAGCCCATACGAATGGCCCGTGAACCATTATAACCACTAGCTATAACCAATAACCTCTAAGTATCCATTCTTTATACTGTAATTGGTGTTGATAACCCATATAAATGGCCCGTGAACCATTATAACCACTAGCTATGACCAATAACCAATAAGTTACCATTTTAAACCTGTAATTGGTGTCTACAACTCATACGAATGCCCCGTGAAAGATTTTGACCACTAGCTATGACCAATAACCTATAAGTATCCATTTTGAACATTAATTGGCGTCGATAACGCATACAAATGGCCCGTGAACCATTATAACCACTAGATATGACCAATAACATATAAGTATCCATTTTTTAAACTCTAATTCATGTCTAGAACCCATACGAATGACCCGTGAACGATTTTGACCCCTAGCTATGACCAATAACCTATAAGTATCCATTTTGAACATTAATTGGTGTCGATAACCCATTATAACCTATACAAATGGCCCGTGAACCATTATAACCACTAGCTATGACCAATAACATATAAGTATCCATTTTTTAAAATCTAATTCATGTCTAGAACCCATACGAATGCCCTGTGAATGATTTTGACCACTAGCTATGACCAATAACCTATAAGTATCCATTTTAAACCTTAATTGGTGTCCATTACCCATACGAGTGGCCCGTGAACCATTCTAACCACTAGCTTCGACCAATTACCTATAAGTATCGTTGTTAAATCGTAATTAGCGTCCATAGCCCATACGAATGACCCGTGAGCCATTATAATCACTAGCTATAACCAATAACCCCTATAAGTAAGCATTTTGTTAACCACTAGCTATGACCAATAACCTATAAGTATCCATTTTTAAACTGTAATTGGTGTCTAGAACCCATACGAATGCCACGTGAACGATTTTGACCACTAGCTAAGACCAATAAGCCAAATATCCATTTTTTAAACTGTAGTTGGTGTCTAGAACTCATATGAATGCCCCGTGAACGATTTTGACCACTAGCTATGACACATAACCTATAAGTATCAATTTCGAACATTATTTGGTGTCCATTACACATACGAATGGCTCGTGAACCATTATAACCACTAGCTTCGACCAATAACCTATATGTATCCTTGTTAAACCGTAATTAGCGTTCATAGCCAATAGGAATGGCCCGTGGACCATTATAACCACTAGCTATGACCATTAACTTATAAGTATCCATATTTTAAACTCTAATTGGTGTCTAGAACCCATACAAATGCCCCGTGAATGATTTTGACCACTAGCTATGACCAATAACCTATAAGTATCCATTTTGAACATCAATTTGTGTCCATTACACATACGAATGGCTCGTGAACCATTATAACCACTAACTTCGACCAATAACCTATATGTATCCTTGTTAAACCGTAATTAGCGTTCATAGCCCATAGGAATGGCCCGTGGACCATTATAACCACTAGCTATGACCATTAACTTATAAGTATCCATATTTTGAACTCTAATTGGTGTCTAGAACCCATACGAATGCCACGTGAATGATTTTGACCACTAGCTAAGAAAAATAACCTATAAGTATCCATTTTAAACCTTAATTGGTGTCGATAACCCATACGAATGGCCTGTGAACCATTTTAACCACTAGCTACGCCAATTACCTATAACTATCCATGTTAAACCATAATTGGCGTCCATAGCCCATACGAATGGCCCGTGAACCATTATAACCACTAGCTATAACCAATAACCTCTAAGTATCCATTCTTTATACTGTAATTGGTGTTGATAACCCATATAAATGGCCCGTGAACCTTTATAACCACTAGCTATGACCAATAACCAATAAGTTACCATTTTAAACCTGTAATTGGTGTCTACAACTCATACGAATGCCCCGTGAAAGATTTTGACCACTGGCTATGACCAATAACCTATAAGTATCCATTTTGAACATTAATTGGTGTCGATAACCCATACAAATGGCCCGTGAACCATTATAACCACTAGATATGACCAATAACATATAAGTATCCATTTTTTAAACTCTAATTTATGTCTAGAACCCATACGAATGCCCCGTGAACGATTTTGACCCCTAGCTATGACCAATAACCTATAAGTATCCATTTTAAACCTTAATTGGTGTCCATTACCCATACGAGTGGCCCGTGAACCATTATAACCACTAGCTTCGACCAATAACCTATAAGTATCCGTTTTAAACCTTAATTGGTGTCCATTGCCCATTTGAATGGCCCGTGAACCAATATAAACCCTAGCTACGACCAATAACCTATAAGTATCCTTGTTAAACCGTAATTAGCGTCCATAGCCCATACGAATGGCCCGTGAACCATTATAACCACTAGCTTTGACCAATAACTTATAAGTATCCATTTTAAACCTAAATTGGTGTCCATTACCCATACAAATGGCCCGTGAATCATTATAACCATAAGCTGCGACCAATAACCTATAAGTATCGTTGTTAAACCGTTATTAGCGTCCATAGCCCATACGAATGACCCGTGAGCCATTATAATCACTAGCTATAACCAATAACCTATAAGTATCCATTTTGTTAACCACTAGCTATGACCAATAACCTATAAGTATCCATTTTTTAAACTGTAATTGGTTTCTAGAACCCATACGAATGCCCCGTGAATGATTTTGACCACTAGCTATGACCAATAACCTATATCCTTTTTTAAACTGTAATTAGTGTCTAGAACTCATACGAATTCCCCGTGAACGATTTTGACCACTAGCTATGACCAATAACCTATAAGTATCCATTTTAAACCTTAATTGGTGTCCATTACCCATACGAATGGCCCGTGAATCATTATAACCACAAGCTATGACCGATAACCTACAAGTATCCATTTTTTTTAAATTGTAATTGGTGTCTAGAACCCATACGAATGCCCCGTGAATGATTTTGACCACTAGCTATGACTAATAACCAATAAGTTACCATTTTAAACCTGTAATTGTTGTCTACAACTCATACGAATGCCCCGTGAAAGATTTTGACCACTAGCTATGACCAATAACCTATAGGTATCCATTTTGAACATTAATTGGTGTCGATAACCCATACAAATGGCCCGTGAACCATTATAACCACTTGCTATGACCAATAACATATAAGTATCCATTTTTTAAACTCTAATTCATGTCTAGAACCCATACGAATGCCCCGTGAACGATTTTGACCACTAGCTATGACCAATAACCTATAAGTATCCATTTTAAACCTTAATTGGTGTCCATTACCCATACGAGTGGCCCGTGAACCATTCTAACCACTAGCTTCGACCAATTACCTATAAGTATCGTTGTTAAATCGTAATTAGCGTCCATAGCCCATACGAATGACCCGTGAGCCATTATAATCACTAGCTATAACCAATAACCCCTATAAGTAAGCATTTTGTTAACCACTAGCTATGACCAATAACCTATAAGTATCCATTTTTAAACTGTAATTGGTGTCTAGAACCCATACGAATGCCACGTGAACGATTTTGACCACTAGCTAAGACCAATAAGCCAAATATCCTTTTTTTAAACTGTAGTTGGTGTCTAGAACTCATATGAATGCCCCGAGAACGATTTTGACCACTAGCTATGACACATAACCTATAAGTATCAATTTCGAACATTAATTGGTGTCCATTACACATACGAATGGCTCGTGAACCATTATAACCACTAGCTTCGACCAATGACCTATATGTATCCTTGTTAAACCGTAATTAGCGTTCATAGCCCATAGGAATGGCCCGTGGACCATTATAACCACTAGCTATGACCATTAACTTATAAGTATCCATATTTTAAACTCTAATTGGTGTCTAGAACCCATACAAATGCCCCGTGAATGATTTTGACCACTAGCTATGACCAATAACCTATAAGTATCCATTTTGAACATTAATTGGTGTCCATTACGCATACGAATGGCTCGTGATCCATTATAACCACTAGCTTCGACCAATAACCTATATGTATCCTTGTTAAACCGTAATTAGCGTTCATAGCCCATAAGAATGGCCCGTGGACCATTATAACCACTAGCTGTGACCATTAACTTATAAGTATCCATATATTGAACTCTAATTGGTGTCTAGAACCCATACGAATGCCCCGTGAATGATTTTGACCACTAGCTAAGAAAAATAACCTATAAGTATCCATTTTAAACCTTAATTGGTGTCGATAACCCATACGAAAGGCCTGTGAACCATTTTAACCACTAGCTACGCCCAATTACCTATAACTATCCATGTTAAACCATAATTGGCGTCCATAGCCCATACGAATGGCCCGTGAACCATTATAACCACTAGCTATAACCAATAACCTCTAAGTATCCATTCTTTATACTGTAATTGGTGTTGATAACCCATATAAATGGCCCGTGAACCATTATAACCACTAGCTATGACCAATAACCAATAAGTTACCATTTTAAACCTGTAATTGGTGTCTACAACTCATACGAATGCCCCGTGAAAGATTTTGACCACTAGCTATGACCAATAACCTATAAGTATCCATTTTGAACATTAATTGGCGTCGATAACGCATATAAATGGCCCGTGAACCATTTTAACCACTAGATATGACCAATAACATATAAGTATCCATTTTTTAAACTCTAATTCATGTCTAGAACCCATACGAATGACCCGTGAACGATTTTGACCCCTAGCTATGACCAATAACCTATAAGTATCCATTTTAAACCTTAATTGGTGTCCATTACCCATACGAGTGGCCCGTGAACCATTATAACCACTAGATATGACCAATAACATATAAGTATCCATTATTTAAACTCTAATTCATGTCTAGAACCCATACGAATGCCCCGTGAATGATTTTGACCCCTAGCTATGACCAATAACCTATAAGTATCCATTTTAAACCTTAATTGGTGTCCATTACCCATACGAGTGGCCCGTGAACCATTATAACCACTAGCTTCGACCAATAACCTATAAGTATCCGTTTTAAACCTTAATTGGTGTCCATTGCCCATTTGAATGGCCCGTGAACCAATATAAACCCTAGCTACGACCAATAACCTATAAGTATCCTTGTTAAACCTTAATTAGCGTCCATAGCCCATACGAATGGCCCGTGAACCATTATAACCACTAGCTTTGACGAATAACTTATAAGTATCCATTTTAAACCTAAATTGGTGTCCATTACCCATAAAAATGGCCCGTGAATCATTATAACCACAAGCTACGACCAATAACCTAGAAGTATCGTTATTAAACCGTTATTAGCGTCCATAGCCCATACGAATGACCCGTGAGCCATTATAATCACTAGCTATAACCAATAACCTATAAGTATCCATTTTGTTAACCACTAGCTATGACCAATAACCTATAAGTATCCATGTTTTAAACTGTAATTGGTTTCTAGAACCCATACGAATGCCCCGTGAACGATTTTGACTACTAGCTATGACCAATAACCTATATATCCCTTTTTTAAACTGTAATTGGTGTCTAAAACTCATATGAATGCCCCGTGAACGATTTTGACCACTAGCTATGACCAATAACCTATAAGTATCCATTTTAAACCTTAATTGGTGTCCATTATCCATACGAATGGCCCATGAACCATTATAACCACAAGCTATGACCCATAACCTATAAGTATCCATTTTTTTTAAATTGTAATTGGTGTCTAGAACCCATACGAATGCCCCGTGAATGATTTTGACCACTAGCTATGACTAATAACCAATAAGTTACCATTTTAAACCTGTAATTGGTGTCTACAACTCATACGAATGCCCCGTGAAAAATTTTGACCACTAGCTATGACCAATAACCTATAAGTATCCATTTTGAACATTAATTGGTGTCGATAACCCATACAAATGGCCCGTGAACCATTATAACCACTAGCTATGACCAATAACATATAAGTATCCATTTGTTAAACTCTAATTCATGTCTAGAACCCATACGAATGCCCCGTGAACAATTTTGACCACTAGCTATGACCAATAACCTATAAGTACCCATTTTAAACCTTAATTGGTGTCCATTACCCATACGAGTGGCCCGTGAACCATTCTAACCACTAGCTTCGACCAATTACCTATAAGTATCGTTGTTAAATCGTAATTAGCGTCCATAGCCCATACAAATGACCCGTGAGCCATTATAATCACTAGCTATAACCAATAACCCCTATAAGTAAGCATTTTGTTAACCACTAGCTATGACCAATAACCTATAAGTATCCATTTTTAAACTGTAATTGGTGTCTAGAACCCATACGAATGCCACGTGAACGATGTTGACCACTAGCTAAGACCAATAAGCCAAATATCCATTTTTTAAACTGTAGTTGGTGTCTAGAACTCATATGAATGCCCCGAGAACGATTTTGACCACTAGCTATGACACATAACCTATAAGTATCAATTTCGAACATTAATTGGTGTCCATTACACATACGAATGGCTCGTGAACCATTATAACCACTAGCTTCGACCAATGACCTATATGTATCCTTGTTAAACCTTAATTAGCGTTCATAGCCCATAGGAATGGCCCGTGGACCATTATAACCACTAGCTATGACCATTAACTTATAAGTATCTATATTTTAAACTCTAATTGGTGTCTAGAACCCATACAAATGCCCCGTGAATGATTTTGACCACTAGCTATGACCAATAACCTATAAGTATCCATTTTGAACATTAATTGGTGTCCATTACACATACGAATGGCTCGTGAACCATTACAACCACTAGCTTCGACCAATAACCTATATGTATCCTTGTTAAACCGTAATTAGCGTTCATAGCCCATAGGAATGGCCCGTGGACCATTATAACCACTAGCTATGACCATTAACTTATAAGTATCCATATATTGAACTCTAATTGGTGTCTAGAACCCATACGAATGCCCCGTGAATGATTTTGACCACTAGCTAAGAAAAATAACCTATAAGTATCCATTTTAAACCTTAATTGGTGTCGATAACCCATACGAAAGGCCTGTGAACCATTTTAACCACTAGCTACGCCCAATTACCTATAACTATCCATGTTAAACCATAATTGGCGTCCATAGCCCATACGAATGGCCCGTGAACCATTATAACCACTAGCTATAACCAATAACCTCTAAGTATCCATTCTTTATACTGTAATTGGTGTTGATAACCCATATAAATGGCCCGTGAACCATTATAACCACTAGCTATGACCAATAATCAATAAGTTACCATTTTAAACCTGTAATTGGTGTCTACAACTCATACGAATGCCCCGTGAAAGATTTTGACCACTAGCTATGACCAATAACCTATAAGTATCCATTTTGAACATTAATTGGCGTCGATAACGCATACAAATGGCCCGTGAACCATTATAACCACTAGATATGACCAATAACATATAAGTATCCATTTTTTAAACTCTAATTCATGTCTAGAACCCATACGAATGACCCGTGAACAATTTTGACCCCTAGCTATGACCAATAACCTATAAGTATCCATTTTAAACCTTAATTGGTGTCCATTACCCATACGAGTGGCCCGTGAACCATTATAACCACTAGATATGACCAATAACATATAAGTATCCATTTTTTAAACTCTAATTCATGTCTAGAACCCATACGAATGCCCCGTGAACGATTTTGACCCCTAGCTATGACCAATAACCTATAAGTATCCATTTTAAACCTTAATTGGTGTCCATTACCCATACGAGTGGCCCGTGAACCATTATAACCACTAGATATGACCAATAACATATAAGTATCCATTTTTTAAACTCTAATTCATGTCTAGAACCCATACGAATGCCCCGTGAACGATTTTGACCCCTAGCTATGACCAATAACCTATAAGTATCCATTTTAAACCTTAATTGGTGTCCATTACCCATACGAGTGGCCCGTGAACCATTATAACCACTAGCTTCGACCAATAACCTATAAGTATCCGTTTTAAACCTTAATTGGTGTCCATTGCCCATTTGAATGGCCCGTGAACCAATATAAACCCTAGCTACGACCAATAACCTATAAGTATCCTTGTTAAACCTTAATTAGCGTCCATAGCCCATACGAATGGCCCGTGAACCATTATAACCACTAGCTTTGACCAATAACTTATAAGTATCCATTTTAAACCTAAATTGGTGTCCATTACCCATAAAAATGGCCCGTGAATCATTATAACCACAAGCTACGACCAATAACCTAGAAGTATCGTTATTAAACCGTTATTAGCGTCCATAACCCATACGAATGACCCGTGAGCCATTATAATCACTAGCTATAACCAATAACCTATAAGTATCCATTTTGTTAACCACTAGCTATGACCAATAACCTATAAGTATCCATGTTTTAAACTGTAATTGGTTTCTAGAACCCATACGAATGCCCCGTGAACGATTTTGACTACTAGCTATGACCAATAACCTATATATCCCTTTTTTAAACTGTAATTGGTGTCTAAAACTCATATGAATGCCCCGTGAACGATTTTGACCACTAGCTATGACCAATAACCTATAAGTATCCATTTTAAACCTTAATTGGTGTCCATTATCCATACGAATGGCCCATGAACCATTCTAACCACAAGCTATGACCGATAACCTATAAGTATCCATTTTTTTTAAATTGTAATTGGTGTCTAGAACCCATACGAATGCCCCGTGAATGATTTTGACCACTAGCTATGACTAATAACCAATAAGTTACCATTTTAAACCTGTAATTGGTGTCTACAACTCATACGAATGCCCCGTGAAAAATTTTGACCACTAGCTATGACCAATAACCTATAAGTATCCATTTTGAACATTAATTGGTGTCGATAACCCATACAAATGGCCCGTGAACCATTATAACCACTAGCTATGACCAATAACATATAAGTATCCATTTGTTAAACTCTAATTCATGTCTAGAACCCATACGAATGCCCCGTGAACAATTTTGACCACTAGCTACGACCAATAACCTATAAGTACCCATTTTAAACCTTAATTGGTGTCCATTACCCATACGAGTGGCCCGTGAACCATTCTAACCACTAGCTTCGACCAATTACCTATAAGTATCATTGTTAAATCGTAATTAGCGTCCATAGCCCATACAAATGACCCGTGAGCCATTATAATCACTAGCTATAACCAATAACCCCTATAAGTAAGCATTTTGTTAACCACTAGCTATGACCAATAACCTATAAGTATCCATTTTTAAACTGTAATTGGTGTCTAGAACCCATACGAATGCCACGTGAACGATGTTGACCACTAGCTAAGACCAATAAGCCAAATATCCATTTTTTAAACTGTAGTTGGTGTCTAGAACTCAAATGAATGCCCCGAGAACGATTTTGACCACTAGCTATGACACATAACCTATAAGAATCAATTTCGAACATTAATTGGTGTCCATTACACATACGAATGGCTCGTGAACCATTATAACCACTAGCTTCGACCAATGACCTATATGTATCCTTGTTAAACCTTAATTAGCGTTCATAGCCCATAGGAATGGCCCGTGGACCATTGTAACCACTAGCTATGACCATTAACTTATAAGTATCTATATTTTAAACTCTAATTGGTGTCTAGAACCCATACAAATGCCCCGTGAATGATTTTGACCACTAGCTATGACCAATAACCTATAAGTATCCATTTTGAACATTAATTGGTGTCCATTACACATACGAATGGCTCGTGAACCATTATAACCACTAGCTTCGACCAATAACCTATATGTATCCTTGTTAAACCGTAATTAGCGTTCATAGCCCATAGGAATGGCCCGTGGACCATTATAACCACTAGCTATGACCATTAACTTATAAGTATCCATATATTGAACTCTAATTGGTGTCTAGAACCCATACGAATGCCCCGTGAATGATTTTGACCACTAGCTAAGAAAAATAACCTATAAGTATCCATTTTAAACCTTAATTGGTGTCGATAACCCATACGAAAGGCCTGTGAACCATTTTAACCACTAGCTACGCCCAATTACCTATAACTATCCATGTTAAACCATAATTGGCGTCCATAGCCCATACGAATGGCCCGTGAACCATTATAACCACTAGCTATAACCAATAACCTCTAAGTATCCATTCTTTATACTGTAATTGGTGTTGATAACCCATATAAATGGCCCGTGAACCATTATAACCACTAGCTATGACCAATAATCAATAAGTTACCATTTTAAACCTGTAATTGGTGTCTACAACTCATACGAATGCCCCGTGAAAGATTTTGACCACTAGCTATGACCAATAACCTATAAGTATCCATTTTGAACATTAATTGGCGTCGATAACGCATATAAATGGCCGTGAACCATTATAACCACTAGATATGACCAATAACATATAAGTATCCATTTTTTAAACTCTAATTCATGTCTAGAACCCATACGAATGACCCGTGAACAATTTTGACCCCTAGCTATGACCAATAACCTATAAGTATCCATTTTAAACCTTAATTGGTGTCCATTACCCATACGAGTGGCCCGTGAACCATTATAGCCACTAGATATGACCAATAACATATAAGTATCCATTTTTTAAACTCTAATTCATGTCTAGAACCCATACGAATGCCCCGTGAACGATTTTGACCCCTAGCTATGACCAATAACCTATAAGTATCCATTTTAAACCTTAATTGGTGTCCATTACCCATACGAGTGGCCCGTGAACCATTATAACCACTAGCTTCGACCAATAACCTATAAGTATCCGTTTTAAACCTTAATTGGTGTCCATTGCCCATTTGAATGGCCCGTGAACCAATATAAACCCTAGCTATGACCAATAACCTATAAGTATCCTTGTTAAACCGTAATTAGCGTCCATAGCCCATACGAATGGCCCGTGAACCATTATAACCACTAGCTTTGACCAATAACTTATAAGTATCCATTTTAAACCTAAATTGGTGTCCATTACCCATAAAAATGGCCCGTGAATCATTATAACCACAAGCTACGACCAATAACCTAGAAGTATCGTTATTAAACCGTTATTAGCGTCCATAGCCCATACGAATGACCCGTGAGCCATTATAATCACTAGCTATAACCAATAACCTATAAGTATCCATTTTGTTAACCACTAGCTATGACCAATAACCTATAAGTATCCATGTTTTAAACTGTAATTGGTTTCTAGAACCCATACGAATGCCCCGTGAACGATTTTGACTACTAGCTATGACCAATAACCTATATATCCCTTTTTTAAACTGTAATTGGTGTCTAGAACTCATATGAATGCCCCGTGAACGATTTTGACCACTAGCTATGACCAATAACCTATAAGTATCCATTTTAAACCTTAATTGGTGTCCATTATCCATACGAATGGCCCATGAACCATTATAACCACAAGCTATGACCGATAACCTATAAGTATCCATTTTTTTTAAATTGTAATTGGTGTCTAGAACCCATACGAATGCCCCGTGAATGATTTTGACCACTAGCTATGACTAATAACCAATAAGTTACCATTTTAAACCTGTAATTGGTGTCTACAACTCATATGAATGCCCCGTGAAAAATTTTGACCACTAGCTATGACCAATAACCTATAAGTATCCATTTTGAACATTAATTGGTGTCAATAACCCATACAAATGGCCCGTGAACCATTATAACCACTAGCTATGACCAATAACATATAAGTATCCATTTGTTAAACTCTAATTCATGTCTAGAACCCATACGAATGCCCCGTGAACGATTTTGACCACTAGCTATGACCAATAACCTATAAGTACCCATTTTAAACCTTAATTGGTGTCCATTACCCATACGAGTGGCCCGTGAACCATTCTAACCACTAGCTTCGACCAATTACCTATAAGTATCGTTGTTAAATCGTAATTAGCGTCCATAGCCCATACGAATGACCCGTGAGCCATTATAATCACTAGCTATAACCAATAACCCCTATAAGTAAGCGTTTTGTTAACCACTCGCTATGACCAATAACCTATAAGTATCCATTTTTAAACTGTAATTGGTGTCTAGAACCCATACGAATGCCACGTGAACGATGTTGACCACTAGCTAAGACCAATAAGCCAAATATCCAGTTTTTAAACTGTAGATGGTGTCTAGAACTCATATGAATGCCCCGTGAACGATTTTGACCACTAGCTATGACACATAACCTATAAGTATCAATTTCGAACATTAATTGGTGTCCATTACACATACGAATGGCTCGTGAACCATTATAACCACTAGCTTCGACCAATGACCTATATGTATCCTTGTTAAACCGTAATTAGCGTTCATAGCCCATAGGAATGGCCCCTGGACCATTATAACCACTAGCTATGACCATTAACTTATAAGTATCCATATTTTAAACTCTAATTGGTGTCTAGAACCCATACAAATGCCCCGTGAATGATTTTGACCACTAGCTAAGAAAAATAACCTATAAGTATCCATTTTAAACCTTAATTGGTGTCGATAACCCATACGAATGGCCTGTGAACCATTTTAACCACTAGCTACGCCCAATTACCTATAACTATCCATGTTAAACCATAATTGGCGTCCATAGCCCATACGAATGGCCCGTGAACCATTATAACCACTAGCTATAACCAATAACCTCTAAGTATCCATTCTTTATACTGTAATTGGTGTTGATAACCCATATAAATGGCCCGTGAACCATTATAACCACTAGCTATGACCAATAACCAATAAGTTACCATTTTAAACCTGTAATTGGTGTCTACAACTCATACGAATGCCCCGTGAAAGATTTTGACCACTAGCTATGACCAATAACCTATAAGTATCCATTTTGAACATTAATTGGTGTCGATAACCCATACAAATGGCCCGTGAACCATTATAACCACTAGATATGACCAATAACATATAAGTATCCATTTTTTAAACTCTAATTCATGTCTAGAACCCATACGAATGCCCCGTGAACGATTTTGACCCCTAGCTATGACCTATAACCTATAAGTATCCATTTTAAACCTTAATTGGTGTCCATTACCCATACGAGTGGCCCGTGAACCATTATAACCACTAGCTTCGACCAATAACCTATAAGTATCCGTTTTAAACCTTAATTGGTGTCCATTGCCCATTTGAATGGCCCGTGAACCAATATAAACCCTAGCTACGACCAATAACCTATAAGTATCCTTGTTAAACCGTAATTAGCGTCCATAGCCCATACGAATGGCCCGTGAACCATTATAACCACTAGCTTTGACCAATAACTTATAAGTATCCATTTTAAACCTAAATTGGTGTCCATTACCCATACAAATGGCCCGTGAATCATTATAACCACAAGCTACAACCAATAACCTATAAGTATCATTGTTAAACTTTTATTAGCGTCCATAGCCCATACGAATGACCCGTGAGCCATTATAATCACTAGCTATAACCAATAACCTATAAGTATCCATTTTGTTAACCACTAGCTATGACCAATAACCTATAAGTATCTATTTTTTAAACTGTAATTGGTTTCTAGAACCCATACGAATGCCCCGTGAACGATTTTGACCACTAGCTATGACCAATAACCTATATATCCCTTTTTTAAACTGTAATTGGTGTCTAGAACTCATACGAATGCCCCGTGAACGATTTTGACCAATAGCTAAGACCAATAACCTATAAGTATCCATTTTAAACCTTAATTGGTGTCCATTACCCATACGAATGGCCCGTGAACCATTATAACCACAAGCTATGACCGATAACCTATAAGTATCCATTTTTTTTAAATTGTAATTGGTGTCTAGAACCCATACGAATGCCCCGTGAATGATTTTGACCACTAGCTATGACTAATAACCAATAAGTTACCATTTTAAACCTGTAATTGGTGTCTACAACTCATACGAATGCCCCGTGAAAGATTTTGACCACTAGCTATGACCAATAACCTATAAGTATCCATTTTGAACATTAATTGGTGTTGATAACCCATACAATGGCCCGTGAACCATTATAACCACTAGCTATGACCAATAACATATAAGTATCCATTTGTTAAACTCTAATTCATGTCTAGAACCCATACGAATGCCCCGTGAATGATTTTGACCACTAGCTATGACCAATAACCTATAAGTATCCATTTTAAACCTTAATTGGTGTCCATTACCCATACGAGTGGCCCGTGAACCATTCTAACCACTAGCTTCGACCAACTACCTATAAGTATCGTTGTTAAATCGTAATTAGCGTCCATAGCCCATACGAATGACCCGTGAGCCATTATAATCACTAGTTATAACCAATAACCCCTATAAGTAAGCATTTTGTTAACCACTAGCTATGACCAATAACCTATAAGTATCCATTTTTAAACTGTAATTGGTGTCTAGAACCCATACGAATGCCACGTGAACGATTTTGACCACTAGCTAAGACCAATAAGCCAAATATCCATTTTTTAAACTGTAGTTGGTGTCTAGAACTAATATGAATGCCCCGTGAACGATTTTGACCACTAGCTATGACACATAACCTATAAGTATCAATTTCGAACATTAATTGGTGTCCATTACACATACGAATGGCTCGTGAACCATTATAACCACTAGCTTCGACTAATAACCTATATGTATCCTTGTTAAACCGTAATTAGCGTTCATAGCCCATAGGAATGGCCCGTGGACCATTATAACCACTAGCTATGACCATTAACTTATAAGTATCCATATTTTGAACTCTAATTGGTGTCTAGAACCCATACAAATGCCCCGTGAATGATTTTGACCACTAGCTAAGAAAAATAACCTATAAGTATCCATTTTAAACCTTAATTGGTGTCGATAACCCATACGAATGGCCTGTGAACCATTTTAACCACTAGCTACGCCCAATTACCTATAACTATCCGTGTTAAACCATAATTGGCGTCCATAGCCCATACGAATGGCCCGTGAAGCATTATAACCACTAGCTATAACCAATAACCTCTAAGTATCCATTCTTTATACTGTAATTGGTGTTGATAACCCATATAAATGGCCCGTGAACCATTATAACCACTAGCTATGACCAATAACCTATAAGTATCCATTTTTTAAACTGTAATTGGTGTCTAGAACCCATACGAATGCCCCGTGAATGATTGTGACCACTAGCTATGACCAATAACCTATAAGTATCCATTTTAAACCTTAATTGGTGTCCATTACCCATACAAATAGCCCGTGAACCATTATAATCGTTAGCTTCGACCAATAACCTATATGTATCCTTGTTAAACCATAATTAGCGTTCATAGCCCATAGGAATGGCCCGTGGACCATTATAACCACTAGCTATGACCATTAACTTATAAGTATCCATATTTTGAACTCTAATTGGTGTCTAGAACCCATACGAATGCCCCGTGAATGATTTTGACCACTAGCTAAGAAAAATAACCTATAAGTATCCATTTTAAACCTTAATTGGTGTCGATAACCCATACGAATGGCCTGTGAACCATATTAACCACTAGCTACGCCCAATTACCTATAACTATCCATGTTAAACCATAATTGGCGTCCATAGCCCATACGAATGGCCCGTGAACCATTATAACCACTAGCTATAACGAATAACCTCTAAGTATCCATTCTTTATACTGTAATTGGTGTTGATAACCCATATAAATGGCCCGTGAACCATTATAACCACTAGCTATGACCAATAACCAATAAGTTACCATTTTAAACCTGAAATTGGTGTCTACAACTCATACGTATGCCCCGTGAAAGATTTTGACCACTAGCTATGACCAATAACCTATAAGTATCCATTTTGAACATTAATTGGTGTCGATAACCCATACAAATGGCCCGTGAACCATTATAACCACTAGATATGACCAATAACATATAAGTATCCATTTTTTAAACTCTAATTCATGTCTAGAACCCATACGAATGCCCCATGAACGATTTTGACCCCTAGCTATGACCAATAACCTATAAGTATCCATTTTAAACCTTAATTGGTGTCCATTACCCATACGAGTGGCCCGTGAACCATTATAACCACTAGCTTCGACCAATAACCTATAAGTATCCGTTTTAAACCTTAATTGGTGTCCATTGCCCATTTGAATGGCCCGTGAACCAATATAAACCCTAGCTACGACCAATAACCTATAAGTATCCTTGTTAAACCGTAATTAGCGTCCATAGCCCATACGAATGGCCCGTGAACCATTATAACCACTAGCTTTGACCAATAACTTATAAGTATCCATTTTAAACCAAAATTGGTGTCCATTACCCATACAAATGGCCCGTGAATCATTATAACCACAAGCTACAACCAATAACCTATAAGTATCGTTGTTAAACCGTTATTAGCGTCCATAGCCCATACGAATGACCCGTGAGCCATTATAATCACTAGCTATAACCAATAACCTATAAGTATCCATTTTGTTAACCACTAGCTATGACCAATAACCTATAAGTATTCATTTTTTAAACTGTAATTGGTTTCTAGAACCCATACGAATGCCCCGTGAACGATTTTGACCACTAGCTATGACCAATAACCTATAAGTATTCATTTTTTAAACTGTAATTGGTTACTAGAACCCATACGAATGCCCCGTGAACGATTTTGACCACTAGCTATGACCAATAACCTATATATCCCTTTTTTAAACTGTAATTGGTGTCTAGAACTCATACGAATGCCCTGTGAACGATTTTGACCACTAGCTATGACCAATAACCTATAGGTATCCATTTTAAACCTTAATTGGTGTCCATTACCCATACGAATGGCCCGTGAACCATTATAACCACAAGCTATGACCGATAACCTATAAGTATCCATTTTTTTTAAATTGTAATTGGTGTCTAGAACCCATACGAATGCCCCGTGAATGATTTTGACCACTAGCTATGACTAATAACCAATAAGTTACCATTTTAAACCTGTAATTGGTGTCTACAACTCATACGAATGCCCCGTGAAAGATTTTGACCACTAGCTATGACCAATAACCTATAAGTATCCATTTTGAACATTAATTGGTGTCGATAACCCATACAAATGGCCCGTGAACCATTATAACCACTAGCTATGACCAATAACATATAAGTATCCATTTGTTAAACTCTAATTCATGTCTAGAACCCATACGAATGCCCCGTGAACGATTTTGACCCCTAGCTATGACCAATAACCTATAAGTATCCATTTTAAACCTTAATTGGTGTCCATTATCCATACGAATGGCCCATGAACCATTATAACCACAAGCTATGACCGATAACCTATAAGTATCCATTTTTTTTAAATTGTAATTGGTGTCTAGAACCCATACGAATGCCCCGTGAATGATTTTGACCACTAGCTATGACTAATAACCAATAAGTTACCATTTTAAACCTGTAATTGGTGTCTACAACTCATATGAATGCCCCGTGAAAAATTTTGACCACTAGCTATGACCAATAACCTATAAGTATCCATTTTGAACATTAATTGGTGTCAATAACCCATACAAATGGCCCGTGAACCATTATAACCACTAGCTATGACCAATAACATATAAGTATCCATTTGTTAAACTCTAATTCATGTCTAGAACCCATACGAATGCCCCGTGAACGATTTTGACCACTAGCTATGACCAATAACCTATAAGTACCCATTTTAAACCTTAATTGGTGTCCATTACCCATACGAGTGGCCCGTGAACCATTCTAACCACTAGCTTCGACCAATTACCTATAAGTATCGTCGTTAAATCGTAATTAGCGTCCATAGCCCATACGAATGACCCGTGAGCCATTATAATCACTAGCTATAACCAATAACCCCTATAAGTAAGCATTTTGTTAACCACTCGCTATGACCAATAACCTATAAGTATCCATTTTTAAACTGTAATTGGTGTCTAGAACCCATACGAATGCCACGTGAACGATGTTGACCACTAGCTAAGACCAATAAGCCAAATATCCATTTTTTAAACTGTAGATGGTGTCTAGAACTCATATGAATGCCCCGTGAACGATTTTGACCACTAGCTATGACACATAACCTATAAGTATCAATTTCGAACATTAATTGGTGTCCATTACACATACGAATGGCTCGTGAACCATTATAACCACTAGCTTCGACCAATGACCTATATGTATCCTTGTTAAACCGTAATTAGCGTTCATAGCCCATAGGAATGGCCCGTGGACCATTATAACCACTAGCTATGACCATTAACTTATAAGTATCCATATTTTAAACTCTAATTGGTGTCTAGAACCCATACAAATGCCCCGTGAATGATTTTGACCACTAGCTAAGAAAAATAACCTATAAGTATCCATTTTAAACCTTAATTGGTGTCGATAACCCATACGAATGGCCTGTGAACCATTTTAACCACTAGCTACGCCCAATTACCTATAACTATCCATGTTAAACCATAATTGGCGTCCATAGCCCATACGAATGGCCCGTGAACCATTATAACCACTAGCTATAACCAATAACCTCTAAGTATCCATTCTTTATACTGTAATTGGTGTTGATAACCCATATAAATGGCCCGTGAACCATTATAACCACTAGCTATGACCAATAACCAATAAGTTACCATTTTAAACCTGTAATTGGTGTCTACAACTCATACGAATGCCCCGTGAAAGATTTTGACCACTAGCTATGACCAATAACCTATAAGTATCCATTTTGAACATTAATTGGTGTCGATAACCCATACAAATGGCCCGTGAACCATTATAACCACTAGATATGACCAATAACATATAAGTATCCATTTTTTAAACTCTAATTCATGTCTAGAACCCATACGAATGCCCCGTGAACGATTTTGACCCCTAGCTATGACCAATAACCTATAAGTATCCATTTTAAACCTTAATTGGTGTCCATTACCCATACGAGTGGCCCGTGAACCATTATAACCACTAGCTTCGACCAATAACCTATAAGTATCCGTTTTAAACCTTAATTGGTGTCCATTGCCCATTTGAATGGCCCGTGAACCAATATAAACCCTAGCTACGACCAATAACCTATAAGTATCCTTGTTAAACCGTAATTAGCGTCCATAGCCCATACGAATGGCCCGTGAACCATTATAACCACTAGCTTTGACCAATAACTTATAAGTATCCATTTTAAACCTAAATTGGTGTCCATTACCCATACAAATGGCCCGTGAATCATTATAACCACAAGCTACAACCAATAACCTATAAGTATCATTGTTAAACTTTTATTAGCGTCCATAGCCCATACGAATGACCCGTGAGCCATTATAATCACTAGCTATAACCAATAACCTATAAGTATCCATTTTGTTAACCACTAGCTATGACCAATAACCTATAAGTATCTATTTTTTAAACTGTAATTGGTTTCTAGAACCCATACGAATGCCCCGTGAACGATTTTGACCACTAGCTATGACCAATAACCTATATATCCCTTTTTTAAACTATAATTGGTGTCTAGAACTCATACGAATGCCCCGTGAACGATTTTGACCACTAGCTAAGACCAATAACCTATAAGTATCCATTTTAAACCTTAATTGGTGTCCATTACCCATACGAATGGCCCGTGAACCATTATAACCACAAGCTATGACCGATAACCTATAAGTATCCATTTTTTTTAAATTGTAATTGGTGTCTAGAACCCATACGAATGCCCCGTGAATGATTTTGACCACTAGCTATGACTAATAACCAATAAGTTACCATTTTAAACCTGTAATTGGTGTCTACAACTCATACGAATGCCCCGTGAAAGATTTTGACCACTAGCTATGACCAATAACCTATAAGTATCCATTTTGAACATTAATTGGTGTTGATAACCCATACAAATGGCCCGTGAACCATTATAACCACTAGCTATGACCAATAACATATAAGTATCCATTTGTTAAACTCTAATTCATGTCTAGAACCCATACGAATGCCCCGTGAATGATTTTGACCACTAGCTATGACCAATAACCTATAAGTATCCATTTTAAACCTTAATTGGTGTCCATTACCCATACGAGTGGCCCGTGAACCATTCTAACCACTAGCTTCGACCAACTACCTATAAGTATCGTTGTTAAATCGTAATTAGCGTCCATAGCCCATACGAATGACCCGTGAGCCATTATAATCACTAGTTATAACCAATAACCCCTATAAGTAAGCATTTTGTTAACCACTAGCTATGACCAATAACCTATAAGTATCCATTTTTAAACTGTAATTGGTGTCTAGAACCCATACGAATGCCACGTGAACGATTTTGACCACTAGCTAAGACCAATAAGCCAAATATCCATTTTTTAAACTGTAGTTGGTGTCTAGAACTCATATGAATGCCCCGTGAACGATTTTGACCACTAGCTATGACACATAACCTATAAGTATCAATTTCGAACATTAATTGGTGTCCATTACACATACGAATGGCTCGTGAACCATTATAACCACTAGCTTCGACTAATAACCTATATGTATCCTTGTTAAACCGTAATTAGCGTTCATAGCCCATAGGAATGGCCCGTGGACCATTATAACCACTAGCTATGACCATTAACTTATAAGTATCCATATTTTGAACTCTAATTGGTGTCTAGAACCCATACAAATGCCCCGTGAATGATTTTGACCACTAGCTAAGAAAAATAACCTATAAGTATCCATTTTAAACCTTAATTGGTGTCGATAACCCATACGAATGGCCTGTGAACCATTTTAACCACTAGCTACGCCCAATTACCTATAACTATCCGTGTTAAACCATAATTGGCGTCCATAGCCCATACGAATGGCCCGTGAAGCATTATAACCACTAGCTATAACCAATAACCTCTAAGTATCCATTCTTTATACTGTAATTGGTGTTGATAACCCATATAAATGGCCCGTGAACCATTTAAAGGAGCTTATAGCATATCATCTGAGCAATCAAGGGGGTTAAGAAGTACCCTGCGATTTACCTTTTGTTGCATTCTTTGAGGGTGTTTGGGAAAGCTTATTTAAAGGAGCTTATAGCTTATCATCTGAGCAATCAAGGGGGTTAAGAAGTGCCCTGCGATTTACCTTTTGTTGCATTCTTTGAGGGTCTTTGGGAAAGCTTATTTAAAGGAGCTTATAGCTTATCATCTGAGCAATCAAGGGGGTTAAGAAGTACCCTGCGATTTACCTTTTGTTGCATTCTTTGAGGGTGTTTGGGAAAGCTTATTTAAAGGAGCTTATAGCTTATCATCTGAGCAATCAAGGGGGTTAAGAAGTGCCCTGCGATTTACCTTTTGTTGCATTCTTTGAGGGTGTTTGGGAAATGGAGCTTTTAGCTTATCATCTGAGCAATCAAGGGGGTTAAGAAGTGCCCTGCGATTTACCTTTTGTTGCATTCTTTGAGGGTGTTTGGGAAAGCTTATTTAAAGGAGCTTATAGCTTATCATCTGAGCAATCAAGGGGGTTAAGAAGTGCCCTGCGATTTACCTTTTGTTGCATTCTTTGAGGGTGTTTGGGAAAGCTTATTAAAAGGAGCTTATAGCTTATCATCTGAGCAATCAAGGGGGTTAAGAAGTGCCCTGCGATTTACCTTTTGTTGCATTCTTTGAGGGTGTTTGGGAAAGCTTATTTAAAGGAGCTTATAGCTTATCATCTGAGCAATCAAGGGGGTTAAGAAGTACCCTGCGATTTACCTTTTGTTGCATTCTTTGAGGGTGTTTGGGAAAGCTTATTTAAAGGAGCTTATAGCTTATCATCTGAGCAATCAAGGGGGTTAAGAAGTGCCCTGCGATTTACCTTTTGTTTCATTCTTTGAGGGTGTTCGGGAAAGGGAGCTTTTAGCTTATCATCTGAGCAACCAAGGGGGTTAAGAAGTGCCCTGCGATTTACCTTTTGTTGCATTCTTTGAGGGTGTTTGGGAAAGAATATTTAAAGGAGCTTATAGCTTATCATCTAAGCAATCAAGGGGGTTAAGAAGTGACCTGCGATTTACCTTTTGTTCCATTCTTTGAGGGTGTTTGGGAAAGCTTATTAAAAGGAGCTTATAGCTTATCATCTGAGCAATCAAGGGGGTTAAGAAGTGCCCTGTGATTTACCTTTTGGTGCATTCTTTGAGGGTGTTTGGGAATGCTTATTTAAAGGAGCTTATAGCTTATCATCTGAGCAATCAAGGGGCTTAAGAAGTACCCTGCGATTTACCTTTTGTTGCATTCTTTGAGGGTGTTTGGGAAAGCTTATTTAAATGAGCTTATAGCTTATCATCTGAGCAATAAAGGGGGTAAGAAGTGCCCTGCGATTTACCTTTTGTTGCATTCTTTGAGGGTGTTTGGGAAAGGGAGCTTTTAGCTTATCATCTGAGCAATCAAGGGGGTTAAGAAGTGCCCTGCGATTTACCTTTTGTTGCATTCTTTGAGGGTGTTTGGGATAGCTTATTTAAAGGAGCTTATAGCTTATCATCTGAGCAATCAAGGGGGTTAAGAAGTACCCTGCGATTTACCTTTTGTTGCATTCTTTGAGGGTGTTTGGGAAAGCTTATTTAAAGGAGCTTATAGCTTATCATCTGAGCAATCAAGGGGGTTAAGAAGTGCCCTGCGATTTACCTTTTGTTGCATTCTTTGAGGGTGTTTGGGAAAGGGAGCTTTTAGCTTATCATCTGAGCAATCAAGGGGGTTAAGAAGTGCCCTGCGATTTACCTTTTGTTGCATTCTTTGAGGGTGTTTGGGAAAGTTTATTTAAAGGAGCTTATAGCTTATCATCTGAGCAATCAAGGGGGTTAAGAAGTACCCTGCGATTTACCTTTTGTTGCATTCTTTGAGGGTGTTTGGGAAAGCTTATTTAAAGGAGCTTATAGCTTATCATCTGAGCAATCAAGGGGGTTAAGAAGTGCCCTGCGATTTACCTTTTGTTGCATTCTTTGAGGGTGTTTGGGAAAGCTAATTTAAAGGAGCTTATAGCTTATCATCTGAGCAATCAAGGGGGTTAAGAAGTGCCCTGCGATTTACCTTTTGTTGTATTCTTTGAGGGTGTTTGGGAAAGGGAGCTTTTAGCTTATCATCTGAGCAATCAAGGGGGTTAAGAAGTGCCCTGTGATTTACCTTTTGTTGCATTCTTTGAGGGTGTTTGGGAAAGTTTATTTAAAGGAGCTTATAGCTTATCATCTGAGCAATCAAGGGGGTTAAGAAGTACCCTGCGATTTACCTTTTGTTGCATTCTTTGAGGGTGTTTGGGAAAGCTTATTTAAAGGAGCTTATAGCTTATCATCTGAGCAATCAAGGGGGTTAAGAAGTGCCCTGCGATTTACCTTTTGTTGCATTCTTTGAGGGTGTTTGGGAAAGCTAATTTAAGGAGCTTATAGCTTATCATCTGAGAAATCAAGGGGGTTAAGAAGTGCCCTGCGATTTACCTTTTGTTGCATTCTTTGAGGGTGTTTGGGAAAACTTATTTAAAGGAGCTTATAGCTTATGAGCTTATATAAGCTTAAATAATCCTTTTGAAAAGGGATTATTTAGGTTTATATAATCTTATAGGACATAAGCACCTCTTAATAAACTTTCCCAGACACCCCCTTTACATTTTATTGTTTCTGCCATTTTAATTGCTTTCTTTGACGAAATCTCCAAGTCAATCAACACTTTTAAAATATGAACTTTGTAGTTTGTAGTTAGAGACTCGACCTTGAAAGTTAAAAGCATCCACAAAAGTTACTGTGTAAATTAAATATTTTGCTGATGTGATTTGTTAATAGGTTGTATTCAAGGAACTCGTTAGATTTTTATATAGTTTGAATAAACAAATCTTAATCATTGATTTAAAAAATCACTTAACCACCGCTACCATTAAATCACATATAATTCAATATACAACCACCACCATCATCAAATCATATGTGATTCAATATACAACCACCATCGCCGACCATCACCACTACCGCCGCCGACCACCTCCGGCCGCCGATCACTTCCGCCAACAACCCACCGACGGTGGCGAGAGGTTGCCGGTGGTGGAACCGGCGGAGGTTGGCGGTGGTGGTGGTCGGCGGTGTCGAATCACATGTGATTTAATACATATGGGGTGGTGGTAATTGGCGATTACAATCACATATGATTTAATACACACGTGGTGGTGATGATATTGATGTGTTGAATCATATGTGATGTTAGTAGTGATGATTTGAGGGTTGATTGATTCAAAGGATCAAATTTATCCGTTGAACATTTCTCCTACCCGATTATATAATAATTTGTGTTTTGCTATTTCTTTCGCCCCTTATTTTATCTCAACATCTATAAACTCTATTAAATTATTAGTATAGAATACTACTTCCTCCGATTCAAAATAAGTGATACACTTTCTTTTTTGGGGTGATTCAAAAATAAGTGATACACTTTGAAAAATTACCTTATTTGGCAAAAAAAGTGGGACCCTCACCCACTAACTATCTACTTTAATAAAGTGAAATGACCACTTTACCCTGACTTTTTACTTTTAAACATCATTAACCCCACTTTATTCAAAAAGTGTGGGACCCATTCCCCACTAACCATCTAATTAATCTAATTTAATCATCATTATAATCTTTTATCTCAAAAACCGTGAAACCCAAAGTGTATCACTTATTTTGAATCGGAGGAAGTATAAAACGAATAATGTTAGAAATTCAACGCGTTTACTTTATGTATAGTAAGAGGTGACTTTGAAGGCATGGTCATCAAGAAAATTTCAAACAAACACCCCACCATATATATATATATATATATATATATATATATATATATATATATATATATATATATATATATATATATATATATATATATATATATATATATATATAGGGTCGAGTTATATTGAGAACCCTGATTTCAAAAAGAACTCTGAGAACTCTTATTAACCAATCAGAATTTAGTAAATTGATTTTTATTAATTTAATTCATATTAATTATTTAAGGGTATTTTGGACATTTTGTCAAATACAAAAATATTTCCTTTTTTGAAATTTCCTGAAATTTAAGAATTATTTTAAAAAATTTATCGTTATTTTATTATTTCTTTTGAGCCGGTTGTACATATATGTTTTTTACATGTAGGTTTTTTTACACGCATATGTATTTTTTGGAATTAATTTCAAAAATTTATTTATATTTACCATTATACATGCATGTTATTTTACGGGGTTGCACATATATTAAAATATATGTAACATAAAATAAAAAATTTTAACAAACAAAATCTATATCAAATTTTACAAAATTCATAGAGCAAACAAAATACATGTACGTTGAACTTATTCATACAAAAAGTTAAAAGTTATTTCAAAAAACACATATGCACATAATAACATATATGCATAAAAATGGTTGTTGAGATGTAATTGTGTCTTCTTTTGAAGCAATATTCTTTTTCTACTTGTATATTGTTAATTTTCCTTGTACCACCCTGGAAAACATAAACAGCACAAAACAGATATGTTACCGAAGAACATACATGCACACATGTCATGTAACTAAGTAAATTAAATAAATCAAACATAAATTAAAACAAAATAAAATTACCCAATTTTATTACTACTGATAAAACCACGGCTGCCCCCACCTTCCAACCTTTAAATGTTCAAGAACAAAACACACCCACCATCCACCCTTATCACATTCAAATCCAAAACACAACCATAAATTTAAGTGTCTAATAAAACAAAATATGAAATTTAAAGAGAGCAATTATGAACAATCAATAAAATACTCACATTTCTTCTTTACAAATTCAAGGTTTAGGTAGAAGATGCCACGGACAATGACACATTCACACCGCATTTTCAACATTTTCAGATCTATGAACGAACGAACGAATCACATCACTGAATGAGTGCTTCCATTTTAAATTTACATGTTTGCACCAGACCACCGAACGATTGCTTCCACCAGAAAAATGTACGAACCAGACCACCCAAGATCTGCGTGTTTTCACCTTTTTTACATCTCTAAAAAACCCTAGCCCACCACCACCGACGAACGAACCAGGTCGTGCCGCCATCGTCACCGGTGGCCCTCACCGCCGGCATAAAGCCAAGAGATTTAATCAAAACCCTAACCATAACCCGCTTCACGGACCACCGGCGCGTGACTGGGATTCCGGTGCGGAAATACATACCGATATGGTCGGAAAATTGCGGATGTTTCAATGGTGGTGGCGGTGTACTCTGGTTAGGCATGTAAAAGGCTAGATCTTGGATTAGAAAAAAAAAAAGATAGAGTCAAACTGTTAGAGAAAGAAACTAAGATGGAGACTTTTTCTTTTTCTTATGGAGACGTACACAGAGAGAGATGAGGGATTAAAGAAACTAATAAAATGGAGAGAGAGGGGAGATTTTTAAGGGAGTGGGAGGGTATTATTTAATTTTTAATTTCGGTAAAATACCCAATCTGCCCTTTTGTTTATTAATTGCCAAGAATATAATTTGTCTTATTTACGAAAATGCCATAATTAATCTTAATCGTTTATTTTGAAATCCAACGGTTTAAAATTAATTTAAATAGTTCTCAGAGTTCTTTTTAAAATCAGGGTTCTCAATATAATCCTTCACTATATATATATATATATATATATATATATATATATATATATATATATATATATATATATATATATATATATATATATATATATATATATATATATATATATCTTCTCTGAAAGATATAAACGATCACAAAAATGGACAGAAAACTGTTTGAAGCATCGTTGGAAGGAAATGTACAAGCCCTCAATGCATTGTTCCATGAAGACGAACTCATTCTTGACAAAGTTTCATTAACCTGAAACTCCTTTGCACATTGCAGCCATGAGAGGCCACATCGATTTCTTGAAGATACTTCTCAGTCACTTGATTCGGTTAGGCGGACCCCACTTCACTTGGCCTCAGCCCAAGGCCACGTGGAGATCATCCATGAACTGTTGCAGGTGATGAGTCCTGTAGGATCGATGTGGGTTTCGAGACCAAGATGGAAGAACACCTCTCCAGATGGCTCCCATGAACGAACACTTGCAGGCTATAAAAGTTTTTGTTGAGAAAAAAATCTGATCTTTGCAGGGATTTACTAGAAAATGGGGAGACCATTTTGCATACGTACGTGTGCTTCTTTTAACCGTTTTGAAGCATTGAAATTGTTGTCTCAACTGTGGCGTGAAGAAGAGCTGGCTAAATTGGTAGATGGTGATGGCAACACCCTCCTGCACCTAGCTGTGGTTCATAAACAGATTCAGGTACTAGTTTTCGTTTCTCCCTTTATAATGTAGACTCAAATACAATAACAGGGACTCGTCTCGTTGATTTTAAGAATCAAAACGTACCATGTCGATTCAAAGAATTCCATGGAAAAAACTCAATTTTCCTAAAATAAAAAACTAACTCTTACATAGTCTCAAACAAACATTAAAGAAGCCCTATATTTTCTAACGGGTAAAGAAACACAAATGGTTTGAAAACTTGGCAAAAACAAAGTCTAAATTTTAAACAAAAAAAATAAAAACCCAAATAACCTCTAAAAACTAAAAGTGTTTATGGTAGATTAATTGAATGACTTTCATTAATCAAGAGATCCCTATATATAGGGTTATACAAGGATACAAAATACAAAGGATATCTTCAAATTTCTAACTAACTAAATATAAGATATACACTATCTAGTACATATTTACTAATAGTCCCCCACAGTTTGAGCGGGAGGAATGCGGACACTCAAACTGTCACGAAAGGTTTCGAATAATTGTCGTGGTAGACCCTTTGTAAAAATATCTGCATATTTATAAGCAGCGGGGACATGCAGCACTCGGATGTCACCGATTTTGACATTTTCCCGAACAAAATGGATATCGATTTCAACGTGTTTTGTTCTTTGATGATGTACCGGATTTCAAGATAAGTAAACTGTTGAGACATTGTCACAATAAACGATAGTTGCTTGTTTCAATGGTTCATGAAGTTCTAGAAGTAAGTTCCGCATCCAACTTGTTTCAGCTACAACATTAGCGACCCCTCTGTATTCAGCTTCTGCACTTGATCGTGAAATGGTTGTTTGCCTTTTTGATGACCAAGATATTAAATTATCCCCGAAATATACACAATAACCCGAAGTAGAACGGCGGGAATCAGGGCACCCACCCCAGTCAGCATCAGAATATGCAGTAAGAGTATGACTAGGGGAGGGTATAATGCGTACGCAGTGATTAATTGTTCCTTTAACATATCGCAATACACGTTTCATGAAGTTAAAATGGGCGTCACGCGGTGAATGCATAAATAAGCAGATTTGTTGAATCGCGTATAATATGTCCGACCGAGTAAACGTAAGATATTGAAGAGCTCCGGCCAGACTGCAATATAAAGTACCATCAGGTAGGGGACGTCCGACGGTTGCACTGAGTTTGGAGTTTGTATCTACCGGAGTATTGCATGGGTTGCAGTTTGTCATTGAAGCCCGTTTGAGTATGTCCAGCGCATAATGTGACTGAGATAAAAATAGACCATTTTTGTCACGAGAAACTGCAATTCCCAAAAAATGATGTAAAGCCCCAAGATCTGTCATTGCAAATTCTTTTGACAGTGTGCTGATTATAGACTTAAGAAATTTTGTGGTCGTGGCGGTAAGTATGATATCATCGACATATAAAAGGATGTATGCGGTTTGGTTTCCTTGTCGATATATAAATAGTGAGTTATCACAAGTGCTGTTGCGAAATCCGTATTTGGTGATATATGTAGCAAACCGATTGTACCAGGCCCGGGGGGCTTGTTTAAGCCCGTATAAGGATTTCCGAAGTCGAC
Organism: Calendula officinalis; assembly: GCA_963853835.1. NCBI lineage: Eukaryota > Viridiplantae > Streptophyta > Magnoliopsida > Asterales > Asteraceae > Calendula > Calendula officinalis. Next base: position 19,791,298 of record OY970828.1, on the reverse strand, counting down.
ATACGTGATTAGGAGAATTTTTGTCGACAAAACCTGGTGGTTGATGCATGAAAACATCCTCTTGTAATTCACCATGTAAAAAAGCATTCTTGACGTCTAATTGATGTATCGGCCAAGATTTAGAGACAGCAAGACTAAGTACCGTACAGATGGTGGCCGGTTTAACTACCGGGCTAAAAGTATCATCACAATCGATTCCAACTGTTTGAGATTTACCATTTACGACCAATCGGGCTTTATATCTCTGTAATGTCCCGTCCGCACGAAATTTGTGGCGGAACAACCACATGCAACATATAATTGGGCGGTCTGTGGGACGGGGTACAAGCTCCCAAGCATCATTTTCTAATAATGCATTGTATTCATCGTTCATGGCCCTAAACCAATTTGGATCCTGAAAAGCCTTGGAATATGTGGATGGTGTGGGGGAGATGTTGGGTGTGGTGGATGTGTGAAGGTTTAGGATTTCACGGGGTTTTGTTATTCCGGCTTTGGCCCGGGTGGTCATGGGGTTGTTATTAGAGGGCAGTTGGGGGTTAGGCTGTGGAGGGGAGGGCGGCGGTGGATGTTGGGCGTGGGGTGGGGGTGGTGAGTTGGGCGGATGGTGTGGTAAGTGATTAGGAGGGGGAGGTGGTGGTTGCGGGCTGTGAGGTGGGGTGTGGGGTGGGGGCAGGTGGGTTGGAGGTAGGGGTGGAGAGGGGGGGGGTGTGGTGGCTGGGTGGTATGGAGAAAGGGAGTAGGGATCGGGTCGTCTAAGAAGGTGTAAGGGTCGGTATGGGTGGTGGTGTGGGTGTAAGGAAAGGATGTCTCGTCAAAGATAACGTGACGGGAGATGAGGACTTTACCCATGGTGGGGTCAAGGCATCGGTAACCGCGAAAGTTGGCGGGGTAGCCTAAAAAGATGCAGTGGATAGAGCGGGGTGCGAGTTTGTGTGGTTGAGTGGTGGAAGTATTTGGGTAGCACGCACACTCAAAGACCCGTAGGTGTTCATATGTGGGGTGGCGGAGGTAGAGAGCGTATGTGGGGGTTTGGGAGTGTAGGCTTTTGGTGGGTAAAATGTTGTTAAGGTATGCGGCGGTGTGTAAGGCTTCAACCCAAAATTTAGGGGGGAGGTGGGCGTGAGTGAGCAAGGCACGAACGATGTCGTTGAGACGTCGTAGCATGCGTTCGGATTTTCCGTTTTGGGGGGAGGTTTGTGGGCAAGAGAAACGGAAGATGAGTCCATTGGTGGATGCAAAGTTTTTGAAGTTCGTGTTATCGAATTCCCCCCCAAGGTCACATTGAAAACTTTTGATTTTTCTATTAAATTGAGTAAGTATAAGTTTGTGAAATTTTGTGAAATTGAGGAAGGTGTCGGACTTATATTTTAAAGGGTAAATCCTCACATATTGTGTGAAGTGGTTGATGAGCACCATGTAGTACTTGTAACCTGAATTACTTATTATGGGGGATGTCCATATGTCACAATGTATAATATCAAAAGGAGCAAACATGGAACTAGTAGATTCATAAAAAAAGTAATCTTTTATTTTTCGATAATTGACACGAATGACAAACCGTAGAAGATTTGTTCGAATTACAAGAAATAAAAAAACGAGTACGTAAAAAATCTAAGATAGTGTTTCCCGGATGACCGAGGCGGTTGTGCCATTGTTCCGTGGAGGAAGTAACGACATTGGCGGATGGCGGTAGTTCGGGTGCGGTGAAAGGATAGAGGTCGCCCGAGCTATTGTGTCGTGAAAGAATCGTCCCATCCTTGAAATCCTTCACAGAAAAACCGTAAGGGTCAAATTTAAGAGAAACATGATTATGCCGGGTAAATTTACGGACAGATAAAAGGTTTTTGATTATGTTGGGTGTGAAAAGTATATCACGTAAGTGATAGTTTTGTTCGGTGTAGGGTGTAAGGCATTTCCGGATCCTTTAATTGGTATTTTAGAGCCATTACCTACAAAAACAGTACGTATATTAGAATTTGATAAATGGGTTTGTATTTTACCTGCATCCGAAGTCATATGCGAGGTGGCGCCGGAGTCCATGTACCAATTCGGATCCGGGCAATTGAGGTGCATGGCTTGAAACACAGCTCCAATGTCGGTCGGATTTAGAGCATTATAGTCATGGTTTTGCTCTTGTTTGGATCCGTGGACCGACGGGTCGGGCTGCTGGACTTCGGGTGCTGCTTGCGGTGCGACATGGGCCAGGGTCGCGGGCACCCGTGGGGTTGGACCGAGCTGAGAGTAGCTGCTGGGCCAGCCGGCTTGTTGGGTCGAATATGGGCAGGGAGGTTGTGCCCACCACGCCCACGGTGGGTAGGCAAACTGAGAGTAGGCTGACGGCGCCGGCATGGATTGACCTCGTCCGCGACCTGTGTTTCCGTTACGTCCTCCCCTATTTGATGAGCGTCCATGACCGCGGCCCCGTCCAAAGTTACGTTGATCGTTTGAGGAATATTGCGAGCCGGCATTAGCAGGGCTTTTGGGAGCCGAGGGGGCAACCATCACCGAGCCAGAGGAGTTTTGACGAGCCGATTGCCGGTGTTGCTCGAGTTGGAGCATGCTACATGCAACATCCCAAGAAGGCGAACTTTGGTTGATAAAGGAGGCCACAGTATCGAATTCGGCCGGGAGACCACGAACGAGTTGGAGTACCATACGAGTTTGACTAACCAGGTTGTCCATGTCGGTGAGTTGATCCGCAAGAGCTTTAAGTTTTTGACAATATTTCTTCCATAGAAGAGCATGCAACTAGTGTCAGATTTGTAAAATCGTGTTCAAGAGTGGCGGCCCGAGAACTTTTGTTGTTGAGGAAGATGTCGCGGATTTTGATCCACGCATCCCGAGCTGTGGCTTCCGCGAGCTGTGGCTTCCGCATCTAGTACACGTGCCAAGAGGTCGTTGGACAATGTTCCGTAGATCCATTGTAGAACGATTGCGTCAATCTCGGTCCATGTATCATGATTATCGGCGGTTTCTGCCGGTGGTTGCGTACCGTCTATGTGATCTAGCACTTTGTATCCCCTAGCATGAAGTTTGAAGAGCTTCACCCATGATGAGTAGGAGACCGTCGTTCCGTCGAGAACCCAGTCTTTATTTTGGATGTTAGTCACGGTGTAGACGGGGTGAAGGTTCGTAGGTTTGGGTTGCTCCGGTGGAGGCGGGTTGGAAGTCGACGCATGCATCTTCTTATCGTAAAAGGAAGATCGGCGACGCCTAGGGTTCGGCTAGGGATCGGCTAGGGTACGGCTAGGGTTTAGGAATTTTGCTCTGATACCATAAAAGTGTTTATGGTAGATTAATTGAATGACTTTCATTAATCAAGAGATCCCTATATATAGGGTTATACAAGGATACAAAATACAAAGGATATCTTCTAAATATCTAACTAACTAAATATAAGATATACACTATCTAATACATATTTACTAATAAAAACAACGTTTTTGGCCCCAAAACTTGCGTTTCTTCACACTATCTTGGGCTTAAAGGAACAAAAAGGTATGTTCCTCCACATTTTGGGTCTTCCATAAATATAAAATGATTATAAACCTGAAAAAATTTCATTTAAGCCTTATAAATTCCTTATTAATTTTCTCATGTTTGAGATGTTTTGTTGTTTCTGCAGACGGTTAAGTATCTGCTTCAGAAATCAAGTATTAGAACAAATGTAAACGTTGTTAATTGACATGGGTTCACAGCATTGGATGTTCTTGACCATTGTCCTCGAGATTTCGGAGCACTACAAATCCAAATTTTACTAATGGAAAACAACTTTTTAAGAGCTAGAGATGTTGCATCCTTTCAAACGTCAAAGGAATCAAATTCGTCACAAAACAATACCGATATTCTTGAAAGTAACCAAAACGGATGTATGTCAAAGGTATGGAAATGGTATTTGAACAATAATGGAAACTGGTTAGAGAAACACCGTGGGATTTTGATACTTGCAACGGTGGTAGTGGCAACCGGAGCGTTCTTTTCAGGGTTACACCCTCTGGGAGGGACGTTTACCAATTCCCGAGATGGACCACTTGGTAACGCCATTTAAACCGAAACTGTCACTGGTCATTTCGACAATTTCTTGATACATAACACAATAATCTGTTGTATTCTTTATATATTCGGTGATTATATGATTAGATAATTACGATATTAAAACCGTATTTGATATTGATAATTCAATATCAAACCCAATAAATAAGAAAGAACCAAAATGGAACAATCAAACCTGAATGTTGATGAAGAACGAACCGCACGGAATTGTAATTTGATGAAGAACGAACCGCACGGAATTGTAATTCCCGTCCTTTAAGGTTTCAACAAAACATCCAAAGAGTAGTCCTCAAATTTTTGAAACTCCAAGTATTTAACCACATTCAAGGAAAACATTATTTAGTCAAACCTTTTCGGTAGCTCTATTCGAATACAACCAGGAAAGACGGTGAGGGTAGACAGCGCTAGTGCGTATCGGAACCACCCCCATTTGGAGTCAGAAAAACCGCCTTTATCTTTCCTAGACATTGTAATAAGAATAGGTGAGGCTATTTAGGGATTATTGATAATTTGTTCCACTTATAGGTTCAATACTATGCTTAATGATACACAGCTGGAAAGATTCCATGTCACACTAAAATTATCTATTTTGTATAATCATGTTTTTTCAAATTGTACACTTTTCAAACATAAAAGTATCTTGAAATAATCTATATACATATAAAATAATTATTTAACTCAATTATAATGCTTCAACCATAAGCATGATAATTCATATAACATCCACTTTAGATGAGAAAAAACCTCTTGTTTTAATTTTTCCATTAGATTAAAATAGATATTTAATTATGTCAAAACATTAAAATACATATATTAAATAGCCATGATTAGAAAAAATGTAACTCATAAAAGTTAAACTAAATAGCCATAATGTTCTCTTTTAAAACCATTAATCAATAACATAAATATATATATAAAACATTGACATAATATCTCAATTTTTTTTTTTATTAATCACCGACTATATATAAAAGAAAATATGTGTATATATTATATATAACAATATAAAAAACCTTAAAGATTGTTGTATTCTTTATATATTCGGTGATTATATGATTAGATAATTACGATATTAAAACCGTATTTGATATTGATAATTCAATATCAAACCCAATAAATAAGAAAGAACCAAAATGGAACAATCAAACCTGAATGTTGATGAAGAACGAACCGCACGTAATTGTAATTTGATGAAGAACGAACCGCGCGGAATTGTAATTCCTGTCCTTTAAGGTTTTTACGCGCTCTATATGCTGCAAGCCTCAACGTAGAACCCCAGGATTTGATGCAGTTTATCGGTATTATTCTACAGCACTAGAATTACCGACAACACAAAGTGACTACTTGGAAACACATGAAGTATATCAAACACAACATCATGAGAGGAGAGCTTATGAGAAGAGAGCTTATGAATTTTTGGTGTATAGAACTTCACAACTAGAAGTTGTTTATATAGGCTCTCAACCCTTGAAGGAGCTTAATGACATTCAAACCAAGAGTTTTGTAACTCTTGATTAATTTCAACATTAGTGTGAAACATTATGACATTTAGTGTCATTGGTTATGACATTTCAAAGATGCTCATAAAATATTAAGTTCCACAACTCTCATGATAGATAGGAAATTTGCCAACTTACAAATACTTTTGTAAGTTCCAACATAATCATGCTAATATCTTTCTTGATTCTTGTGGTGTTACTAAGTGGAATACCTTTACGGAACAAGTTCTGTTTGTGGGTACTCAACCTAGCCGTGCTTTGCATTGTGTTTTTTGTGACACTTTTGTACTTGGAGCAGATAGACTATATGACCCATGGTGGTTTTACATCGATAGATCGATCCTACAACGCTAATCATGTGTTTTATATGACCCATGGTTGTAAAGGATCTCTCTAAGGTAAGAATAGCGACACGGACCAACGGGTACTTTGGTGTTTGACCAAAATGAAGATTTGTATGGCCTGGTTACCATATATTAATATGTTTTTGTATTCTCGCTTTTACTCATGTTTTCTATTTGAAATATATGTGCGCAACATATGTATGTAACTCCTATTTTAATAAAGCTTTAATCTTATCATTTTAGTTTACGTTTCTATGTTCTTTAGTTTCATCATTATATGTCAAGAGTTAAGATCTCTTTTCTATTTCATGTCAAGAGTGACGGCTCTTTCTTTTTAACGTTATATGTTTTTCGTTTATTAGTACAAGAGCAATAGGTCTATCACTTTTGTTTTCTTTTGATGCCACATGCTTGAAAAATCTCAAGAATCACGACTCTATGTCTTTATTTCACCTTCTTTTTTGTTTAATCGTTTTAGATCAAAAGCCAGGTCTCTCTTACAATTTCATCACTAGTACATAAAAGGTCTGAAGGTGCGGGTAAAAACATAAGAAGCTGCAGTTTTTTAACCGCACCAAATAAGTGCGCATTATCAAATAAAAGACCCGCCCAATTAAAAACACCGCCCTATAAAAAGGAACACCCCGCTATTAAAGACACCGCACAATAAAAAGGAACACCGCCCTATTAATAAATCGCACCCTAATATATACACCGCCCTTTTTATAAAACGCACTCTAACATTACCACCGCCCTATTATAACATCGCACACTAATATACACACCGCCCTTTTTATAGAACGCACTCTAACCTTTTCACCGCTCTATTAGTATGTCGCACCCTAGTGTTTTCACCGCCCTATTATATATCGCACAAAACATATATAACCGCTCTATTCCATTTCAATATCAATAAAAAAAAAAAATCCACAATATTTGTATCTATATAATAATATATTATATATATATAACAACACAATATACCTAAAAACTGACATAAAACTGGAATAAAACTGTTTTATTTGTGAGAGTAATCTTTGACATTCTCACTGTATAAAAGTAGCCCAAAAAATTTACAGCCAAAACTTTACAAAGTGTTCGAGTTAATTTGCAATTTCAAATCATGATCTAACCTTATGCCAATTAAATAATCTTGGAATCAACTTTGCCATTTGTCCCTCAATTTCTTGTTTTGTTACAACTTTATCCTATCCCCAAATCTGAAATTACAGATAATTAGTCAGTTTGTTACCATTGCAAAAATTATAATAGAACTATATTAATAAACACTTACGAAATCAGAAAAATTATGATGAATATACTCGACAAAATCCTGAATATGCTGAATCACAATATAACCACATTCTCAGCTCCCCTTTTGTTTGTTGCACTGCAACTAATTACAAGCACTTAATTAATTTAAAACTAAGCTTGTTTATCGAAAGTGGTAATTGAATACATACCTTTGAAGATTTCCACTCAAATCTACGAGAGAACATTTGTTCGATTACTCTAACGAAGAGGTAGTGATCTTTTTTAACAGCTCGGGGCAAAGAATCGATAACGTTGAAGTTCGGGCCGAACTTGTTCTTGGCAGTGACGAACGAACCAGCTATTTTGGTTACTCGTGGGCGTGAAACGGACACCCGAGCTGAAAGTTATGAATGTTTTAGTATAGCACCTTTTGTCACACAATCTTGGATATTGAAGAGTTCGGGCCGAAGAGGGATGTTCGAGCCGAAGTGGTGTTCGGGCTGAAGTGGTGTTCGGGCTGAAGTTCAGTGTTCGAGCCGAGGATGATGTTCGGGCCGAGGTTGAAGTTCGGGCCGAGGTCGGAGTTCGAGCCGAGGTTGAAGTTCGGGCCGAGGTTGAAGTTCGGGCCGAAAATGAAGTTCGGGCCGGGAACAGTGAAGAGTTCGGCCCGAACTTGTTCTTGGCAGTGACGAACGAACCAGCTATTTTGGTTACTCGTGTGCGTGAAACGGACACCCGAGCTGAAAGTATGAATGTTTTAGTATAGCACCTTTTGTCACACAATCTTGGATATTGAAGAGTTCGGGCCGAAGAGGGATATTCGGGCCGAAGTGGTGTTCGGGCCGAAGTGGGATGTTCGGGCCGAAGTGGTGTTTGGGCCGAAGTTCGGTGTTCGGGTCGAGGATGATGTTCGGGCCGAGGTTGAAGTTCGGACTGAGGTCGGAGTTCGGGCCGAGGTTGAAGTTCGGGCCGAGGTTGAAGTTTGGGCCGAAAATGAAGTTCGGGCCGGGAACAGTGAAGAGTTCGGGCCGAACTTGTTCTTCGCAGTGACGAACGAACCAACTATTTTGGTTACTCGTGGGCGTGAAACGGACACCCGAGCTGAAAGTTATGAATGTTTTAGTATAGCACCTTTTGTCACACAATCTTGGATATTGAAGAGTAGGGCCGAAGAGGGATGTTCGGGCCGAAGTGGTGTTCGGGCCAAAGTGGGATGTTCGGGCCGAAGTGGTGTTCGGGCTGAAGTTTGGTGTTCGGGCTGAGGATGATGTTCGGGCTGAGGTTGAAGTTCGGGTCGAGGTCGGAGTTCGGGCCGAGGTTGAAGTTCGGGCCGAGGTTGAAGTTCGGGCCGAAAATGTTGTTTGGGCCGCAAACAGTTAAGAGTTCGGGCCGAACTTGTTCTTGGCAGTGACGAACGAACCAGCTATTTTAGTTACTCGTGGGCGTGAAACGGACACCCGAGCTGAAAGTTATGAATGTTATAGTATAGCACCTTTTGTCACACAATCTTGGATATTGAAGAGTTCGGGCCGAAGAGGGATGTTCGGGCCGAAGTGGGATGTTCGGGCCAAAGTGGTGTTCGGGCCGAAGTTCGGTGTTCGGGCCGAGGATGATGTTCGGGCCGAGGTCGGACTTCGGGCCGAGGTTGAAGTTCGGGCCGAGGTTGAAGTTCGGGCTGAAAATGAAGTTCGGGCCGGGAACAGTGAAGAGTTCGGGCCGAACTTGTTCTTGGCAGTGACGAACGAACCAGCTATTTTGGTTACTCGTGGGCGTGAAACGGACACCCGAGCTGAAAGTTATGAATGTTTTAGAATAACACCTTTTGTCACACAATCTTGGATATTGAAGAGTTCAGGCCGAAGAGGGATGTTCGGGCCGAAGTGGTGTTCGGGTCGAAGTGGGATGTTCTGGCCGAAGTGGTGTTCGGGCCGAAGTGGTGTTCGGGCCGAAGTTCGGTGTTCGGGCCGAGGATGATGTTCGGGCCGAGGTTGAAGTTCGGGCCGAGGTCGGAGTTCGGGACGAGGTTGAAGTTCGGGCCGAGGTTGAAGTTCGTGCCGAAAATGAAGTTCGGGCCGAAGAGGGATGTTCGGGCCGAAGTGGTGTTCGGGCCGAAGTGGTGTTCGGGTCGAAGTTCGGTGTTCGGGCCGAGGATGATGGTCGGGCCGAGGTTGAAGTTCTGGCCGAGGTTGAAGTTCGGGCCGATGTTGAAGTACGGGCCGAGGTTGAAGTTCGGGCCGAAAATGAAGTTCGGGCCGAACTTGTTCTTGGCAGTGACGAACGAACCAGCTATTTTGGTTACTCGTGGGCGTGAAACGGACACCCGAGCTGAAAGTTATGAATGTTTTAGTATAGCACCTTTTGTCACACAATCTTGGATATTGAAGAGTTCGGGCCGAAGAGGGATGTTCGAGCCGAAGTGGTGTTCGGGCTGAAGTGGTGTTCGGGCCGAAGTTCAGTGTTCGAGCCGAGGATGATGTTCGGGCCGAGGTTGAAGTTCGGGCCGAGGTCGGAGTTCGAGCCGAGGTTGAAGTTCGGGCCGAGGTTGAAGTTCGGGCCGAAAATGAAGTTCGGGCCAGGAACAGTGAAGAGTTCGGCCCGAACTTGTTCTTGGCAGTGACGAACGAACCAGCTATTTTGGTTACTCGTGTGCGTGAAACGGACACACGAGCTGAAAGTATGAATGTTTTAGTATAGCACCTTTTGTCACACAATCTTGGATATTGAAGAGTTCGGGCCGAAGAGGGATATTCGGGCCGAAGTGGTGTTCGGGCCGAAGTGGGATGTTCGGGGCGAAGTGGTGTTTGGGCCGAAGTTCGGTGTTCGGGTCGAGGATGATGTTCGGGCCGAGGTTGAAGTTCGGACTGAGGTCGGAGTTCGGGCCGAGGTTGAAGTTCGGGCCGAGGTTGAAGTTTGGGCCGAAAATGAAGTTCGGGCCGGGAACAGTGAAGAGTTCGGGCCGAACTTGTTCTTCGCAGTGACGAACGAACCAACTATTTTGGTTACTCGTGGGCGTGAAACGGACACCCGAGCTGAAAGTTATGAATGTTTTAGTATAGCACCTTTTGTCACACAATCTTGGATATTGAAGAGTAGGGCCGAAGAGGGATGTTCGGGCCGAAGTGGTGTTCGGGCCAAAGTGGGATGTTCGGGCCGAAGTGGTGTTCGGGCTGAAGTTTGGTGTTCGGGCTGAGGATGATGTTCGGGCTGAGGTTGAAGTTCGGGTCGAGGTCGGAGTTCGGGCCGAGGTTGAAGTTCGGGCCGAGGTTGAAGTTCGGGCCGAAAATGTTGTTTGGGCCGCAAACAGTGAAGAGTTCGGGCCGAACTTGTTCTTGGCAGTGACGAACGAACCAGCTATTTTAGTTACTCGTGGGCGTGAAACGGACACCCGAGTTGAAAGTTATGAATGTTATAGTATAGCACCTTTTGTCACACAATCTTGGATATTGAAGAGTTCGGGCCGAAGAGGGATGTTCGGGCCGAAGTGGTGTTCGTGCCGAAGTTCGGTGTTCGGGCCGAGGATGATGTTCGGGCCGAGGTCGGACTTCGGGCCGAGGTTGAAGTTCGGGCCGAGGTTGAAGTTCGGGCTGAAAATGAAGTTCGGGCCGGGAATAGTTAAGAGTTCGGGCCGAACTTGTTCTTGGCAGTGACGAACGAACTAGCTATTTTGGTTACTCGTGGGCGTGAAACGGACACCCGAGCTGAAAGTTATGAATGTTTTAGAATAACACCTTTTGTCACACAATCTTGGATATTGAAGAGTTCAGGCCGAAGAGGGATGTTCGGGCCGAAGTGGTGTTCGGGTCGAAGTGGGATGTTCTGGCCGAAGTGGTGTTCGGGCCGAAGTGGTGTTCGGGCCGAAGTTCGGTGTTCGGGCCGAGGATGATGTTCGGGCCGAGGTTGAAGTTCGGGCCGAGGTCGGAGTTCGGGACGAGGTTGAAGTTCGGACCGAGGTTGAAGTTCGTGCCGAAAATGAAGTTCGGGCCGAAGAGGGATGTTCAGGCCGAAGTGGTGTTCGGGCCGAAGTGGTGTTCGGGCCGAAGTTCGTTGTTCGGGCCGAGGATGATGTTCGGGCCGAGGTTGAAGTTCGGGCCGAGGTCGGAGTTCGGGCCGAGGTTGAAGTTCGGGCCAAAAATGAAGTTCGGGCCGGGAACAGTGAAGAGTTCGGGCTGAAGAGGGATGTTCTGGCCGAAGTGGGATGTTCGGGCCGAAGTGGTGTTCGGGCCGAAGTTCGGTGTTCGGGCTGAGGATGATGTTCGGGCCGAGGTTGAAGTTCGGGCCGAGGTTGAAGTTCGGGCCGAGGTTGAAGTTCGGGCCGAAAATGAAGTTCGGGCCCGGAACAGTGAAGAGTTCGGGCCGAACTTGTTCTTGGGAGTGACGAACGAACCAGCTATTTTGGTTACTCGTGGGCGTGAAACGGACACCTGAGCTAAAAGTTATGAATGTTTTAGTATAGCACCTTTTGTCACACAATCTTGGATATTGAAGAGTTCGGGCCGAAGAGGGATGTTCGGGCCGAAGTGGTGTTCGGGCCGAAGTGGGATGTTCGGGCCGAAGTGGTGTTCGGGCCGAAGTGGTGTTCGGGCCGAAGTTCGGTGTTCAGGCTGAGGATGATGTTAGGGCAGAGGTTGAAGTTCGGGCCGAGGTCGGAGTTCGGGCCGAGGTTGAAGTTCGGGCCGAGGTTGAAGTTCGGGCCGAAAATGAAGTTCGGGCCGGGAACAGTGAAGAGTTCGGTCCGAACTTGTTCTTGGCAGTGACGAACGAACCAGCTAGTTTGGTTACTCGTGGGCGTGAAACGGACACCCGAGCTGAAAGTTATGAATGTTTTAGTATAGCACCTTTTGTCACACAATCTTGGATATTGAAGAGTTCGGGCCGAAGAGGGATGTTCGGGCCGAAGTGGGTTGTTCGGGCCGAAGTGGTGTTCGGGCCGAAGTTCGGTGTTCGGGCCGAGGATGATGTTCGGGCCGAGGTCGGACTTCGGGCCGAGGTTGAAGTTCGGGCCGAGGTTGAAGTTCGGGCCGAGGTTGAAGTTCGGGCCGAAAATGAAGTTCGGGCCGGGAACAGTGAAGAGTTCGGGCCGAACTTGTTCTTGGCAGTGACGAACGAACCAGCTATTTTGGTTACTCGTGGGCGTGAAACGGATACCCGAGCTGAAAGTTATGAATGTTTTAGAATAACACCTTTTGTCACACAATCTTGAATATTGAAGAGTTCAGGCCGAAGAGGGATGTTCGGGCCGAAGTGGTGTTCGGGCCGAAGTGGGATGTTCGGGCCGAAGTGGTGTTCGGGCCGAAGTTCGGTGTTCGGGCCGAGCATGATGTTCGGCCGAGGTTGAAGTTCGGGCCGAGGTCGGAGTTCGGGCCGAGGTTGAAGTTCGGGCCGAGGTTGAAGTTCGGGCCGACAATGAAGTTCGGGCCGGGAAAAGTGAAGAGTTCGGGCCGAACTTGTTCTTGGCAGTGACGAACGAACCAGCTATTTTGGTTACTCGTGGGCGTGAAACGGACACCCGAGCTGAAATTTATGAATGTTTTAGTATAGCACCTTTTGTCACACAATCTTGGATATTGAAGAGTTCGGGCCGAAGAGGGATGTTCGGGCCGAAGTGGTGTTCGGGCCGAAGTGGGATGTTCGGGCAGAAGTGGTGTTCGGGCCGAAGTTCGGTGTTCGGGCCGAGGATGATGTTCGGGCCGAGGTTGAAGTTCGGGCCGAGGTCAGAGTTCGGGCCGAAAATGAAGTTCGGGCCGGGAACAGTGAAGAGTTCGGGCCGAACCACTTCTAGGCAGTGACGAAAGAACCAGCTATTTTGGTTACTCGTGGGCGTGAAACGGACACCCGAGCTGAAAGTTATGAATGTTTTAGTATAGCACCTTTGGTCACACAATCTTGGATATTGAAGAGTTCGGGCCGAAGAGGGATGTTCGGGACGAAGTGGTGTTCGGGCCGAAGTGGGATGTTCAGGCCGAAGTGGTGTTCGGGCCGAAGTGGTGTTCGGGCTGAAGTTCGGTGTTCGGGCCGAGGATGATGTTCGGGTCGAGGTCGGACTTCGGGCCGAGGTTGAAGTTCGGGCCGAGAACAGTGAAGAGTTCGGGCCGAACTTGTTCTTGGCAGTGACGAACGAACCAGCTATTTTGGTTACTCGTGGGCGTGAAACGGACACCCGATCTGAAAGTTATGAATGTTTTAGTATAGCACCTTTTGTCACACAATCTTGGATATTGAAGAGTTCAGGCTGAAGAGGGATGTTCGGGCCGAAGTGGTGTTCGGGCCGAAGTGGGATGTTCGAGTCGAAGTGGTGTTCGGGCCGAAGTGGTGTTCGGGCGAAGTTCGGTGTTCGGGCCGAGGATGATGTTCGGGCCGAGGTTGAAGTTCGGGCCGAGGTCGGAGTTCGGGCCGAGGTTGAAGTTCGGGCCAAAAATGAAGTTCGGGCTGGGAACAGTGAAGAGTTCGGGCCGAACTTGTTCTTGGCAGTGACGAACGAACCAGCTATTTTGGTTACTCGTGGGCGTGAAACGGACACCCGAGCTGAAAGTTATGAATGTTTTAGTATAGCACCTTTTGTCACACAATCTTGGATATTGAAGAGTTCGGGCCGAAGAGGGATGTTCGGGCCGAAGTGGGATGTTCGGGCCGAAGTGGTGTTCGGGCCGAAGTTCGGTGTTCGGGCCGAGGATGATGTTCGGGCCGAGGTCGGACTTCGGGCCGAGGTTGAAGTTCGGGCCGAGGTTGAAGTTCGGGCCGAGGTTGAAGTTCGGGCCGAAAATGAAGTTCGGGCCAGGAACAGTGAAGAGTTCGGGCCGAACTTGTTCTTGGCAGTGACGAACGAACCAGCTATTTTGGTTACTCGTGGGCGTGAAACGGATACCCGAGCTGAAAGTTATGAATGTTTTAGAATAACACCTTTTGTCACACAATCTTGAATATTGAAGAGTTCAGGCCGAAGAGGGATGTTCGGGCCGAAGTGGTGTTCGGGCCGAAGTGGGATGTTCGGGCCGAAGTGGTGTTCGGGCCGAAGTTCGGTGTTCGGGCCGAGGATGATGTTCGGCCGAGGTTAAAGTTCGGGCCGAGGTCGGAGTTCGGGCCGAGGTTGAAGTTCGGGCCGAGGTTGAAGTTCGGGCCGACAATGAAGTTCGGGCCGGGAAAAGTGAAGAGTTCGGGCCGAACTTGTTCTTGGCAGTGACGAACGAACCAGCTATTTTGGTTACTCGTGGGCGTGAAACGGACACCCGAGCTGAAATTTATGAATGTTTTAGTATAGCACCTTTTGTCACACAATCTTGGATATTGAAGAGTTCGGGCCGAAGAGGGATGTTCGGGCCGAAGTGGTGTTCGGGCCGAAGTGGGATGTTCGGGCAGAAGTGGTGTTCGGGCCGAAGTTCGGTGTTCGGGCCGAGGATGATGTTCGGGCCGAGGTTGAAGTTCGGGCCGAGGTCGGAGTTCGGGCCGAAAATGAAGTTCGGGCCGGGAACAGTGAAGAGTTCGGGCCGAACCACTTCTAGGCAGTGACGAAAGAACCAGCTATTTTGGTTACTCGTGGGCGTGAAACGGACACCCGAGCTGAAAGTTATGAATGTTTTAGTATAGCACCTTTGGTCACACAATCTTGGATATTGAAGAGTTCGGGCCGAAGAGGGATGTTCGGGATGAAGTGGTGTTCGGGCCGAAGTGGGATGTTCAGGCCGAAGTGGTGTTCGGGCCGAAGTGGTGTTCGGGCTGAAGTTCGGTGTTCGGGCCGAGGATGATGTTCGGGTCGAGGTCGGACTTCGGGCCGAGGTTGAAGTTCGGGCCGAGAACAGTGAAGAGTTCGGGCCGAACTTGTTCTTGGCAGTGACGAACGAACCAGCTATTTTGGTTACTCGTGGGCGTGAAACGGACACCCGATCTGAAAGTTATGAATGTTTTAGTATAGCACCTTTTGTCACACAATCTTGGATATTGAAGAGTTCAGGCTGAAGAGGGATGTTCGGGCCGAAGTGGTGTTCGGGCCGAAGTGGGATGTTCGAGTCGAAGTGGTGTTCGGGCCGAAGTGGTGTTCGGGCGAAGTTCGGTGTTCGGGCCGAGGATGATGTTCGGGCCGAGGTTGAAGTTCGGGCCGAGGTCGGAGTTCGGGCCGAGGTTGAAGTTCGGGCCGAAAATGAAGTTCGGGCTGGGAACAGTAAAGAGTTCGGGCCGAACTTGTTCTTGGCAGTGACGAACGAACCAGCTATTTTGGTTACTCGTGGGCGTGAAACGGACACCCGAGCTGAAAGTTATGAATATTTTTGTATAGCACCTTTTGTCACACAATCTTGGATATTGAAGAGATCGGGCCGAAGAGGGATGTTCGGGCCGAAGTGGTGTTCGGGCCGAAGTGGGATGTTCGGGCCGAAGTGGTGTTCGGGCCGAAGTTCGGTGTTCGGGCCGAGGATGATGTTCGGGCCGAGGTTGGAGTTCGGGCCGAGGTCGGAGTTCGGGCCGAGGTTGATGTTCGGGCCGAGGTTGAAGTTCGGGCCGAAAATGAAGTTCGGGCCGGGAACAGTGAAGAGTTCGGGCCGAACTTGTTCTTGGAAGTGACGAACGAACCAGCTATTTTGGTTACTCGTGGGCGTGAAACGGACACCCGAGCTGAAAGTTATGAATGTTTTTGTATAGCACCTTTTGTCACACAATCTTGGATATTGAAGAGATCGGGCCGAAGAGGGATGTTCAGGCGGAAGTGGTGTTCGGGCCGAAGCGGGATGTTCGGGCCGAAGTGGTGTTCGGGCCGAAGTTCGGTGTTCGAGCCGAGGATGATGTTCGGGCCGAGGCTGAAGTTCGGGCCGAGGTCGGAGTTCGGGCCGAAAATGAAGTTCGGGCCGGGAACAGTGAAGAGTTCGGGCCGAACTTGTTCTTGGCAGTGACGAACGAACCAGCTATTTTTGTTACTCGTGGGCGTGAAACGGACACCCGAGCTGAAAGTTATGAATGTTTTAGTATAGCACCTTTTGTCACACAATCTTGGATATTGAAGAGTTCAGGCCGAAGAGGGATGTTCGGGCCGAAGTGGTGTTCGGGCCGAAGTGGGATGTTCGAGTCGAAGTGGTGTTCGGGCCGAAGTGGTGTTCGGGCCGAGGATGATGTTCGGGCCGAGGTTGAAGTTCGGGCCGAGGTCGGAGTTCGGGCCGAGGTTGAAGTTCGGGCCGAAAATGAAGTTCGGGCCGGGAACAGTGAAGAGTTCTGGCCGAACTTGTTCTTGGCAGTGACGAACGAACCAGCTATTTTGGTTACTCGTGGGCGTGAAACGGACACCCGAGCTGAAAGTTATGAATGTTTTTGTATAGCACCTTTCGTCACACAATCTTGGATATTGAAGAGATCGGGCCGAAGAGGGATGTTCGGGCCGAAGTGGTGTTCGGGCCGAAGTGGGATGTTCGGGCCGAAGTGGTGTTCGGGCCGAAGTTCGGTGGTCGGGCCGAGGATGATGTTCGGGCCGAGGTTGAAGTTCGGGCCGAGGTCGGAGTTCGGGACGAGGTTGAAGTTCGGGCCGAGGTTGAAGTTCGTGCCGAAAATGAAGTTCGGGCCGAAGAGGGATGTTCGGGCCGAAGTGGTGTTCGGGCCGAAGTGGTGTTCGGGCCGAAGTTCGTTGTTCGGGCCGAGGATGATGTTCGGGCCGAGGTTGAAGTTCGGGCCGAGGTCGGAGTTCGGGCCGAGGTTGAAGTTCGGGCCAAAAATGAAGTTCGGGCCGGGAACAGTGAAGAGTTCGGGCTGAAGAGGGATGTTCTGGCCGAAGTGGGATGTTCGGGCCGAAGTGGTGTTCGGGCCGAAGTTCGGTGTTCGGGCTGAGGATGATGTTCGGGCCGAGGTTGAAGTTCGGGCCGAGGTTGAAGTTCGGGCCGAGGTTGAAGTTCGGGCCGAGGTTGAAGTTCGGGCCGAAAATGAAGTTCGGGCCCGGAACAGTGAAGAGTTCGGGCGGAACTTGTTCTTAGGAGTGACGAACGAACCAGCTATTTTGGTTACTCGTGGGCGTGAAACGGACACCTGAGCTAAAAGTTATGAATGTTTTAGTATAGCACCTTTTGTCACACAATCTTGGATATTGAAGAGTTCGGGCCGAAGAGGGATGTTCGGGCCGAAGTGGTGTTCGGGCCGAAGTGGGATGTTCGGGCCGAAGTGGTGTTCGGGCCGAAGTGGTGTTCGGGCCGAAGTTCGGTGTTCAGGCTGAGGATGATGTTAGGGCAGAGGTTGAAGTTCGGGCCGAGGTCGGAGTTCGGGCCGAGGTTGAAGTTCGGGCCGAGGTTGAAGTTCGGGCCGAAAATGAAGTTCGGGCCGGGAACAGTGAAGAGTTCGGTCCGAACTTGTTCTTGGCAGTGACGAACGAACCAGCTAGTTTGGTTACTCGTGGGCGTGAAACGGACACCCGAGCTGAAAGTTATGAATGTTTTAGTATAGCACCTTTTGTCACACAATCTTGGATATTGAAGAGTTCGGGCCGAAGAGGGATGTTCGGGCCGAAGTGGGATGTTCGGGCCGAAGTTCGGTGTTCGGGCCGAGGATGATGTTCGGGCCGAGGTCGGACTTCGGGCCGAGGTTGAAGTTCGGGCCGAGGTTGAAGTTCGGGCCGAGGTTGAAGTTCGGGCCGAAAATGAAGTTCGGGCCGGGAACAGTGAAGAGTTCGGGCCGAACTTGTTCTTGGCAGTGACGAACGAACCAGCTATTTTGGTTACTCGTGGGCGTGAAACGGATACCCGAGCTGAAAGTTATGAATGTTTTAGAATAACACCTTTTGTCACACAATCTTGAATATTGAAGAGTTCAGGCCGAAGAGGGATGTTCGGGCCGAAGTGGTGTTCGGGCCGAAGTGGGATGTTCGGGCCGAAGTTCGGTGTTCGGGCCGAGGATGATGTTCGGCCGAGGTTGAAGTTCGGGCCGAGTTCAGAGTTCGGGCCGAGGTTGAAGTTCGGGCCGAGGTTGAAGTTCGGGCCGACAATGAAGTTCGGGCCGGGAAAAGTGAAGAGTTCGGGCCGAACTTGTTCTTGGCATGACGAACGAACCAGCTATTTTGGTTACTCGTGGGCGTGAAACGGACACCCGAGCTGAAATTTATGAATGTTTTAGTATAGCACCTTTTGTCACACAATCTTGGATATTGAAGAGTTCGGGCCGAAGAGGGATGTTCGGGCCGAAGTGGTGTTCGGGCCGAAGTGGGATGTTCGGGCAGAAGTGGTGTTCGGGCCGAAGTTCGGTGTTCGGGCCGAGGATGATGTTCGGGCCGAGGTTGAAGTTCGGGCCGAGGTCGGAGTTCGGGCCGAAAATGAAGTTCGGGCCGGGAACAGTGAAGAGTTCGGGCTGAACCACTTCTAGGCAGTGACGAAAGAACCAGCTATTTTGGTTACTCGTGGGCGTGAAACGGACACCCGAGCTGAAAGTTATGAATGTTTTAGTATAGCACCTTTGGTCACACAATCTTGGATATTGAAGAGTTCGGGCCGAAGAGGGATGTTCGGGACGAAGTGGTGTTCGGGCCGAAGTGGGATGTTCAGGCCGAAGTGGTGTTCGGGCCGAAGTGGTGTTCGGGCTGAAGTTCATTTTTCGGGCCGAGGATGATGTTCGGGTCGAGGTCGGACTTCGGGCCGAGGTTGAAGTTCGGGCCGAGAACAGTGAAGAGTTCGGGCCGAACTTGTTCTTGGCAGTGACGAACGAACCA
Organism: Calendula officinalis; assembly: GCA_963853835.1. Taxonomy (NCBI): domain Eukaryota; kingdom Viridiplantae; phylum Streptophyta; class Magnoliopsida; order Asterales; family Asteraceae; genus Calendula; species Calendula officinalis. The sequence goes on along the minus strand of OY970828.1, from coordinate 19,772,489 downwards.
GCTATTTTGGTTACTCGTGGGCGTGAAACGGACACCCGATCTGAAAGTTATGAATGTTTTAGTATAGCACCTTTTGTCACACAATCTTGGATATTGAAGAGTTCAGGCTGAAGAGGGATGTTCGGGCCGAAGTGGTGTTCGGGCCGAAGTGGGATGTTCGAGTCGAAGTGGTGTTCGGGCCGAAGTGGTGTTCGGGCCGAAGTTCGGTGTTCGGGCCGAGGATGATGTTCGGGCCGAGGTTGAAGTTCGGGCCGAGGTCGGAGTTCGGGCCGAGGTTGAAGTTCGGGCCGAAAATGAAGTTCGGGCTGGGAACAGTGAAGAGTTCGGGCCGAACTTGTTCTTGGCAGTGACGAACGAACCAGCTATTTTGGTTACTCGTGGGCGTGAAACGGACACCCGAGCTGAAAGTTATGAATGTTTTTGTACAGCACCTTTTGTCACACAATCTTGGATATTGAAGAGATCGGGCCGAAGAGGGATGTTCGGGCCGAAGTGGTGTTCGGGCCGAAGCGGGATGTTCGGGCCGAAGTGGTGTTCGGGCCGAAGTTCGGTGTTCGGGCCGAGGATGATGTTCGGGCCGAGGCTGAAGTTCGGGCCGAGGTCGGAGTTCGGGCCGAAAATGAAGATCGGGCCGGGAACAGTGAAGAGTTCGGGCCGAACTTGTTCTTGGCAGTGACGAACGAACCAGCTATTTTCGTTATTCGTGGGCGTGAAACGGACACCCGAGCTGAAAGTTATGAATGTTTTAGTATAGCACCTTTTGTCACACAATCTTGGATATTGAAGAGTTCAGGCTGAAGAGGGATGTTCGGGCCGAAGTGGTGTTCGGGCCGAAGTGGGATGTTCGAGTCGAAGTGGTGTTCGGGCCGAAGTGGTGTTCGGGCCGAGGATGATGTTCGGGCCGAGGTTGAAGTTCGGGCCGAGGTTGAAGTTCGGGCCGAAAATGAAGTTCGGGCCGGGAACAGTGAAGAGTTCGGGCCGAACTTGTTCTTGGCAGTGACGAACGAACCAGCTATTTTGGTTACTCGTGGGCGTGAAACGGACACCCGAGCTGAAAGTTATGAATGTTTTTGTATAGCACCTTTCGTCACACAATCTTGGATATTGAAGAGATCGGGCCGAAGAGGGATGTTCGGGCCGAAGTGGTGTTCGGGCCGAAGTGGGATGTTCGGGCCGAAGTGGTGTTCGGGCCGAAGTTCGGTGTTCGGGCCGAGGATGATGTTCGGGCCGAGGTTGGAGTTCGGGCCGAGGTCGGAGTTCGGGCCGAGGTTGATGTTCGGGCCGAGGTTGAAGTTCGGGCCGAAAATGAAGTTCGGGCCGGGAACAGTGAAGAGTTCGGGCCGAACTTGTTCTTGGAAGTGACGAACGAACCAGCTATTTTGGTTACTCGTGGGCGTGAAACGGACACCCGAGCTGAAAGTTATGAATGTTTTAGTATAGCACCTTTTGTCACACAATCTTGGATATCGAAGAGTTCGGGCCGAAGAGGGATGTTCGGGCCGAAGTGGTGTTCGGGCCGAAGTGGGATGTTCGGGCCGAAGTGGTGTTCGGGCCGAAGTGGTGTTCGGGCCGAAGTTCGGTGTTCGGGCCGAGGATGATGTTCGGGCCGAGGTTGAAGTTCGGGTCGAGGTCGGACGTCGGGCCGAGGTTAAAGTTCGAGCCGAGGTTGAAGTTCGGGCCGAAAATGAAGTTCAGGCTGGGAACAGTGAAGAGTTCGGGCCGAACTTGTTCTTGGCAGTGACGAACGAACCAGCTATTTTGGTTACTCGTGGGCGTGAAACGGACACCCGAGCTGAAAGTTATGAATGTTTTAGTATAGCACCTTTTGTCACACAATCTCGGATATTGAAGAGTTCGGGCCGAAGAGGGATGTTCGGGCCGAAGTGGTGTTCGGGCCGAAGTGGGATGTTCGGACCGAAGTGGTGTTCGGGCCGAAGTGGTGTTCGGGCCTAAGTTCGGTGTTCGGGCCGAGGATGATGTTCGGGCCGAGGTTGAAGTTCGGGCCGAGGTCGGAGTTCGGGCCGAGGTTGAAGTTCAGGCCGGGAACAGTGAAGAGTTCGGGCCGAACTTGTTCTTGGCAGTGACGAACGAACCAGCTATTTTGGTTACTCGTGGGCGTGAAACGGACACCCGAGCTGAAAGTTATGAATGTTTTAGTATAGCACATTTTGTCACACAATCTTGGATATTGAAGAGTTCGGGCCGAAGAGGGATGTTCGGGCCGAAGTGGTGTTCGGGCCGAAGTGGGATGTTCTTGCCGAAGTGGTGTTCGGGCCGAAGTGGTGTTCGGGCCGAAGTTGGTGCTCGGGCCGAGGATGAAGTTCGGGCCGAGGTTGAAGTTCGGGCCGAGGTCGGAGTTCGGGCCGAGGTTGAAGTTCGGACCGAAAATGAAGTTCGGGCCAGGAACAGTGAAGAATTCGGGCCGAACTTGTTCTTGGCAGTGAGTAACGAACAAGCTATTTTGGTTACTCGTGGGCGTGAAACGGACACCCGAGCTGAAAGTTAAGAATGTTTTTGTATAGCACCTTTTGTCACACAATCTTGGATATTGAAGAGTTTGGGCCGAAGAGGAATGTTCTGGCCGAAGTGGTGTTCGGGCCGAAGTGGGATGTTCGGGCCGAAGTGGTGTTCGGGCCGAAGTGGTGTTCGGGCCGAGGTTGAAGTTCGGGCCGAGGTCGGAGTTCGGGCCGAGGTTGAAGTTCGGGCTGAGGTTGAAGTTCGGTCCGAAAATGAAGTTCGGGCCGGGAATAGTGAAGAGTTCGGGCCGAACTTGATCTGTGCAGTGACGAACGAACCAGCTATTTTGGTTAATCGTGGGCGTGAAACGGACACCCGAGCTGAAAGTTATGAATGTTTTAGTTTAGCACCTTTTGTCACACAATCTTGGATATTGAAGAGTTCGGGCCGAAGAGGGATGTTCGGGCCGAAGTGGTGTTCGTGCCGAAGTGGGATGTTCGGGCCGAAGTGGTGTTCGGGCCGAAGTTCGGTGTTCGGGCCGAGGATGATGTTCGGGCCGAGGTTGAAGTTCGGGCCGAGGTCGGAGTTCGGGCCGAGGTTGAAGTTCGGGCCGAAAATGAAGTTCGGGCCGGGAACAGTGAAGAGTTCGGGCCGAACTTGTTCTTGGCAGTGACGAACGAACCAGCTATTTTGGTTACTCGTGGGCGTGAAACGGACACCCGAGCTGAAAGTTATGAATGTTTTTGTATAGCACCTTTTGTCACACAATCTTGGATATTGAAGAGATCGGGCCGAAGAGGGATGTTCGGGCCGAAGTGGTGTTCGGGCCGAAGCGGGATGTTCGGGCCGAAGTGGTGTTCGGGCCGAAGTGGTGTTCGGGCCGAAGTTCGGTGTTCGGGCCGAGGATGATGTTCGGGCCGAGGCTGAAGTTCGGGCCGAGGTCGGAGTTCGGGCCGAAAATGAAGTTCGGGCCGGGAACAGTGAAGAGTTCGGGCCGAACTTGTTCTTGGCAGTGACGAACGAACCAGCTATTTTCGTTATTCGTGGGCGTGAAACGGACACCCGAGCTGAAAGTTATGAATGTTTTAGTATAGCACCTTTTGTCACACAATCTTGGATATTGAAGAGTTCAGGCTGAAGAGGGATGTTCGGGCCGAAGTGGTGTTCGGGCCGAAGTGGGATGTTCGAGTCGAAGTGGTGTTCGGGCCGAAGTGGTGTTCGGGCCGAGGATGATGTTCGGGCCGAGGTTGAAGTTCGGGCCGAGGTTGAAGTTCGGGCCGAAAATGAAGTTCGGGCCGGGAACAGTGAAGAGTTCGGGCCGAACTTGTTCTTGGCAGTGACGAACGAACCAGCTATTTTGGTTACTCGTGGGCGTGAAACGGACACCCGAGCTGAAAGTTATGAATGTTTTTGTATAGCACCTTTCGTCACACAATCTTGGATATTGAAGAGATCGGGCCGAAGAGGGATGTTCGGGCCGAAGTGGTGTTCGGGCCGAAGTGGGATGTTCGGGCCGAAGTGGTGTTCGGGCCGAAGTTCGGTGTTCGGGCCGAGGATGATGTTAGGGCCGAGGTTGGAGTTCGGGCCGAGGTCGGAGTTCGGGCCGAGGTTGATGTTCGGGCCGAGGTTGAAGTTCGGGCCGAAAATGAAGTTCGGGCCGGGAACAGTGAAGAGTTCGGGCCGAACTTGTTCTTGGAAGTGACGAACGAACCAGCTATTTTGGTTACTCGTGGGCGTGAAACGGACACCCGAGCTGAAAGTTATGAATGTTTTAGTATAGCACCTTTTGTCACACAATCTTGGATATCGAAGAGTTCGGGCCGAAGAGGGATGTTCGGGCCGAAGTGGTGTTCGGGCCGAAGTGGGATGTTCGGGCCGAAGTGGTGTTCGGGCCGAAGTGGTGTTCGGGCCGAAGTTCGGTGTTCGGGCCGAGGATGATGTTCGGGCCGAGGTTGAAGTTCGGGTCGAGGTCGGACGTCGGGCCGAGGTTAAAGTTCGAGCCGAGGTTGAAGTTCGGGCCGAAAATGAAGTTCAGGCTGGGAACAGTGAAGAGTTCGGGCCGAACTTGTTCTTGGCAGTGACGAACGAACCAGCTATTTTGGTTACTCGTGGGCGTGAAACGGACACCCGAGCTGAAAGTTATGAATGTTTTAGTATAGCACCTTTTGTCACACAATCTCGGATATTGAAGAGTTCGGGCCGAAGAGGGATGTTCGGGCCGAAGTGGTGTTCGGGCCGAAGTGGGATGTTCGGACCGAAGTGGTGTTCGGGCCGAAGTGGTGTTCGGGCCAAAGTTCGGTGTTCGGGCCGAGGATGATGTTCGGGCCGAGGTTGAAGTTCGGGCCGAGGTCGGAGTTCGGGCCGAGGTTGAAGTTCAGGCCGGGAACAGTGAAGAGTTCGGGCCGAACTTGTTCTTGGCAGTGACGAACGAACCAGCTATTTTGGTTACTCGTGGGCGTGAAACGGACACCCGAGCTGAAAGTTATGAATGTTTTAGTATAGCACATTTTGTCACACAATCTTGGATATTGAAGAGTTCGGGCCGAAGAGGGATGTTCGGGCCGAAGTGGTGTTCGGGCCGAAGTGGGATGTTCTTGCCGAAGTGGTGTTCGGGCCGAAGTGGTGTTCGGGCCGAAGTTCGGTGCTCGGGCCGAGGATGAAGTTCGGGCCGAGGTTGAAGTTCGGGCCGAGGTCGGAGTTCGGGCCGAGGTTGAAGTTCGGACCGAAAATGAAGTTCGGGCCAGGAACAGTGAAGAATTCGGGCCGAACTTGTTCTTGGCAGTGAGTAACGAACAAGCTATTTTGGTTACTCGTGGGCGTGAAACGGACACCCGAGCTGAAAGTTAAGAATGTTTTTGTATAGCACCTTTTGTCACACATTCTTGAATATTGAAGAGTTCGGGCCGAAGAGGGATGTTCGGGCCGAAGTGGTGTTCGGGCCGAAGTGGGATGTTCGGGCCGAAGTTCGGTGTTCAGGCCGAGGATGATGTTCGGGCCGAGGTTGAAGTTCGGGCCGAGGTCGGAGTTCGGGCCGAGGTTGAAGTTCGGGCCGAGGTTAAAGTTCGGGCCGAAAATGAAGTTCGGGCCACGAACAGTGAAGAGTTCGGGCCGAACTTGTTCTTGGCAGTGACGAACGAACCAGCTATTTTGGTTACTCGTGGGCGTGAAACGGACACCCGAGCTGAAAGTTATGAATGTTTTAGTATAGCACCTTTTGTCACACAATCTTGGATATTGAAGAGTTCGGGCCGAAGAGGGATGTTCGGGCCGAAGTGGTGTTCGGGCCGAAGTGGTGTTCGAGCCGAACTGGTGTTCGGGCCGAGGATGATGTTCGGGCCGAGGTTGAAGTTCGGGCCGAGGTCGGAGTTGGGGCCGAGGTTGAAGTTCGGGCCGAGGTTGAAGTTCGGGCCGAAAATGAAGTTCGGGCCGGGAACAGTGAAGAGTTCGGGCCGAACTTGTTCTTGGCAGTGACGAACGAACCAGCTATTTTGGTTACTTGTGGGCGTGAAACGGACACCCGAGCTGAGAATTATGAATGTTTTAGTATAGCACCTTTTGTCACACAATCTTGGATATTGAAGAGTTCGGGCCGAAGAGGGATGTTCGGGCCGAAGTGGTGTTCGGGCCGAAGTTCGGTGTTCGGGCCGAGGATGATGTTCGGGCCGAGGTTGAAGTTCGGGCCGAGGTCGGAGTTCGGGCCGAGGTTGAAGTTCGGGCCGAGGTTGAAGTTCGGGCCGAAAATGAAGTTCGGGCCGGGAACAGTGAAGAGTTCGGGCCGAACTTGTTCTTGGCAGTGACGAACGAACCAGCTATTTTGGTTACTCGTGGGCGTGAAACGGACACCCGAGCTGAAAGTTATGAATGTTTTAGTATAGCACCTTTTGTCACACAATCTTGGATATTGAAGAGTTCGGGCCGAAGAGGGGTGTTCGGGCCGAAGTGGTGTTCGGGCCGAAGTGGGATGTTAGGGCCGCAGTGGTGTTCGGGGCGAAGTGGTGTTCGGGCCGAAGTTCGGTGTTCAGGCCGAGGATGATGTTCGGGCCGAGGTTGAAGTTCGGGCCAAGGTCGGAGTTCGGGCCGAGGTTGAAGTTCGGGCCAGGAACAGTGAAGAGTTCGGGCCGAACTTGTTCTTGGCAGTGACGAACGAACCAGCTATTTTGGTTACTCGTGGGCGTGAAACGGACACCCGAGCTGAAAGTTATGAATGTTTTAGTATAGCACCTTTTGTCACACAATCTTGGATATTGAAGAGTTCGGGCCGAAGAGGGATGTTCGGGCCGAAGTGGTGTTCGGGCCGAAGTGGTGTTCGAGCCGAAGTGGTGTTCGGGCCGAGGATGATGTTCGGGCCGAGATTGAAGTTCGGGCCGAGGTCGGAGTTTGGGCCGAGGATGAAGTTCGGGCCGAGGTTGAAGTTCGGGCCGAAAATGAAGTTCGGGCCGGGAACAGTGAAGAGTTCGGGCCGAACTTGTTCTTGGCAGTGACGAACGAACCAGCTATTTCGGTTACTCGTGGGCGTGAAACGGACACCCGATCTGAAAGTTATGAATGTTTTAGTATAGCACCTTTTTTCACACAATCTTGGATATTGAAGAGTTCGGGCCGAAGAGGGATGTTCGGGCCGAAGTGGTGTTCGGGCCGAAGTGGTGTTCGGGCCGAAGTTCGGTGTTCGGGCCGAGGATGATGTTCGGGCCGAGGTTGAAGTTCGGGCCGAGGTCGGAGTTCGGGCCGAGGTTGAAGTTCGGGCCGAGGTTGAAGTTCGGTCCGAAAATGAAGTTCGGGCCGGGAACAGTGAAGAGTTCGGGCCGAACTTGATCTTGGCAGTGACGAACGAACCAGCTATTTTGGTTACTCGTGGGCGTGAAACGGACACCCGAGCTGAAAGTTATGAATGTTTTAGTATAGCACCTTTTGTCACACAATCTTGGATATTGAAGAGTTCGGGCCGAAGAGGGATGTTCGGGCCGAAGTGGTGTTCGTACCGAAGTGGGATGTTCGGGCCGAAGTGGTGTTCGGGCCGAAGTTCGGTGTTCGGGCCGAGGATGATGTGCGGGCCGAGGTTGAAGTTCGGGCCGAGGTCGGAGTTCAGGCCGAGGTTGAAGTTCGGGCCGAAAATGAAGCTCGGGCCGGGAACAGTGAAGAGGTCGGGCCGAACTTGTTCTTGGCAGTGACGAACGAACCAGCTATTTTGGTTACTCGTGGGCGTGAAACGGACACCTGAGCTGAAAGTTATGAATGTTTTAGTATAGCACCTTTTGTCACACAATCTTGGATATTGAAGAGTTCGGGCCGAAGAGGGATGTTCGAGCTGAAGTGGTGTTCGGGCCGAAGTGGGAAGTTCGGGCCGAAGTGGTGTTCGGGCCGAAGTGGTGTTCGGGCCGAGGGTGATGTTCGGGCCGAGGTTGAAGTTCGGGCCGAGGTCGGAGTTCGGGCCGAGGTTGAAGTTCGGGCCGAGGTTGAAGTTCGGGCCGGGAACAGTGAAGAGTTCGGGCCGAACTTGTTCTTGGCAGTGACGAACGAACCAGCTATTTTGGTTACTCGTGGGCGTGAAACGGACACCCGAGCTAAAACTTATGAATGTTTTAGTATAACACCTTTTGTCACACAATCTTGGATATTGAAGACTTCGGTCGAAGAGGGATGCTCGGGCCGAAGTGGTGTTCGGGCCGAAGTGGGATGTTCGGGCCGAAGTGGTGTTCGGGCCGAAGTGGTGTTCGGGCCGAAGTGGTGTTCGGGCCCAAGTTCGATGTTCGGGCCGAGGATGATGTTCGGGCCGAGGTTGAAGTTCGGGCCGAGGTCGGAGTTCGGGCCGAAGTTGAAGTTCGGGCCGAGGTTGAAGTTCGGGCCGACAATGAAGTTCGGGCCGAAAATGAAGTTCTGGCCGAAAATGAAGTTCGGGCCGGGAACAGTGAAGAGTTCGGGCCGAACTTGTTCTTGGCAGTGATTAACGAACCAACTATTTTGGTTACTCGTGGGCGTGAAACGGACACCCGAGCTAAAACTTATGAATGTTTTAGTATAACACCTTTTGTCACACAATCTTGGATATTGAAGACTTCGGGCCGAAGTGGGATGTTCGGGCCGAAGTGGTGTTCGGGCCGAAGTGGGATGTTCGGGCCGAAGTGGTGTTCGGGCCGAAGTGGTGTTCGGGCCGAAGTTCGGTGTTCGGGCCGAGGATGATGTTCGGGCCGAGGTTGAAGTTCGGGCCGAGGTCGGAGTTCGGGCCGAGGTTGAAGTTCGGGCCGAGGTTGAAGTTCGGGCCGACAATAAAGTTCGGGCCGAAAATGAAGTTCGGGCCGAAAATGAGGTTCGGGCCGGGAACAGTGAAGAGTTCAGGCCGAATTTGTTCTTGGCAGTGACGAACGAACCAGCTATTTTCGTTACTCGTGGGTGTGAAACGGACACCCGAGCTGAAAGTTATGAATGTTTTAGTATAGCACCTTTTGTCACACAATCTTAGATATTGAAGAGTTCGGGTCGAAGAGGGATGTTCGAGCCGAAGTGGTGTTCGGGCCGAAGTGGGATGTTCGGGCCGAAGTGGTGTTCGGGCCGAAATGGTGTTCGGGCCGAAGTTCGGTGTTCGGACCGAGGATGATGTTCGGGCCGAGGTCGGAGTTCGGGCCGAGGTCGGAGTTCGGGCCGAGGTTGAAGTTCGGGCCGAGGTTGAAGTTCGGGCTGAAAATGAAGTTCAGGCCGGGAACAGTGAAGAGTTCGGGACGAACTTGTTCTTTGCAGTGACGAACGAACCAGCAATTTTGGTTACTCGTGGGCGTGAAACGGACACCCGAGCTGAAAGTTATGAATGTTTTAGTATAGCACCTTTTGTCACACAATCTTCGATATTGAAGAGTTCGGGCCTAAGAGGGATGTTCGGGCCGAAGTGGTGTTCAGGCCGAAGTGGGATGTTCGGGCCGAAATGGTGTTCGGGCCGAAGTTCGGTGTTCGGGCCCAGGATGATGTTCGGGCCGAGGTTGAAGTTCGGGCCGAGGTCGGAGTTCGGGCCGAGGTTGAAGTTCGGGCCGAGGTTGAAGTTCGGGCCGAAAATGAAGTCGGGCCGGTAACAGTGAAGAGTTCGGGCCGAACTTGTTCTTGGCAGTGACGAACGAACCAGCTATTTTGGTTACTCGTGGGCGTGAAACGGACACCCGAGCTGAAAGTTATGAATATTTTAGTATAACACCTTTTGTCACACAATCTTGGATATTGAAGAGTTCGGGCCGAATAGGGATGTTCGGGCCGAAGTGGTGTTCGGGCCGAAGTGTGATGTTCGGGCCGAAGTGGTGTTCGGGCCGAAGTGGTGCTCGGGCCGAAGTTCGGTGTTCGGGCCGAGGATGATGTTCGAGCCGAGGTTGAAGTTCGGGCCGAGGTCGGAGTTGGGGCCGAGGTTGATGTTCGGGCCGAGGTTGAAGTTCGGGCCGAAAATGAAGTTCGGGCCGGGAACAGTGAAGAGTTCGGGCCGAACTTGTTTTTGGCAGTGACGAACGAACCAGCTATTTTGGTTACTCGTGGGCGTGAAACGGACACCCGACCTGAAAGTTATGAATGTTTTAGTATAGCACCTTTTGTCCCACAATCTTGGATATTGAAGAGTTCGGCCCGAAGAGGGATGTTCGGGCCGAAGTGGTGTTCGGGCCGAAGTGGTGTTCGGGCCGAAATGGGATGTTCGGGTCGAAGTGTTGTTCGGGCCGAAGTGGTGTTCGGGCCGAAGTTCGGTGTTCGGCCCCAGGATGATGTTCGGGTCGAGGTTGAAGTTCGGGCCGAGGTCGGAGTTCGGGCCGAGGTTGAAGTTCGGGCCGAGGTTGAAGTTCGGGCCGGGAACAGTGAAGAGTTCGGGCCGAACTTGTTCTTGGCAGTGACGAATGAACTAGCTATTTTGGTTACTCGTGGGCGTGAAACGGACACCCGAGCTGAAAGTTATGAATGTTTTAGTATAACACCTTTTGTCACACAATCTTGGATATTGAAGAGTTCGGGCCGAAGAGGGATGTTCGGGGCGAAGTGGTGTTCGGGCCGAAGTGGTGTTCGGGCCGAAGTTCGGTGTTCGGGCCGAGGATGATGTTCGGGCCGAGGTTGAAGTTCGGGCCGAGGTCGGAGTTCGGGCCGAGGTTGAAGTTCGGGCCGAGGTTGAAGTTCGGGCCGAAAATGAAGTTTGGGCCGGAAACAGTGAAGAGTTCGGGCCGAACTTGTTCTTGGCAATGACGAACGAACCAGCTATTTTGGTTACTCGTGGGCGTGAAACGGACACCCGAGCTGAAAGTTATGAATGTTTTAGTATAGCACCTTTTGTCACACAATCTTGGATATTGAAGAGTTCGGGCCGAAGAGGGATGTTCGGGCTGAAGTGGTGTTCGGGCCGAAGTGGGATGTTCGGGCCGAAGTGGTGTTCGGGCCGAAGTGGTGTTCGGGCCGAAGTTCGGTGTTCGGGCCGAGGGTGGTGTTCGGGCCGAGGTTGAAGTTCGGGCCGAGGTCGGAGTTCGGGCCGAGGTTGAAGTTCGGGCCGGGAATAGTGAAGAGTTCGGGCCGAACTTGTTCTTGGCAGTGACGAACGAACCAGCTATTTTGGTTACTCTTGGGCGTGAAACGGACACCCGAGCTAAAACTAATGAATGTTTTAGTATAACACCTTTTGTCACACAATCTTGGATATTGAAGACTTCGGTCGAAGAGGGATGTTCGGGCCGAATTGGTGTTCGGGCCGAAGTGGGATGTTCGGGCCGAAGTGGTGTTCGGGCTGAAGTGGTGTTCGGACTGAAGTGGTGTTCGGGCCGAAGTTCGGTGTTCGGGCCGAGGATGATGTTCGGGCCGAGGTTGAAGTTCGGGCCGAGGTCGGAGTTCGGGCCGAAGTTGAAGTTCGGGCCGACAATGAAGTTCGGGCCGAAAATGAAGTTCTGGCCGAAAATGAAGTTCGGGCCGGGAACAGTGAAGAGTTCGGGCCGAACTTGTTCTTGGCAGTGATTAACGAACCAGCTATTTTTGGTTACTCGTGGGCGTGAAACGGACACCCGAGCTAAAACTTATGAATGTTTTAGTATAACACCTTTTGTCACACAATCTTGGATATTGAAGACTTCGGGCCGAAGTGGGATGTTCGGGCCGAAGTGGTGTTCGGGCCGAAGTGGGATGTTCGGGCCGAAGTGGTGTTCGGGCCGAAGTTCGGTGTTCGGGCCGAGGATGATGTTCGGGCCGAGGTTGAAGTTCGGGCCGAGGTCGGAGTTCGGGCCGAGGTTGAAGTTCGGGCCGAGGTTGAAGTTCGGGCCGACAATAAAGTTCGGGCCGAAAATGAAGTTCGGGCCGAAAATGAGGTTCGGGCCGGGAACAGTGAAGAGTTCAGGCCGAATTTGTTCTTGGCAGTGACGAACGAACCAGCTATTTTCGTTACTCGTGGGCGTGAAACGGACACCCGAGCTGAAAGTTATGAATGTTTTAGTATAGCACCTTTTGTCACACAATCTTAGATATTGAAGAGTTCGGGTCGAAGAGGGATGTTCGAGCCGAAGTGGTGTTCGGGCCGAAGTGGGATGTTCGGGCCGAAGTGGTGTTCGGGCCGAAGTGGTGTTCGGGCCGAAGTTCGGTGTTCGGACCGAGGATGATGTTCGGGCCGAGGTCGGAGTTCGGGCCGAGGTCGGAGTTCGGGCCGAGGTTGAAGTTCGGGCCGAAAATGAAGTTCAGGCCGGGAACAGTGAAGAGTTCGGGACGAACTTGTTCTTGGCAGTGACGAACGAACCAGCAATTTTGGTTACTCGTGGGCGTGAAACGGACACCCGAGCTGAAAGTTATGAATGTTTTAGTATAGCACCTTTTGTCACACAATCTTCGATATTGAAGTGTTCGGGCCTAAGAGGGATGTTCGGCTCGAAGTGGTATTCAGGCCGAAGTGGGATGTTCGGGCCGAAATGGTGTTCGGGCCGAAGTTCGGTGTTCGGGCCCAGGATGATGTTCGGGCCGATGTTGAAGTTCGGGCCGAGGTCGGAGTTCGGGCCGAGGTTGAAGTTCGGGCCGAGGTTGAAGTTCGGGCCGAAAATGAAGTTCGGGCCGGTAACAGTGAAGAGTTCGGGCCGAACTTGTTCTTGGCAGTGATGAACGAACCAGCTATTTTGGTTACTCGTGGGCGTGAAACGGACACCCGAGCTGAAAGTTATGAATATTTTAGTATAACACCTTTTGTCACACAATCTTGGATATTGAAGAGTTCGGGCCGAAGAGGGATGTTCGGGCCGAAGTGGTGTTCGGGCCGAAGTGTGATGTTCGGGCCGAAGTGGTGTTCGGGCCGAAGTGGTGCTCGGGCCGAAGTTCGGTGTTCGGGCCGAGGATGATGTTCGAGCCGAGGTTGAAGTTCGGGCCGAGGTCGGAGTTGGGGCCGAGGTTGATGTTCGGGCCGAGGTTGAAGTTCGGGCCGAAAATGAAGTTCGGGCCGGGAACAGTGAAGAGTTCGGGCCGAACTTGTTTTTGGCAGTGACGAACGAACCATCTATTTTGGTTACTCGTGGGCGTGAAACGGACACCCGAGCTGAAAGTTATGAATGTTTTAGTATAGCACCTTTTGTCCCACAATCTTGGATATTGAAGAGTTCGGCCCGAAGAGGGATGTTCGGGCCGAAGTGGTGTTCGGGCCGAAGTGGGATGTTCGGGTCGAAGTGGTGTTCGGGCCGAAGTGGTGTTCGGGCCGAAGTTCGGTGTTCGGCCCGAGGATGATGTTCGGGTCGAGGTTGAAGTTCGGGCCGAGGTCGGAGTTCGGGCCGAGGTTGAAGTTCGGGCCGAGGTTGAAGTTCGGGCCGGGAACAGTGAGGAGTTCGGGCCGAACTTGTTCTTGGCAGTGACGAATGAACCAGCTATTTTGGTTACTCGTGGGCGTGAAACGGACACCCGAGCTGAAAGTTATGAATGTTTTAGTATAACACCTTTTGTCACACAATCTTGGATATTGAAGAGTTCGGGCCGAAGAGGGATGTTCGGGGCGAAGTGATGTTCGGGCCGAAGTGGGATGTTCGTGCCGAAGTGGTGTTCTGGCCGAAGTTTGGTGTTCGGGCCGAGGATGATGTTCGGGCAGAGGTTGAAGTTCGGGCCGAGGTCGGAGTTCGGGCCGAGGTCGGAGTTCGGGCCGAGGTTGAAGTTCGGGCCGAAAATGAAGTTTGGGCCGGAAACAGTAAAGAGTTCGGGCCGAACTTGTTCTTGGCAGTGATGAACGAACCAGCTATTTTGGTTACTCGTGGGCGTGAAACGGACACTCAAGCTGAAAGTTATGAATATTTTAGTATAACACCTTTTGTCACACAATCTTGGATATTGAAGAGTTCGGGCCGAAGAGGGATGTTCGGGCCGAAGTGGTATTCGGGCCGAAGTGTGATGTTCGGGCCGAAGTGGTGTTCGGGCCGAAGTGGTGCTCGGGCCGAAGTTCGGTGTTCGGGCCGAGGATGATGTTCGAGCCGAGGTTGAAGTTCGGGCCGAGGTCGGAGTTGGGGCCGAGGTTGATGTTCGGGCCGAGGTTGAAGTTCGGGCCGAAAATGAAGTTCGGGCCGGGAACAGTGAAGAGTTCGGGCCGAACTTGTTTTTGGCAGTGACGAACGAACCCGCTATTTTGGTTACTCGTGGGCGTGAAACGGACACCCGAGCTGAAAGTTATGAATGTTTTAGTATAGCACCTTTTGTCACACAACCTTGGATATTGAAGTGTTCGGGCCGAAGAGGGATATTCGGGCCGAAGTGGTGTTCGGGCCGAAGTGTGGTGTTCGGGCCGAAGTACGGTGTTCGGGCCGAGGATGATGTTCGGGCCGAGGTTGAAGTTCGGGCCAAGGTCGGAGTTCGGGCCGAGGTTGCAGTTCGGGCCGAAAATGAAGTTCAGGCCGGGAACAGTGAAGAGTTCGGGCCGAACTTGTTCTTGGCAGTGATTAACGAACCAGCTATTTTGGTTACTCCTGGGCGTCAAACGGACACCCGAGCTAAAACTTATGAATATTTTAGTATAACACCTTTTGTCACACAATCTTGGATATTGAAGACTTCGGGCCGAAGAGGGATGTTCGGGCCGAAGTGGTGTCGGGCCGAAGTGGGATATTCGGGCCGAAGTGGTGTTCGGGCCGAGGTGGTGTTCGGGCCGAAGTTCGGTGTTCGGGCCGAGGATGATGTTCGGGCGGAGGTTGAAGTTCGGGCCGAGGTTGAAGTTCGGGCCGAGGTTGAAGTTCGGGCCGAGGTTGAAGTTCGGGCCGAGGTTGAAGTTCGGGCCGAGGTTGAAGTTCGGGCCGAGGTTGAAGTTCGGGCCGAACTTGTTCTTGGCAGTGACGAACGAACCAGCTATTTTGGTTACTCGTGGGCGTGAAACGGACACCCGAGCTGAAAGTTATGAATGTTTTAGTATAGCACCTTTTGTCACACAATCTTAAATATTGAAGAGTTCGTGCCGAAGAAGGATGTTCGGGCCGAAGTGGTGTTCGGGCCGAAGTGGGATGTTCGGGCCGAAGTGGTGTTCGGGCCGAAGTTGTGTTCTGGTCGAAGTTCGGTGTTCGAACCGAGGATGATGTTCGGGCCGAGGTCGGAGTTCGGGCCGAGGTCGGAGTTCCGGCCGAGGTTGAAGTTCGGGCCGAAAATGAAGTTCGGGCCGGGAACAGTGAAGAGTTCGGGCCGAACTTGTTCTTGGCAGTGACGAACGAACCAGCAATTTTGGTTACTCGTGGGCGTGAAACGTACACCCGAGCTGAAAGTTATGAATGTTTTAGTATAGCACCTTTTGTCACACAATCTTGGATATTGAAGAGTTAGGGCCGAAGAGGGATGTTCGGGCCGAAGTGGTGTTCGGGCTGAAGTGGGATGGTCGGGCCGAAATGGTGTTCGGGCCGAAGTTCGGTGTTCGGGCCGAGGATGATGTTCGGGCCGAGGTTGAAGTTCGGGCCGAGGTCGGAGTTCGGGCCGAGTTTGAAGTTCGGGCCGAGGTTGAAGTTCGGGCCGAAAATGAAGTTCGGCCGAAAATGAAGTTCGGGCCGGGAACAGTGAAGTGTTCGGGCCGAACTTGTTCTTGGCAGTGACGAACGAACCAGCTATTTTGGTTACTCGTGGGCGAGAAACGGACACCCGAGCTGAAAGTTATGAATGTTTTAGTATAGCACCTTTTGTCACACAATCTTGGATATTGAAGAGTTCGGGCCGAAGTGGGATGTTCTGGCCGAAGTGGGATGTTCGGGCCGAAGTGGTGTTCGGGCCGAAGTGGTGTTCGGGCCGAAGTTCGGTGTTCTGGCCGAGGATGATGTTCGGGCCGAGGTTGAAGTTCGGGCCGAGGTCGGAGTTCAGGACGAGGTTGAAGTTCGGGCCGAGGTTGAAGTTCGTGCCGAAAATGAAGTTCGAGCCGGGAACAGTGAAGAGTTCGGGACGAACTTGTTCTTGGCAGTGACGAACGAACCATCTATTTTGGTTACTCGTGGGCGTGAAACGGACACCCGAGCTGAAAGTTATGAATGTTTTAGTATAGCACCTTTTGTCACACAATCTTGGATATTGAAGAGTTCAGGCCGAAGAGGGATGTTCGGGCCGAAGTGGTGTTCGGGCCGAAGTGGGATGTTCGGGCCGAAGTGGTGTTCGGGCCGAAGTGGTGTTCCGGCCGAAGTTCGGTGTTCGGGCCGAGGATGATGTTCAGGCCGAGGTTGAAGTTCGGGCCGAGGTCGGAGTTCGGGCCGAGGTTGAAGTTCGGGCCGAGGTCGAAGTTCGGGCCGAAAATGAAGTTCGGGCCGGGAACAGTGAAGTGTTCGGGCCGAACTTGTTCTTGGCAGTGACGAACGAACCAGCTATTCTGGTTACTCGTGGGCGAGAAACGGACACCCGAGCTGAAAGTTTTGAATATTTTAGTATAGCACCTTTTGTCACACAATTTTGGATATTGAAGAGTTCGGGCCGAAGTGGGATGTTCTGGCCGAAGTGGGATGTTCGGGCCGAAGTGGTGTTCGGGCCGAAGTGGTGTTCGGGCTGAAGTGGTGTTCGGGCCGAAGTTCGGTGTTCGGGCCGAGGATGATGTTCGGGCCGAGGTTGAAGTTCGGGCCGAGTTCGGAGTTCGGGGCGAGGTTGAAGTTCGGGCCGAGGTTGAAGTTCGTGCCGAAAATGAAGTTCGGGCCGGGAACAGTGAAGAGTTCGGGACGAACTTGTTCTTGGCAGTGACGAACGAACCATCTATTTTGGTTACTCGTGGGCGTGAAACGGACACCCGAGCTGAAAGTTATGAATGTTTTAGTATAGCACCTTTTGTCACACAATCTTGGATATTGAAGAGTTCGGGCCAAAGAGGGATGTTCGGGCCGAAGTGCTGTTCGGGCCGAAGTGGGATGTTCGGGCCGAAGTGGTGTTCTGGCCGAAGTGGTGTTCGGGCCGAAGTTCGGTGTTCGGGCCGAGGATGATGTTCGGGCCGAGGTTGAAGTTCGGGCCGAGGTTGAAGTTCGGGCCGGGAACAGTGAAGAGTTCGGGCCGAACTTGTTCTTGGCAGTGACGAACGAACCAGCTATTTTTGTTACTCGTGGGCGTGAAACGGACACCCGAGCTGAAAGTTATGAATGTTTTAGTATAGCACCTTTTGTCACACAATCTTGGATATTGAAGAGTTCGGGCCGAAGAGGGATGTTCGGGCCGAAGTGGTGTTCGGGCCGAAGTGGGATGTTCTTGCCGAAGTGGTGTTCGGGCCGAAGTGGTGTTCGGGCCGAAGTTCGGTGCTCGGGCCGAGGATGAAGTTCGGGCCGAGGTTGAAGTTCGGGCCGAGGTCGGAGTTCGGGCCGAGGTTGAAGTTCGGGCCGAAAATGAAGTTCGGGCCGGGAACAGTGAAGAGTTCGGGCCGAACTTGTTCTTGGCAGTGACGAACGAACAAGCTATTTTGGTTACTCGTGGGCATGAAACGGACACCCGAGCTGAAAGTTAAGAATGTTTTAGTATAGCACGTTTTGTCATACAATCTTGGATATTGAAGAGTTCGGGCCGAAGTGGGATGTTCGGGCCGAAGTGGTGTTCGGGCCGAAGTGGGATGTTCGGGCCGAAGTGGTGTTCGGGCCGAAGTGGTGTTCGGGCCGAAGTTCGGTGTTCGCGCCGAGGATGATGTTCGGGCAGAGGTTGAAGTTCGGGCCGAGGTCGGAGTTCAGGACGAGGTTGAAGTTCGGGCCGAGGTTGAAGTTCGTGCCGAAAATGAAGTTCGGGCCGGGAACAGTGAAGAGTTCGTGACGAACTTGTTCTTGGCAGTGACGAACGAACCATCTATTTTGGTTACTCGTGGGCGTGAAACGGACACCCGAGCTGAAAGTTATGAATGTTTTAGTATAGCACCTTTTGTTACACAATCTTGGATATTGAAGAGTTCAGGCCGAAGAGGGATGTTCGGGCTGAAGTGGTGTTCGGGCCGAAGTGGGATGTTCGGGCCGAAGTGGTGTTCGGGCCGAAGTTCGGTGTTCGGGCCGAGGATGATGTTCGGGCCGAGGATGATGTTCGGGCCGAGGTCGAAGTTCGGGCCGAGGTCGGAGTTCGGGCCGAGGTTGAAGTTCGGGCCGAAAATGAAGTTCGGGCCGGGAACAGTGAAGTGTTTGGGCCGAACTTGTTCTTGGCAGTGACGAACGAACCAGCTATTTTGGTTACTCGTGGGCGAGAAACGGACACCCGAGCTGAAAGTTATGAATGTTTTAGTATAGCACCTTTTGTCACACAATTTTGGATATTGAAGAGTTCGGGCCGAAGTGGGATGTTCTGGCCGAAGTGGGATGTTCGGGCCGAAGTGGTGTTCGGGCCGAAGTGGTGTTCGGGCCGAAGTGGTGTTCGGGCCGAAGTGGTGTTCGGGCCGAAGTTCGGTGTTCGGGCCGAGGATGATGTTCGGGCCGAGGTTGAAGTTCGGGCCGAGTTCGGAGTTCGGGACGAGGTTGAAGTTCGGGCCGAGATTGAAGTTCGTGCCGAAAATGAAGTTCGGGCCGGGAACAGTGAAGAGTTCGGGACGAACTTGTTCTTGGCAGTGACGAACGAACCATCTATTTTGGTTACTCGTGGGCGTGAAACGGACACCCGAGCTGAAAGTTATGAATGTTTTAGTATAGCACCTTTTGTCACACAATCTTGGATATTGAAGAGTTCGGGCCGAAGAGGGATGTTCGGGCCGAAGTGGAGTTCAGGCCGAAGTGGGATGTTCGGGCCGAAGTGGTGTTCTGGCCGAAGTGGTGTTCTGGTCGAAGTTCGGTGTTCGGACCGAGGATGATGTTCGGGCCGAGGTCGGAGTTCGGGCCGAGGTCGGAGTTCGGGCCGAGGTTGAAGTTCGGCCCGAAAATGAAGTTCGGGCCGGGAACATTGAAGAGTTCGGGCCGAACTTGTTCTTGGCAGTGACGAACGAACCAGCAATTTTGGTTACTCGTGGGCGTGAAACGTACACCCGAGCTGAAAGTTATGAATGTTTTAGTATAGCACCTTTTGTCACACTGTAACGCCCTGAAAATTTGATAATTAATCTTAATAAAATTTAGCAAGATGAAATTAACTAAATTTAATAATTCGACGTTTTTTTTATAGTCGGTTCGTATCATTTAGACCTTTTAATTATTCGGACACTTTATTATTTTTATATATAGACATTCATACATTATTAAACTAAATTAATTAGTTCGTCTCGGGCGTGGATTGGTTAGTTAATACTAAGAAGGGATTGTGTTCTTTTGAGTTGGGCCGGCCAAAGGCCAAGGCCGATATCCGCGAGAGCAGATCGCATAAAAGGCAGATTCTTATAAGCTTTCGGTATAATTAACCTTTGAGCCCAAATTTACGGTAATAAGAAAAGGCTAGTGGACTAGTAGTTAAATGGGCTCGGAAGTTTGGGCTTGTGTCCAGCCTTACACGGCAATTTTTCCATCTCAGCCTTGCGGAAGTATTAAGGACGAATAAGCTATCATTTTATGCTCAACCTAATTGCCGACAATTCCTTCTAATCACCCCTAACCCTCTCGGCTGCCACATAGTATTACCGAGAACCCTCATCCTTCCGATCATGATTCTTTCCGGCAACGTGAAGGCGGTCGCAAGAGGATCGAGTTCAAGAATTGTGTTCGTGGGTAAGAACTTCAAATCCTTTCTTCCGTTTCTTTCTCTCACTCGTATCCGGTTTGTAATCTAATGCTATGGTGTATGGATCGTGTTCTTCGGGACGAACAGATTATAACTTGAGAAGGTTTAGTCCGTTAACTTCCTTCTAGCAGCAGAGAAATCCATCGACCAGGCGGCTAGGTGTGGGAGTGCTATTACGGTAGTCCTTTGTTCCTTATTATCGTCATTATCGTTTTTGTTCGGGAACCTTTTTCGTTCTAAGTTGTTGTCTAAAGGAACCTTAGGGCTGCATGCTAGTAGTTGACACCGAGCCTAGTTAGTTTTCGGTTTGAATTGATTAGTGATGAGAATCGGAATGCTATACCGAAAGGGAACCGAACCCGTAGGGTTCTAGGTTCCCAACCGGGAATACTTGGTGCCATTAAGTCTTAAAAACTGTCTTAGGTCGAATGATCTGATTTGTGAACATGTCGGGTTTCATAGTAGGGAATAACCAAGTTTTATGGACCGGGGGCGGATCAATAAGTCGGGTTTAATTAAAAACGTAGTGGGCAGATTATACTGTTCTAGTTCGTGTAGTTTTTGACCTGGTTAAATTGCTTGTTTGGACTTTTGGCCCGTGCTGGTACCTTGATTTTTGAGTTAGCTTTTCAAAACCGCAACCCTCTCATCAATCCGATTTACGGTTTAAAAGTTATAGCCATTTTAATAAGCTGCTGTTAGGAAAATGACCTGTGCATCATGTCCGCCTTTCATCACTGTTTTGAGACACTTAGAATCTGTTTTGGCCAGTGACCGTCTCACAGTAAATTGTACTTCTGATTGTCTTCTAGCCATGGTAAAAAGATGGGGAAAATCTAATGAACCGTTTAGGAGTTATGGCAGTTTCCGTGATACTGACGGGGGCTGCCAGTTTTCTGAAATAAGCCCTCGGGTAGGATTATAATTCCGGGTTTCGCTTTTTGGTTTTAGGACCATCTAGGAGATAACGTGCTGTCCTTCTGATTGTCGGGAACCTTTGGAGCTTACGTTTCTCGAGGTGAGTATTCTCACCGTGTATTCAGTTTTAACGTTGTACATGCATGACTTATGTGTTATACTAGTTGAACCATAATTGTTATCTGAGTTTGATCTGTTATCTGAGTATCTGAGCAGCTGTTTATTATTTCATGATCTGAGACATTGTGCCTGGGTAACTGAGCTCGGCACAGAGTCATTCTGTGCTATTACTTGCTAGGGCAATCTGAGATAATTATGTTAAAGAGATAATAAAACATAATAACACACATCTGAGTTTTTGGGATTATTCCCGTCTGAGTTTATATTTGACTTGACACCGAAGAGCACTGGTGTCAGACGTTTTGACTTGGCACCGAAGAGTACTGGTGCCAGGCCTTTTTGACTCAACACCGAAGAGTACAGGTGTTGAGGTCCCGTCTGAGTTTTGGGATCACTCCCGTCTGAGTTTTTGCTTACGCCTATCTGAGGTGTGAGGAGGGGCAAGGTTGATCTCTCGTCCCAAATCACACAAGCGCGCTATATAAATTAAAATCTGAGTAATAAAATCCGAGAAATAAATCTGAGTAAATAATCGAGTAGATTCTGAGTAGGAGTACACCGATGTGCCCTCATGTGTTGTATGTTACGATTGTTTGCATTTTGAGATATTCACTCAGCTTCTCCAGCTGACCCCTATTTTCCCCCACATTGTTTCAGGTACCAGCAGAGGAAAGGAGAAGGTGGACGGTTGACCGCTGTATCTTTCATTACCGATGTGTACGGCATTTAATATTTTAAAAACACTTAATTTTAACTATCTCCGCATTAAATATATTTTTAAATGAAAATACTATTATTGGGATTTAATTATTCGAGTTATTGGGACCTTTTGATTATAATTTTGTTTTCAAAAATTTTAAAAATCTTGTAAATTTTAGGGTGTTACAAGTTGGTATCAGAGCTCTGACTTGAGGGATTTGGGTTCGCAAGGGGCGAATTCAAACTCAAGTTTGAGTATCAAGTTTTATAACGAGAAAAGAGTCAAGTATTTGTCTGAGAAAAATTTTCCACATCAAACATACAGCATGTCACGTCGACCTCTCGCTTCCTACTACCGGTAATATTTAAGAGTATTATTTAATTGAGATTTTGCTATATTCTGAGTATAGACGAGTAGCATATTCTGAGAATTTTCGGTTTATATCCTGAGAGAATTACTTGTGGATTGTATGGCTAAACATATATGTATATAGATATACTATTATGAGATTACATAATTTTGTGAATAATTTAGAGCTTAATTTGAGCATGATTTCGATTTTAATTCTTAGAGTTCCATATTTATATATATGAAATATATATACTGGGAAATGTGAAATTATAAATGCTAATGAGAAAATAACAAAAGTTTCAAATTAGAGGAACACCTAATAGAGTTGAGGTGAATTTTATAAATTCTGAGAAATCCTAACCAAAAATGTAATAATGGGATGTTAATTTATTATATAAGATTCATAAGCTGTGTAATGAGAAACATGATTTGAGTAAATGAGAAATGAGAAAATTATTAACATTAAAGAGGAGTACTTAATATTCGTTTTGGGAGAATATTAAAATCTTTCATATGGGAGAAAACATTTAATAGACTGAGTCAATTAAAACGAGTAAATCAGAGATTAGTAAGTAAAATTGATTAAGAATATTTTTAAGAGGATTTACCAAGTTGAGTAAAAGAAAGAACTATTAAGTCAATAAAATGGGAAATAATTACATTTAGCTAAACGAGAATTATTAACAGGATCTAAAAGAGAATTATTGAGCAGGGTTAAAAGAGGAGTTATCTAGATGAGAAATTAAAATTGTCGTGAATACAACGAATCACGAGATATAATAGTTAAGCAGATTCCATATTAAGGTCAACAAGTTAGTATTTATTTAAGAATCATTAAATTGAGATAAAATGGGAAAAACATTTCGAGTAAGTAGGTTAAATTGCCGAGTGCAAAACTAAATGTGGATGATAAGTTAAGTGACAGATTAATGAGTTCACACTGATAGCTTAAAATAAACTATGTAAGTTTAATAGACTAACTAATTGAGAAATTGCTGAGTCAAATTAATCAGATATTATTGAAGCTCATATTGAAGAGTAATTATTTAAGAGGATTAAGAGGAAGCTAACGTCATCAATTTGATGATGATCTATTTAAAAACGAGTAAAAGAGAGATAAATTGAATCAAATTAAACGAGGAATGCAATAACTGAGAACTCTGATCAAAAAGATATTAATCGACATGCTCACAAATTACAATAAAATTAATATAACTGTGGAGAGGATATAAGTTATATTTATGAGGAATGATAAATGGCATATCCAAATGAAAAGTTTAAAAGGAGATTTGTATTGTGAAAATAACTAAGTAGAAATATTTCTATGAATCTGAGTTATCCGAGTATCGCGTACGAGACTAAATATACGCATGATTTTCTGAGTAATGTTTATGAGGTTTTGAGTACCCCCAGCTGAGTGCATATCTGTATTTATCAGATATTGAAAGTAAACTTTTCTTTCTTCTGAGAGTGATTTGATGTGGATTATTTTTATGTGTGGGAAGTTGTGAACTTTGGGATATACTCGTGACCAAACAAAAGCATGTGTCGAAAGTAATAGAGGGCCCCTATTACCGTACACACAGGACTTTTGGTTGGTTAGGGGGAGATTTTGAGGGGAACGATGGACCAATGCTTGTTATGGTGAATTTAGTATGTGTATCCTAATTGTTTGTGTGACTACGTAATTGCTTGTTTATTTTGATAGACAATACTAGTTCCAAACTCGAGGACGAGTTTTTCTCCAAGTGGAGTTGAGTAGGGGTAAAAAGGAAAAATTGTGAAGAAATTATTATCATTAATTATTATTTACAAATAGTATGAGCATGATGCTTATGCAGAGAGATTTTGTTGGTATGAATTTAAAGTGCGAAATCTAGATACATATAATTGATCAAATAAATTATAAGAGTAACTATCAAATCAAGCAGTTGAGAATAATTAAATTTATTCTATGGGTAATTATAGAGTTTACAACAAAATGATAGATCGGGTTTACTGGAGAAATTAACAAATCAAGTTAATTGGGTTGAATGAATATCGTGCAAAAGGGAAGTAGTAATATTACAATTATATACAAAATAAGACAGTATACTTATTCTTGGGTGGTTATAAATGTGATAATGAGAAATCATTAAATTAAAGTGATGAGAACTTATTAATGAGTCGTATATGAGAAAACTACTACAATGAAATTTTTAGGAAAATGAGTTAAAAGGAGATCGGTAATTTGTTGGTAATGAGTTATTATTAAAAACGAGCTAAATGATAAAATTTTATTTTGATTAATTATGGAGTAATTTTGAGTTATAAGAAATTTACAAATCGAGTTACATAAGCAAATTAATAAAATGAGTCAAAAGAGAAAAGTATTAAATTAACGGGAAGTTTTATTCAAATTTTTGAAATATTATAAAGTGTTATGAGTTTTGAGGTATTATAAAATTATATGAGAAAACTCTATTTATGAATAATTATTAAACTTGAGATGAGAACATCTATTCAATAAATTCATATTGAACTTAGGAGAAATTTCGAAAAGACGAGAATGTACTGAATTGATGAACCGTGAGTAAACCGTAAGATTTAGAATAAAGTGTAACTGCGAATTGAGTAAATGAGAACTAAGGAATTAATTTGTAATTTGAGTAACGAGAAGTCATTATGAATAAGAGTATGAAACTTAATTGGAATTTTTACTGGGTAACGGGAATTTAATGAGTAAATATATGGTCAAAATAATCAAGAGACACTTTAAATTATGAAAAATCAGTGAAACAGACTATTATTGATCGTTAAACTAGATGAATGAGAAAACATCTATTAAAATATTATCGAGAAACCACTAAATGTAATAGAATGAGAACCTATTAAAGGGAATTAAATGACAAGATCGTTAATTTGAACTATTTAAAGGGTTATCAACAGCGGTAATATGCAAACCTAATAGAGTAAGGTAACAATATAATGTTAAAGAAGAGTTATTTTGAGAACCAATAACACGGTTGAGAGAGAGTATATCATTCCAAGTATTATAAGCTGGTAAATTGGAACACGCGAATAGTAATAAGAATGAGTAAAAATGTGATTGATACCTAATGCTATTACTTGTAAATATTATTACCTTATGAGCTTGCTCCTGAGTTATACATTTTCGAGTTACATTCCTGAGATATGTTTTTGAGTTATTTCTGAGTGGGACTTCTGAGTTATATTTCCAGATCATATTTTGGAGTTATATACCTGAGTATATGAGAATTCTGTTCGATATGTATTTCCTTGTGATTTATGTGCATGCTTTTTATATTAATTGATAATGGTGTAAACCGCTAAATTATTTATTATGCTGTTAACGACTGCTGACCCATAGAGTGGAGGACCTTCCGAGTCATTTTGGTAGAAATTGTCGGTAACGAAATTTTTTTTACCTGTTGCTAAAATGTGTAAGTGGTCATTTGAGGGAGTTGTGCGGGAAGAGAATTTTCCATAAAAACTTGTTATCGTCATGAGAGATCCGAGTGTGATTGTGCAAATGGGTTGGATGACCTGGTACTACGCTGAGCCTCTGGTATCGTCAACAAATCAATAGTAAATTTCCAAGTGGAGTTGAATCGGTGATTCAACGCGACGTTAATCGCTGAGTGTAACAACTGTATCCGAATGCGAGAGCAAGAAGACGCCTTCAGTAGAGTATCGTGGTGTATTTTATGCTCATTATCAACATTTTCTTTGCATACTGAGATCCATAGTGAGCATCCTGACCTTATTTCTTTTAGCCTTATCGTTTTGCGCCACTAGAGGCGGATAATTGTATGAGCACTTACGTGATCTGCAGTTCATTTCCTATTAAGTAAATTCACCATGAAGAGCTTCTTTCTATTCATAACTTTATCGTTTTTATTCTTCTTTTCCATTTGAGTATGCATGTCGTAGGATACCCTGATGAATTTCCTTTCCATTCTTAACCTTATCATTTTGTTTTCTTTCCCCATTTGAGGACGTGTGTCGTTGGCGAGTATGAGTTGAGACGCGGGATTACTACTCTGAGTTTCTTCCGAGCGATGACTTCGGGGACGAAGTCTGATTTAAGTGGAGTTGAGTTGTAACGCCCTGAAAATTTGATAATTAATCTTAATAAAATTTAGCAAGATGAAATTAACTAAATTTAATAATTCGACGTTTTTTTTATAGTCGGTTCGTATCATTTAGACGTTTTAATTATTCGGACACTTTATTATTTTTATATATAGACATTCATACATTATTAAACTAAATTAATTAGTTCGTCTCGGGCGTGGATTGGTTAGTTAATACTAAGAAGGGATTGTGTTCTTTTGAGTTGGGCCGGCCAAAGGCCAAGGCCGATATCCGCGAGAGCAGATCGCATAAAAGGCAGATTCTTATAAGCTTTCGGTATAATTAACCTTTGAGCCCAAATTTACGGTAATAAGAAAAGGCTAGTGGACTAGTAGTTAAATGGGCTCGGAAGTTTGGGCTTGTGTCAAGCCTTACACGGCAATTTTTCCATCTCAGCCTTGCGGAAGTATTAAGGACGAATAAGCTATCATTTTATGCTCAACCTAATTGCCGACAATTCCTTCTAATCATCCCTAACCCTCTCGGCTGCCACATAGTATTACCGAGAACCCTCATCCTTCCGATCATGATTCTTTCCGGCAACGTGAAGGCGGTCGCAAGAGGATCGAGTTCAAGAATTGTGTTCGTGGGTAAGAACTTCAAATCCTTTCTTCCGTTTCTTTCTCTCACTCGTATCCGGTTTGTAATCTAATGCTATGGTGTATGGATCGTGTTCTTCGGGACGAACAGATTATAACTTGAGAAGCTTTAGTCCGTTAACTTCCTTCTAGCAGCAGAGAAATCCATCGACCAGGCGGCTAGGTGTGGGAGTGCTATTACGGTAGTCCTTTGTTCCTTATTATCGTCATTATCGTTTTTGTTCGGGAACCTTTTTCGTTCTAAGTTGTTGTCTAAAGGAACCTTAGGGCTGCATGCTAGTAGTTGACACCGAGCCTAGTTAGTTTTCGGTTTGAATTGATTAGTGATGAGAATCGGAATGCTATACCGAAAGGGAACCGAACCCGTAGGGTTCTAGGTTCCCAACCGGGAATACTTGGTGCCATTAAGTCTTAAAAACTGTCTTAGGTCGAATGATCTGATTTGTGAACATGTCGGGTTTCATAGTAGGGAATAACCAAGTTTTATGGACCGGGGGCGGATCAATAAGTCGGGTTTAATTAAAAACGTAGTGGGCAGATTATACTGTTCTAGTTCGTGTAGTTTTTGACCTGGTTAAATTGCTTGTTTGGACTTTTGGCCCTTGCTGGTACCTTGATTTTTGAGTTAGCTTTTCAAAACCGCAACCCTCTCATCAATCCGATTTACGGTTTAAAAGTTATAGCCATTTTAATAAGCTGCTGTTAGGAAAATGACCTGTGCATCATGTCCGCCTTTCATCACTGTTTTGAGACACTTAGAATCTGTTTTGGCCAGTAACCGTCTCACAGTAAATTGTACTTCTGATTGTCTTCTAGCCATGGTAAAAAGATGGGGAAAATCTAATGAACCGTTTAGGAGTTATGGCAGTTTCCGTGATACTGACGGGGGCTGCCAGTTTTCTGAAATAAGCCCTCGGGTAGGATTATAATTCCGGGTTTCGCTTTTTGGTTTTAGGACCATCTAGGAGATAACGTGCTGTCCTTCTGATTGTCGGGAACCTTTGGAGCTTACGTTTCTCGAGGTGAGTATTCTCACCGTGTATTCAGTTTTAACGTTGTACATGCATGACTTATGTGTTATAGTAGTTGAACCATAATTGTTATCTGAGTTTGATCTGTTATCTGAGTATCTGAGCAGCTGTTTATTATTTCATGATCTGAGACATTGTGCCTGGGTAACTGAGCTCGGCACAGAGTCATTCTGTGCTATTACTTGCTAGGGCAATCTGAGATAATTATGTTAAAGAGATAATAAAACATAATAACACACATCTGAGTTTTTGGGATTATTCCCTTCTGAGTTTATATTTGACTTGACACCGAAGAGCACTGGTGTCAGACGTTTTGACTTGGCACCGAAGAGTACTGGTGCCAGGCCTTTTTGACTCCACACCGAAGAGTACAGGTGTTGAGGTCCCGTCTGAGTTTTGGGATCACTCCCGTCTGAGTTTTGGCTTACGCCTATCTGAGGTGTGAGGAGGGGCAAGGTTGATCTCTCGTCCCAAATCACACAAGCGCGCTATATAAATTAAAATCTGAGTAATAAAATCCGAGAAATAAATCTGAGTAAATAATCGAGTAGATTCTGAGTAGGAGTACACCGATGTGCCCTCATGTGTTGTATGTTACGATTGTTTGCATTTTGAGATATTCACTCAGCTTCTCCAGCTGACCCCTATTTTCCCCCACATTGTTTCAGGTACCAGCAGAGGAAAGGAGAAGGTGGACGGTTGACCGCTGTATCTTTCATTACCGAGGTGGACGGCATTTAATATTTTAAAAACACTTAATTTTAACTATCTCCGCATTAAATATATTTTAAATGAAAATACTATTATTGGGATTTAATTATTCGAGTTATTGGGACCTTTTGATTATAATTTTGTTTTAAAAAATTTTAAAAATCTTGTAAATTTTAGGGTGTTACACACACAATCTTGGATATTGAAGAGTTCGGGCCGAAGAGGGATGTTCGGGCCGAAGTGGTGTTCGGGCTGAAGTGGGATGGTCGGGCCGAAATGGGGTTCGGGCCGAAGTTCGGTGTTCGGGCCGAGGATGATGTTCGGGCCGAGGTTGAAGTTCGGGCCGAGGTCGGAGTTCGGGCCGAGGTTGAAGTTCGGGCCGAGGTTGAAGTTCGGGCCGAAAATGAAGTTCGGGCCGGGAACAGTGAAGTGTTCGGGCCGAACTTGTTCTTGGCAGTGACGAACGAACCAGCTATTTTGGTTACTCGTGGGCGAGAAACGGACACCCGAGCTGAAAGTTATGAATGTTTTAGTATAGCACCTTTTGTCACACAATCTTGGATATTGAAGAGTTCGGGCCGAAGTGGGATGTTCTGGCCGAAGTGGGATGTTCGGGCCGAAGTGGTGTTCGGGCCGAAGTGGTGTTCCGGCCGAAGTTCGGTGTTCGGGCCGAGGATGATGTTCGGGCCGAGGTTGAAGTTCGGGCCGAGGTCGGAGTTCAGGACGAGGTTGAAGTTCGGGCCGAGGTTGAAGTTCGTGCCGAAAATGAAGTTCGAGGCGGGAACAGTGAAGAGTTCGGGACGAACTTGTTCATGGCAGTGACGAACGAACCATCTATTTTGGTTACTCGTGGGCGTGAAACGGACACCCGAGCTGAAAGTTATGAATGTTTTAGTATAGCACCTTTTGTCACACAATCTTGGATATTGAAGAGTTCAGGCCGAAGAGGGATGTTCGGGCCGAAGTGGTGTTCGGGCCGAAGTGGGATGTTCGGGCCGAAGCGGTGTTCGGGCCGAAGTGGTGTTCGGTCCGAAGTTCGGTGTTCGGGCCGAGGATGATGTTCGGGCCGAGGTTGAAGTTCGGGCCGAGGTCGGAGTTCGGGCCGAGGTTGAAGTTCGGGCCGAGGTTTATGTTCGAGCCGAAAATGAAGTTCGGGCCGGGAACAGTGAAGTGTTCGGGCCGAACTTGTTCTTGGCAGTGACGAACGAACCAGCTATTTTGGTTACTCGTGGGCGAGAAATGGACACCCGAGCTGAAAGTTTTGAATGTTTTAGTATAGCACCTTTTGTCACACAATTTTGGATATTGAAGAGTTCGGGCCGAAGTGGGATGTTCTGGCCGAAGTGGGATGTTCGGGCCGAAGTGGTGTTCGGGCCGAAGTGGTGTTCGGGCTGTAGTGGTGTTCGGGCCGAAGTTCGGTGTTCGGGCCGAGGATGATGTTCGGGCCGAGGTTGAAGTTCGGGCCGAGTTCGGAGTTCGGGGCGAGGTTGAAGTTCGGGCCGAGGTTGAAGTTCGTGCCGAAAATGAAGTTCGGGCCGGGAACAGTGAAGAGTTCGGGACGAACTTGTTCTTGGCAGTGACGAACGAACCATCTATTTTGGTTACTCGTGGGCGTGAAACGGACACCCGAGCTGAAAGTTATGAATGTTTTAGTATAGCACCTTTTGTCACACAATCTTGGATATTGAAGAGTTCGGGCCAAAGAGGGATGTTCGGGCCGAAGTGGTGTTCGGGCCGAAGTGGGATGTTCGGGCCGAAGTGGTGTTCTGGCCGAAGTGGTGTTCGAGCCGAAGTTCGGTGTTCGGGCCGAGGATGATGTTCGGGCCGAGGTTGAAGTTCGGGCCGAGGTTGAAGTTCGGGCCGGGAACAGTGAAGAGTTCGGGCCGAACTTGTACTTGGCAGTGACGAACGAACCAGCTATTTTTGTTACTCGTGGGCGTGAAACGGACACCCGTGCTGAAAGTTATGAATGTTTTAGTATAGCACCTTTTGTCACGCAATCTTGGATATTGAAGAGTTCGGGCCGAAGAGGGATGTTCGGGCCGAAGTGGTGTTCGGGCCGAAGTGGGATGTTCTTGCCGAAGTGGTGTTCGGGCCGAAGTGGTGTTCGGGCCGAAGTTCGGTTCTCGGCCGAGGATGAAGTTCGGGCCGAGGTTGAAGTTCGGGCCGAGGTCGGAGTTCGGGCCGAGGTTGAAGTTCGGGCCGAAAATGAAGTTCGGGCCGGGAACAGTGAAGAGTTCGGGCCGAACTTGTTCTTGGCAGTGACGAACGAACAAGCTATTTTGGTTACTCGTGGGCGTGAAACGGACACCCGAGCTGAAAGTTAAGAATGTTTTAGTATAGCACGTTTTGTCATACAATCTTGGATATTGAAGAGTTCGGGCCGAAGAGGGATGTTCGGGCCGAAGTGGTGTTCGGGCCGAAGTGGGATGTTCGGGCCGAAGTGGTGTTCGGGCCGAAGTGGTGTTCGGGCCGAAGTTCGGTGTTCGCGCCGAGGATGATGTTCGGGCAGAGATTGAAGTTCGGGCCGAGGTCGGAGTTCAGGACGAGGTTGAAGTTCGGGCCGAGGTTGAAGTTCGTGCCGAAAATGAAGTTCGGGTCGGGAACAGTGAAGAGTTCGGGACGAACTTGTTCTTGGCAGTGACGAACGAACCATCTATTTTGGTTACTCGTTGGCGTGAAACGGACACCCGAGCTGAAAGTTATGAATGTTTTAGTATAGCACCTTTTGTCACACAATCTTGGATATTGAAGAGTTCGGGCCGAATAGGGATGTTCGGGCCGAAGTGGTGTTCGGGCTGAAGTGGGATGGTCGGGCCGAAATGGTGTTCGGGCCGAAGTTCGGTGTTCGGGCCGAGGATGATGTTCGGGCCGAGGTTGAAGTTCGGGCCGAGGTCGGAGTTCGGGCCGAGGTTGAAGTTCGGGCCGAGGTTGAAGTTCGGGCCGAAAATGAAGTTCGGCCGAAAATGAAGTTCGGGCCGGGAACAGTGAAGTGTTCGGGCCGAACTTGTTCTTGGCAGTGACGAACGAACCAGCTATTTTGGTTACTCGTGGGCGAGAAACGGACACCCGAGCTGAAAGTTATGAATGTTTTAGTATAGCACCTTTTGTCACACAATCTTGGATATTGAAGAGTTCGGGCCGAAGTGGGATGTTCTGGCCGAAGTGGGATGTTCGGGCCGAAGTGGTGTTCGGGCCGAAGTGGTGTTCGGGCCGAAGTTCGGTGTTCGGGCCGAGGATGATGTTCGGGCCGAGGTTGAAGTTCGGGCCGAGGTCGGAGTTCGGGCCGAGGTTGAAGTTCGGGCCGAGGTTGAAGTTCGGGCCGAAAATGAAGTTCGGCCGAAAATGAAGTTCGGGCCGGGAACAGTGAAGTGTTCGGGCCGAACTTGTTCTTGGCAGTGACGAACGAACCAGCTATTTTGGTTACTCGTGGGCGAGAAACGGACACCCGAGCTGAAAGTTATGAATGTTTTAGTATAGCACCTTTTGTCACACAATCTTGGATATTGAAGAGTTCGGGCCGAAGAGGGATGTTCGGGCCGAAGTGGTGTTCGGGCTGAAGTGGGATGGTCGGGCCGAAATGGTGTTCGGGCCGAAGTTCGGTGTTCGGGCCGAGGATGATGTTCGGGCCGAGGTTGAAGTTCGGGCCGAGGTCGGAGTTCGGGCCGAGGTTGAAGTTCGGGCCGAGGTTGAAGTTCGGGCCGAAAATGAAGTTCGGCCGAAAATGAAGTTCGGGCCGGGAACAGTGAAGTGTTCGGGCCGAACTTGTTCTTGGCAGTGACGAACGAACCAGCTATTTTGGTTACTCGTGGGCGAGAAACGGACACCCGAGCTGAAAGTTATGAATGTTTTAGTATAGCACCTTTTGTCACACAATCTTGGATATTGAAGAGTTCGGGCCGAAGTGGGATGTTCTGGCCGAAGTGGGATGTTCGGGCCGAAGTGGTGTTCGGGCCGAAGTGGTGTTCGGGCCGAAGTTCGGTGTTCGGGCCGAGGATGATGTTCGGACCGAGGTTGAAGTTCGGGCCGAGGTCGGAGTTCAGGACGAGGTTGAAGTTCGGGCCGAGGTTGAAGTTCGTGCCGAAAATGAAGTTCGAGCCGGGAACAGTGAAGAGTTCTGGACGAACTTGTTCTTGGCAGTGACGAACGAACCATCTATTTTGGTTACTCGTGGGCGTGAAACGGACACCCGAGCTGAAAGTTATGAATGTTTTAGTATAGCACATTTTGTCACACAATCTTGGATATTGAAGAGTTCGGGCCGAAGTGGGATGTTCTGGCCGAAGTGGGATGTTCGGGCCGAAGTGGTGTTCGGGCCGAAGTGGTGTTCGGGCCGAAGTTCGGTGTTCGGGCCGAGGATGATGTTCGGGCCGAGGTTGAAGTTCGGGCCGAGGTCGGAGTTCAGGACGAGGTTGAAGTCGGGCCGAGGTTGAAGTTCGTGCCGAAAATGAAGTTCGGCCGAAAATGAAGTTCGGGCCGGGAACAGTGAAGTGTTCGGGCCGAACTTGTTCTTGGCAGTGACGAACGAACCAGCTATTTTGGTTACTCGTGGGCGAGAAACGGACACCCGAGCTGAAAGTTATGAATGTTTTAGTATAGCACCTTTTGTCACACAATCTTGGATATTGAAGAGTTCGGGCCGAAGTGGGATGTTCTGGCCGAAGTGGGATGTTCGGGCCGAAGTGGTGTTCGGGCCGAAGTGGTGTTCGGGCCGAAGTTCGGTGTTCGGGCCGAGGATGATGTTCGGGCCGAGGTTGAAGTTCGGGCCGAGGTCGGAGTTCAGGACGAGGTTGAAGTTCGGGCCGAGGTTGAAGTTCGTGCCGAAAATGAAGTTCGAGCCGGGAACAGTGAAGAGTTCGGGACGAACTTGTTCTTGGCAGTGACGAACGAACCATCTATTTTGGTTACTCGTGGGCGTGAAACGGACACCCGAGCTGAAAGTTATGAATGTTTTAGTATAGCACCTTTTGTCACACAATCTTGGATATTGAAGAGTTCAGGCCGAAGAGGGATGTTCGGGCCGAAGTGGTGTTCGGGCCGAAGTGGGATGTTCGGGCCGAAGTGGTGTTCGGGCCGAAGTGGTGTTCGGGCCGAAGTTCGGTGTTCGGGCCGAGGATGATGTTCGGGCCTAGGTTGAAGTTCGGGCCGAGGCCGGAGTTCGGGCCGAGGTTGAAGTTCGGGCCGAGGTTGAAGTTCGGACCGAAAATGAAGTTCGGGCCGGGAACAGTGAAGTGTTAGGGCCGAACTTGTTCTTGGCAGTGACGAACGAACCAGCTATTTTGGTTACTCGTGGGCGAGAAACGGACACCCGAGCTGAAAGTTTTAAATGTTTTAGTATAGCACCTTTTGTCACACAATTTTGGATATTGAAGAGTTCGGGCCGAAGTGGGATGTTCTGGCCGAAGTGGGATGTTCGGGCCGAAGTAGTGTTCGGGCCGAAGTGGTGTTCGGGCTGAAGTGGTGTTCGGGCCGAAGTTCAGTGTTCGGGCCGAGGATGATGTTCGGGCCGAGGTTGAAGCTCGGGCCGAGTTCGGAGTTCGGGGCGAGGTTGAAGTTCGGGCCGAGGTTGAAGTTCGTGCCGAAAATGAAGTTCGGGCCGGGAACAGTGAAGAGTTCGGGACGAACTTGTTCTTGGCAGTGATGAACGAACCATCTATTTTGGTTACTCGTGGGCGTGAAACGGACACCCGAGCTGAAAGTTATGAATGTTTTAGTATAGCACCTTTTGTCACACAATCTTGGATATTGAAGAGTTCGGGCCAAAGAGGGATGTTCGGGCCGAAGTGGTGTTCGGGCCGAAGTGGGATGTTCGGGCCGAAGTGGTGTTCTGGCCGAAGTGGTGTTCGGGCCGAAGTTCGGTGTTCGGGCCGAGGATGATGTTCGGGCCGAGGTTGAAGTTCGGGCTGAGGTTGAAGTTCGGGCCGGGAACAGTGAAGAGTTCGGGCCGAACTTGTTCTTGGCAGTGACGAACGAACCAGCTATTTTTGTTACTCGTGGGCGTGAAACGGACACCCGAGCTGAAAGTTATTAATGTTTTAGTATAGCACCTTTTGTCACGCAATCTTGGATATTGAAGAGTTCGGGGCCGAAGAGGGATGTTCGGGCCGAAGTGGTGTTCGGGCCGAAGTGGGATGTTCTTGCCGAAGTGGTGTTCGGGCCGAAGTGGTGTTCGGGCCGAAGTTCGGTGCTCGGGCCGAGGATGAAGTTCGGGCCGAGGTTGAAGTTCGGGCCGAGGTCGGAGTTCGGGCCGAGGTTGAAGTTCGGGCCGAAAATGAAGTTCGGGCCGGGAACAGTGAAGAGTTCGGGCCGAACTTGTTCTTGGCAGTGACGAACGAACAAGCTATTTTGGTTACTCGTGGGCGTGAAACGGACACCCGAGCTGAAAGTTAAGAATGTTTTAGTATAGCACGTTTTGTCATACAATCTTGGATATTGAAGAGTTCGGGCCGAAGAGGGATGTTCGGGCCGAAGTGGTGTTCGGGCCGAAGTGGGATGTTCGGGCCGAAGTGGTGTTCGGGCCGAAGTGGTGTTCGGGCCGAAGTTCGGTGTTCGCGCCGAGGATGATGTTCGGGCAGAGGTTGAAGTTCGGGCCGAGGTCGGAGTTCAGGACGAGGTTGAAGTTCGGGCCGAGGTTGAAGTTCGTGCCGAAAATGAAGTTCGGGCCGGGAACAGTGAAGAGTTCGGGACGAACTTGTTCTTGGCAGTGACGAACGAACCATCTATTTTGGTTACTCGTGGGCGTGAAACGGACACCCGAGCTGAAAGTCATGAATGTTTTAGTATAGCACCTTTTGTCACACAATCTTGGATATTGAAGAGTTCAGGCCGAAGAGGGATGTTCGGGCTGAAGTGGTGTTCGGGCCGAAGTGGGATGTTTGGGCCGAAGTGGTGTTCGGGCCGAAGTGGTGTTCGGGCCGAAGTTCGGTGTTCGGGCCGAGGATGATGTTCGGGCCGAGGATGATGTTCGGGCCGAGGTTGAAGTTCGGGCCGAGGTCGGAGTTCGGGCCGAGGTTGAAGTTCGGGCCGAAAATGAAGTTCGGGCCGGGAACAGTGAAGTGTTTGGGCCGAACTTGTTCTTGGCAGTGACGAACGAACCAGCTATTTTGGTTACTCGTGGGCGAGAAACGGACAACCGAGCTGAAAGTTATGAATGTTTTAGTATAGCACCTTTTGTCACACAATTTTGGATATTGAAGAGTTCGGGCCGAAGTGGGATGTTCTGGCCGAAGTGGGATGTTCGGGCCGAAGTGGTGTTCGGGCCGAAGTGGTGTTCGGGCCGAAGTTCGGTGTTTGGGCCGAGGATGATGTTCGGGCCGAGGTTGAAGTTCGGGCCGAGGTCGGAGTTCAGGACGAGGTTGAAGTTCGGGCCGAGGTTGAAGTTCGTGCCGAAAATGAAGTTCGGCCGAAAATGAAGTTCGGGCCGGGAACAGTGAAGTGTTCGGGCCGAACATGTTCTTGGCAGTGACGAACGAACCCGCTATTTTGGTTACTCGTGGGCGAGAAACGGACACCCGAGCTGAAAGTTATGAATGTTTTAGTATAGCACCTTTTGTCACACAATCTTGGATATTGAAGAGTTCGGGCCGAAGTGGGATGTTCTGGCCGAAGTGGGATGTTCGGGCCGAAGTGGTGTTCGGGCCGAAGTGGTGTTCGGGCCGAAGTTCGGTGTTCGGGCCGAGGATGATGTTCGGGCCGAGGTTGAAGTTCGGGCCGAGGTCGGAGTTCAGGACGTGGTTGAAGTTCGGGCCGAGGTTGAAGTTCGTGCCGAAAATGAAGTTCGATCCGGGAACAGTGAAGAGTTCGGGACGAACTTGTTCTTGGCAGTGACGAACGAACCATCTATTTTGGTTACTCGTGGGCGTGAAACGGACACCCGAGCTGAAAGTTATGAATGTTTTAGTATAGCACCTTTTGTCACACAATCTTGGATATTGAAGAGTTCAGGCCGAAGAGGGATGTTCGGGCCGAAGTGGTGTTCGGGCCGAAGTGGGATGTTCGGGCCGAAGTGGTGTTCGGGCCGAAGTTCGGTGTTCGGGCCGAGGATGATGTTCGGGCCGAGGTTGAAGTTCGGGCCGAGGCCGGAGTTCGGGCCGAGGTTGAAGTTCGGGCCGAAAATGAAGTTCGGGCCGGGAACAGTGAAGTGTTCGGGCCGAACTTGTTCTTGGCAATGACGAACGAACCAGCTATTTTGGTTACTCGTGGGCGAGAAACGGACACCCGAGCTGAAAGTTTTGAATGTTTTAGTATAGCACCTTTTGTCACACAATTTTGGATATTGAAGAGTTCGGGCCGAAGTGGGATGTTCTGGCCGAAGTGGGATGTTCGGGCCGAAGTGGTGTTCGGGCCGAAGTGGTGTTCGGGCTGAAGTGGTGTTCGGGCTGAAGTTCGGTGTTCGGGCCGAGGATGATGTTCGGGCCGAGGTTGAAGTTCGGGCCGAGTTCGGAGTTCGGGGCGAGGTTGAAGTTCGGGCCGAGGTTGAAGTTCGTGCCGAAAATGAAGTTCGGGCCGGGAACAGTGAAGAGTTCGGGACGAACTTGTTCTTGGCTATG
Source organism: Calendula officinalis (assembly GCA_963853835.1). Lineage (NCBI taxonomy): Eukaryota > Viridiplantae > Streptophyta > Magnoliopsida > Asterales > Asteraceae > Calendula > Calendula officinalis. The sequence continues at coordinate 19,735,867 of OY970828.1, read as the reverse complement.
ACGAACGAACCATCTATTTTGGTTACTCGTGGGCGTGAAACGGACACCCGAGCTGAAAGTTATGAATGTTTTAGTATAGCACCTTTTGTCTCACAATCTTGGATATTGAAGAGTTCGGGCCAAAGAGGGATGTTCGGGCCGAAGTGGTGTTCGGGCCGAAGTGGGATGTTCGGGCCGAAGTGGTGTTCTGGCCGAAGTGGTGTTCGGGCCGAAGTTCGGTGTTCGGGCCGAGGATGATGTTCGGGCCGAGGTTGAAGTTCGGGCCGAGGTTGAAGTTCGGGCCGGGAACAGTGAAGAGTTCGGGCCGAACTTGTTCTTGGCAGTGACGAACGAACCAGCTATTTTTGTTACTCGTGGGCGTGAAACGGACACCCGAGCTGAAAGTTATTAATGTTTTAGTATAGCACCTTTTGTCACGCAATCTTGGATATTGAAGAGTTCGGGGCCGAAGAGGGATGTTCGGGCCGAAGTGGTGTTCGGGCCGAAGTGGGATGTTCTTGCTGAAGTGGTGTTCGGGCCGAAGTGGTGTTCGGGCTGAAGTTCGGTGCTCGGGCCGAGGATGAAGTTCGGGCCGAGGTTGAAGTTCGGGCCGAGGTCGGAGTTCGGGCCGAGGTTGAAGTTCGGGCCGAAAATGAAGTTCGGGCCGGGAACAGTGAAGAGTTCGGGCCGAACTTGTTCTTGGCAGTGACGAACGAACAAGCTATTTTGGTTACTCGTGGGCGTGAAACGGACACCCGAGCTGAAAGTTAAGAATGTTTTAGTATAGCACGTTTTGTCATACAATCTTGGATATTGAAGAGTTCGGGCCGAAGAGGGATGTTCGGGCCGAAGTGGTGTTCGGGCCGAAGTGGGATGTTCGGGCCGAAGTGGTGTTCGGGCCGAAGTGGTGTTCGGGCCGAAGTTCGGTGTTCGCGCCGAGGATGATGTTCGGGCAGAGGTTGAAGTTCGGGCCGAGGTCGGAGTTCAGGACGAGGTTGAAGTTCGGGCCGAGGTTGAAGTTCGTGCCGAAAATGAAGTTCGGGCCGGGAACAGTGAAGAGTTCGGGACGAACTTGTTCTTGGCAGTGACGAACGAACCATCTATTTTGGTTACTCGTGGGCGTGAAACGGGCACCCGAGCTGAAAGTTATGAATGTTTTAGTATAGCACCTTTTGTCACACAATTTTGGATATTGAAGAGTTCGGGCCGAAGTGGGATGTTCTGGCCGAAGTGGGATGTTCGGGCCGAAGTGGTGTTCGGGCCGAAGTGGTGTTCGGGCCGAAGTGGTGTTCGGGCCGAAGTGGTGTTCCGGCCGAAGTGGTGTTCGGGCCGAAGTTCGGTGTTCGGGCCGAGGATGATGTTCGGGCCGAGGTTGAAGTTCGGGCCGAGTTCGGAGTTCGGGACGAGGTTGAAGTTCGGGCCGAGGTTGAAGTTCGTGCCGAAAATGAAGTTCGGGCCGGGAACAGTGAAGAGTTCGGGACGAACTTGTTCTTGGCAGTGACGAACGAACCATCTATTTTGGTTACTCGTGGGCGTGAAACGGACACCCGAGCTGAAAGTTATGAATGTTTTAGTATAGCACCTTTTGTCACACAATCTTGGATATTGAAGAGTTCGGGCCGAAGAGGGATGTTCGGGCCGAAGTGGTGTTCGGGCCGAAGTGGGATGTTCGGGCCGAAGTGGTGTTCTGGCCGAAGTGGTGTTCGGGCCGAAGTTCGGTGTTCGGGCCGAGGATGATGTTCGGGCCGAGGTTGAAGTTCGGGCCGAGGTTGAAGTTCGGGCCGGGAACAGTGAAGAGTTCGGGCCGAACTTGTTCTTGGCAGTGACGAACGAACCAGCTATTTTTGTTACTCGTGGGCGTGAAACGGACACCCGAGCTGAAAGTTATTAATGTTTTAGTATAGCACCTTTTGTCACGCAATCTTGGATATTGAAGAGTTCGGGGCCGAAGAGGGATGTTCGGGCTGAAGTGGTGTTCGGGCCGAAGTGGGATGTTCGGGCCGAAGTGGTGTTCGGGCCGAAGTGGTGTTCGGGCCGAAGTTCGGTGTTCGGGCCGAGGATGATGTTCGGGCCGAGGATGATGTTCGGGCCGAGGTTGAAGTTCGGGCCGAGGTCGGAGTTCGGGCCGAAGTTGAAGTTCGGGCCGAAAATGAAGTTCGGGCCGGGAATAGTGAAGTGTTTGGGCCGAACTTGTTCTTGGCAGTGACGAACGAACCAGCTATTTTGGTTACTCGTGGGCGAGAAACGGACACCCGAGCTGAAAGTTATGAATGTTTTAGTATAGCACCTTTTGTCACACAATTTTAGATATTGAAGAGTTCGGGCCGAAGTGTGATGTTCTGGCCGAAGTGGGATGTTCGGGCCGAAGTGGTGTTCGGGCCGAAGTGGTGTTCGGGCCGAAGTGGTGTTCGGGCCGAAGTGGTGTTCGGGCCGAAGTTCGGTGTTCGGGCCGAGGATGATGTTCGGGCCGAGGTTGAAGTTCGGGCCGAGTTCGGAGTTCGGGACGAGGTTGAAGTTCGGGCCGAGGTTGAAGTTCGTGCCGAAAATGAAGTTCGGGCGGGGAACAGTGAAGAGTTCGGGACGAACTTGTTCTTGGCAGTGACGAACGAACCATCTATTTTGGTTACTCGTGGGCGTGAAACGGACACCCGAGCTGAAAGTTATGAATGTTTTTGTATAGCACCTTTTGTCACACAATCTTGGATATTGAAGAGTTCGGGCCGAAGTGGAGTTCGGGCCGAAGTGGGATGTTCGGGCCGAAGTGGTGTTCTGGCCGAAGTGGTGTTCGGGCCGAAGTTCGGTGTTCGGACCGAGGATGATGTTCGGGCCGAGGTTGAAGTTCGGGCCGGGAACAGTGAAGAGTTCGGGCCGAACTTGTTCTTGGCAGTGACGAACGAACCAGCTATTTTTGTTACTCGTGGGCGTGAAACGGACACCCGAGCTGAAAGTTATGAATGTTTTAGTATAGCACCTTTTGTCACGCAATCTTGGATATTGAAGAGTTCGGGCCGAAGAGGGATGTTCGGGCCGAAGTGGTGTTCGGGCCGAAGTGGGATGTTCTTGCCGAAGTGGTGTTCGGGCCGAAGTGGTGTTCGGGCCGAAGTGGTGTTCGGGCCGAAGTTCGGTGCTCGGGCCGAGGATGAAGTTCGGGCCGAGGTTGAAGTTCGGGCCGAGGTCGGAGTTCGGGCCGAGGTTGAAGTTCGGGCCGAAAATGAAGTTCGGGCCGGGAACAGTGAAGAGTTCGGGCCGAACTTGTTCTTGGCAGTGACGAACGAACAAGTTATTTTGGTTACTCGTGGGCGTGAAACGGACACCCGAGCTGAAAGTTAAGAATGTTTTAGTATAGCACCTTTTGTCACACAATCTTGGATATTGAAGAGTTCGGGCCGAAGAGGGATGTTCGGGCCGAAGTGGTGTTCGGGCCGAAGTGGTGTTCGGGCCGAAGTTCGGTGTTCGGGCCGAGGATGATGTTCGGGCCGAGGTTGAAGTTCGGGCCGAGGTCGGAGTTCGGGCCGAGGTTGAAGTTCGGGCCGAGGTTGAAGTTCGGGCCGAAAATGAAGTTCGGGCCGGGAACAGTGAAGAGTTCGGGCCGAACTTGTTCTTGGGAGTGACGAACGAACCAGCTATTTTGGTTACTCGTGGGCGTGAAACGGACACCCGAGCTGAAAGTTATGAATGTTTTAGTATAGCACCTTTTGTCACACAATCTTTGATATTGAAGAGTTCGGGCCGAAGAGGGATGTTCGGGCCGAAGTGGTGTTCGGGCCGAAGTGGTGTTCGGGCCGAAGTTCGGTGTTCGGGCCGAGGATGATGTTCGGGCCGAGGTTGAAGTTCGGGCCGAGGTCGGAGTTCGGGCCGAGGTTGAAGTTCGGGCTGAGGTTGAAGTTCGGGCCGAAAATGAAGTTCGGGCCGGGAACAGTGAAGAGTTCGGTCCGAACTTGTTCTTGGCAGTGACGAACGAACCAGCTATTTTGGTTACTCGTGGGCGTGAGACGGACACCCGAGCTGAAAGTTAAGAATGTTTTAGTATAGCACCTTTTGTCACACAATCTTGGATATTGAAGAGTTCGGGCCGAAGAGGGATGTTCGGGCTGAAGTGGTGTTCGGGCCGAAGTGGGACGTTTGGGCCGAAGTGGTGTTCGGGCCGAAGTTCGGTGTTCGGGCCGAGGATGATGTTCGGGCCGAGGTTGAAGTTCGGGCCGAAAATGAATTTCGGGCCGGGAACAGTGAAGAGTTCGGGCCGAACTTGTTCTTGGCTGTGACGAACGAACAAGCTATTTTGGTTACTCGTGGGCGTGAAACGGACACCCGAGCTGAAAGTTAAGAATGTTTTAGTATAGCACCTTTTGTCACACAATCTTGGATATTGAAGAGTTCGGGCCGAAGAGGGATGTTCGGGCCGAAGTGGTGTTCGGGCCGAAGTTCGGTGCTCGGGCCGAGGATGAAGTTCGGGCCGAGGTTGAAGTTCGGGCCGAGGTCGGAGTTCGGGCCGAGGTTGAAGTTCGGGCCGAGGTTGAAGTTCGGGCCGGGAACAGTGAAGTGTTTGGGCCGAACTTGTTCTTGGCAGTGACGAACGAACCAGCTATTTTGGTTACTCGTGGGCGAGAAACGGACACCCGAGCTGAAAGTTTTGAATGTTTTAGTATAGCACCTTTTGTCACACAATTTTGGATATTGAAGAGTTCGGGCCGAAGTGGGATGTTCTGGCCGAAGTGGGATGTTCGGGCCGAAGTGGTGTTCGGGCCGAAGTGGTGTTCGGGCCGAAGTGGTGTTCGGGCCGAAGTGGGATGTTCGGGCCGAAGTGGTGTTCGGGCCGAAGTGGTGTTCGGGCCGAAGTTCGGTGCTCGGGCCGAGGATGAAGTTCGGGCCGAGGTTGAAGTTCGGGCCGAGGTCGGAGTTCGGGCCGAGGTTGAAGTTCGGGCCGAGGTTGAAGTTCGGGCCGAAAATGAAGTTCGGGCCGGGAACAGTGAAGTGTTTGGGCTGAACTTGTTCTAGCAGTGACGAACGAACCAGCTATTTTGGTTACCCGTGGGCGTGAGACGGACACCCGAGCTGAAAGTTAAGAATGTTTTAGTATAGCACCTTTTGTCACACAATCTTGGATATTGAAGAGTTCGGGCCGAAGAGGGATGTTCGGGCTGAAGTGGTGTTCGGGCCGAAGTGGGACGTTCGGGCCGAAGTGGTGTTCGGGCCGAAGTTCGGTGTTCGGGCCGAGGATGATGTTCGGGCCGAGGTTGAAGTTCGGGCCGAAAATGAAGTTCGGGCCGGGAACAGTGAAGAGTTCGGGCCGAACTTGTTCTTGGCAGTGACGAACGAACCATCTATTTTGGTTACTCGTGGGCGTGAAACGGACACCCGAGCTGAAAGTTGTGAATGTTTTAGTATAGCACCTTTTGTCACACAATCTTGGATATTGAAGAGTTCGGGCCGAAGAGGGATGTTCGGGCCGAAGTGGAGTTCGGGCCGAAGTGGGATGTTCGGGCCGAAGTGGTGTTCTGGCCGAAGTGGTGTTCGGGCCGAAGTTCGGTGTTCGGACCGAGGATGATGTTCGGGCCGAGGTTGAAGTTCGGGCCGAGGTTGAAGTTCGGGGCGGGAACAGTGAAGAGTTCGGGCCGAACTTGTTCTTGGCAGTGACGAACGAACCAGCTATTTTTGTTACTCGTGGGCGTGAAACGGACACCCGAGCTGAAAGTTATTAATGTTTTAGTATAGCACCTTTTGTCACGCAATCTTGGATATTGAAGAGTTCGGGGCCGAAGAGGGATGTTCGGGCTGAAGTGGTGTTCGGGCCGAAGTGGGATGTTCGGGCCGAAGTGGTGTTCGGGCCGAAGTTCGGTGTTCGGGCCGAGGATGATGTTCGGGCCGAGGATGATGTTCGGGCCGAGGTTGAAGTTCGGGCCGAGGTCGGAGTTCGGGCCGAGGTTGAAGTTCGGGCCGAAAATGAAGTTCGGGCCGGGAACAGTGAAGTGTTTGGGCCGAACTTGTTCTTGGCAGTGACGAACGAACCAGCTATTTTGGTTACTCGTGGGCGAGAAACGGACACCCGAGCTGAAAGTTATGAATGTTTTAGTATAGCACCTTTTGTCACACAATTTTGGATATTGAAGAGTTCGGGCCGAAGTGGGATGTTCTGGCCGAAGTGGGATGTTCGGGCCGAAGTGGTGTTCGGGCCGAAGTGGTGTTCGGGCCGAAGTGGTGTTCGGGCCGAAGTGGTGTTCGGGCCGAAGTTCGGTGTTCGGGCTGAGGATGATGTTCGGGCCGAGGTTGAAGTTCGGGCCGAGTTCGGAGTTCGGGACGAGGTTGAAGTTCGGGCCGAGGTTGAAGTTCGTGCCGAAAATGAAGTTCGGGCCGGGAACAGTGAAGAGTTCGGGACGAACTTGTTCTTGGCAGTGACGAACGAACCATCTATTTTGGTTACTCGTGGGCGTGAAACGGACACCCGAGCTGAAAGTTATGAATGTTTTAGTATAGCACCTTTTGTCACACAATCTTGGATATTGAAGAGTTCGGGCCGAAGAGGGATGTTCGGGCCGAAGTGGAGTTCGGGCCGAAGTGGGATGTTCGGGCCGAAGTGGTGTTCTGGCCGAAGTGGTGTTCGGGCCGAAGTTCGGTGTTCGGACCGAGGATGATGTTCGGGCCGAGGTTGAAGTTCGGGCCGGGAACAGTGAAGAGTTCGGGCCGAACTTGTTCTTGGCAGTGACGAACGAACCAGCTATTTTTGTTACTCGTGGGCGTGAAACGGACACCCGAGCTGAAAGTTATGAATGTTTTAGTATAGCACCTTTTGTCACACAATCTTGGATATTGAAGAGTTCGGGCCGAAGAGGGATGTTCGGGCCGAAGTGGAGTTCGGGCCGAAGTGGGATGTTCGGGCCGAAGTGGTGTTCTGGCCGAAGTGGTGTTCGGGCCGAAGTTCGGTGTTCGGACCGAGGATGATGTTCGACCGAGGTTGAAGTTCGGGCCGAGGTTGAAGTTCGGGCCGGGAACAGTGAAGAGTTCGGGCCGAACTTGTTCTTGGCAGTGACGAACGAACCAGCTATTTTTGTTACTCGTGGGCGTGAAACGGACACCTGAGCTGAAAGTTATTAATGTTTTAGTATAGCACCTTTTGTCACGCAATCTTGGATATTGAAGAGTTCGGGGCCGAAGAGGGATGTTCGGGCTGAAGTGGTGTTCGGGCCGAAATGGGATGTTCGGGCCGAAGTGGTGTTCGGGCCGAAGTGGGATGTTCGGGCCGAAGTGGTGTTCGGGCCGAAGTGGTGTTCGGGCCGAAGTTCGGTGCTCGGGCCGAGGATGAAGTTCGGGCCGAGGTTGAAGTTCGGGCCGAGGTCGGAGTTCGGGCCGAGGTTGAAGTTCGGGCCGAGGTTGAAGTTCGGGCCGAAAATGAAGTTCGGGCCGGGAACAGTGAAGTGCTTGGGCCGAACTTGTTCTAGCAGTGACGAACGAACCAGCTATTTTGGTTACTCGTGGGCGTGAGACGGACACCCGAGCTGAAAGTTAAGAATGTTTTAGTATAGCACCTTTTGTCACACAATCTTGGATATTGAAGAGTTCGGGCAGAAGAGGGATGTTCGGGCTGAAGTGGTGTTCGGGCCGAAGTGGGACGTTCGGGCCGAAGTGGTGTTCGGGCCGAAGTTCGGTGTTCGGGCCGAGGATGATGTTCGGGCCGAGGTTGAAGTTCGGGCCGAAAATGAAGTTCGGGCCGGGAACAGTGAAGAGTTCGGGCCGAACTTGTTCTTGGCAGTGACGAACGAACCATCTATTTTGGTTACTCGTGGGCGTGAAACGGACACCCGAGCTGAAAGTTATGAATGTTTTAGTATAGCACCTTTTGTCACACAATCTTGGATATTGAAGAGTTCGGGCCGAAGAGGGATGTTCGGGCCGAAGTGGAGTTCGGGCCGAAGTGGGATGTTCGGGCCGAAGTGGTGTTCTGGCCGAAGTGGTGTTCGGGCCGAAGTTCGGTGTTCGGACCGAGGATGATGTTCGGGACGAGGTTGAAGTTCGGGCCGAGGTTGAAGTTCGGGCCGGGAACAGTGAAGAGTTCGGGCCGAACTTGTTCTTGCCAGTGACGAACGAACCAGCTATTTTTGTTACTCGTGGGCGTGAAACGGACACCCGAGCTGAAAGTTATTAATGTTTTAGTATAGCACCTTTTGTCACGCAATCTTGGATATTGAAGAGTTCGGGGCCGAAGAGGGATGTTCGGGCTGAAGTGGTGTTCGGGCCGAAGTGGGATGTTCGGGCCGAAGTGGTGTTCGGGCCGAAGTTCGGTGTTCGGGCCGAGGATGATGTTCGGGCCGAGGATGATGTTCGGGCCGAGGTTGAAGTTCGGGCCGAGGTCGGAGTTCGGGCCGAGGTTGAAGTTCGGGCCGAAAATGAAGTTCGGGCCGGGAACAGTGAAGTGTTTGGGCCGAACTTGTTCTTGGCAGTGACGAACGAACCAGCTATTTTGGTTACTCGTGGGCGAGAAACGGACACCCGAGCTGAAAGTTATGAATGTTTTAGTATAGCACCTTTTGTCACACAATTTTGGATATTGAAGAGTTCGGGCCGAAGTGGGATGTTCTGGCCGAAGTGGGATGTTCGGGCCGAAGTGGTGTTCGGGCCGAAGTGGTGTTCGGGCCGAAGTGGTGTTCGGGCCGAAGTGGTGTTCGGGCCGAAGTGGTGTTCGGGCCGAAGTTCGGTGTTCGGGCTGAGGATGATGTTCGGGCCGAGGTTGAAGTTCGGGCCGAGTTCGGAGTTCGGGACGAGGTTGAAGTTCGGGCCGAGGTTGAAGTTCGTGCCGAAAATGAAGTTCGGGCCGGGAACAGTGAAGAGTTCGGGACGAACTTGTTCTTGGCAGTGACGAACGAACCATCTATTTTGGTTACTCGTGGGCGTGAAACGGACACCCGAGCTGAAAGTTATGAATGTTTTAGTATAGCACCTTTTGTCACACAATCTTGGATATTGAAGAGTTCAGGCCGAAGAGGGATGTTCGGGCCGAAGTGGAGTTCGGGCCGAAGTGGGATGTTCGGGCCGAAGTGGTGTTCTGGCCGAAGTGGTGTTCGGGCCGAAGTTCGGTGTTCGGACCGAGGATGATGTTCGGGCCGAGGTTGAAGTTCGGGCCAAGGGTTAAGTTCGGGCCGGGAACAGTGAAGAGTTCGGGCCGAACTTGTTCTTGGCAGTGACGAACGAACCAGCTATTTTTGTTACTCGTGGGCGTGAAACGGACACCCGAGCTGAAAGTTATGAATGTTTTAGTATAGCACCTTTTGTCACACAATCTTGGATATTGAAGAGTTCGGGCCGAAGAGGGATGTTCGGGCCGAAGTGGAGTTCGGGCCGAAGTGGGATGTTCGGGCCGAAGTGGTGTTCTGGCCGAAGTGGTGTTCGGGCCGAAGTTCGGTGTTCGGACCGAGGATGATGTTCGGGCCGAGGTTGAAGTTCGGGCCGAGGTTGAAGTTCGGGCCGGGAACAGTGAAGAGTTCGGGCCGAACTTGTTCTTGGCAGTGACGAACGAACCAGCTATTTTTGTTACTCGTGGGCGTGAAACGGACACCCGAGCTGAAAGTTATTAATGTTTTAGTATAGCACCTTTTGTCACGCAATCTTGGATATTGAAGAGTTCGGGGCCGAAGAGGGATGTTCGGGCTGAAGTGGTGTTCGGGCCGAAGTGGGATGTTCGGGCCGAAGTGGTGTTCGGGCCGAAGTGGGATGTTCGGGCCGAAGTGGTGTTCGGGCCGAAGTGGTGTTCGGGCCGAAGTTCGGTGCTCGGGCCGAGGATGAAGTTCGGGCCGAGGTTGAAGTTCGGGCCGAGGTCGGAGTTCGGGCCGAGGTTGAAGTTCGGGCCGAGGTTGAAGTTCGGGCCGAAAATGAAGTTCGGGCCGGGAACAGTGAAGTGTTTGGGCCGAACTTGTTCTAGCAGTGACGAACGAACCAGCTATTTTGGTTACTCGTGGGCGTGAGACGGACACCCGAGCTGAAAGTTAAGAATGTTTTAGTATAGCACCTTTTGTCACACAATCTTGGATATTGAAGAGTTCGGGCAGAAGAGGGATGTTCGGGCTGAAGTGGTGTTCGGGCCGAAGTGGGACGTTCGGGCCGAAGTGGTGTTCGGGCCGAAGTTCGGTGTTCGGGCCGAGGATGATGTTCGGGCCGAGGTTGAAGTTCGGGCCGAAAATGAAGTTCGGGCCGGGAACAGTGAAGAGTTCGGGCCGAACTTGTTCTTGGCAGTGACGAACGAACCAGCTATTTTTGTTACTCGTGGGCGTGAAACGGACACCCGAGCTGAAAGTTATGAATGTTTTAGTATAGCACCTTTTGTCACACAATCTTGGATATTGAAGAGTTCGGGCCGAAGAGGGATGTTCGGGCCGAAGTGGAGTTCGGGCCGAAGTGGGATGTTCGGGCCGAAGTGGTGTTCTGGCCGAAGTGGTGTTCGGGCCGAAGTTCGGTGTTCGGACCGAGGATGATGTTCGGGACGAGGTTGAAGTTCGGGCCGAGGTTGAAGTTCGGGCCGGGAACAGTGAAGAGTTCGGGCCGAACTTGTTCTTGGCAGTGACGAACGAACCAGCTATTTTTGTTACTCGTGGGCGTGAAACGGACACCCGAGCTGAAAGTTATTAATGTTTTAGTATAGCACCTTTTGTCACGCAATCTTGGATATTGAAGAGTTCGGGGCCGAAGAGGGATGTTCGGGCTGAAGTGGTGTTCGGGCCGAAGTGGGATGTTCGGGCCGAAGTGGTGTTCGGGCCGAAGTTCGTGGTTCGGGCCGAGGATGATGTTCGGGCCGAGGATGATGTTCGGGCCGAGGTTGAAGTTCGGGCCGAGGTCGGAGTTCGGGCCGAGGTTGAAGTTCGGGCCGAAAATGAAGTTCGGGCCGGGAACAGTGAAGTGTTTGGGCCGAACTTGTTCTTGGCAGTGACGAACGAACCAGCTATTTTGGTTACTCGTGGGCGAGAAACGGACACCCGAGCTGAAAGTTATGAATGTTTTAGTATAGCACCTTTTGTCACACAATTTTGGATATTGAAGAGTTCGGGCCGAAGTGGGATGTTCTGGCCGAAGTGGGATGTTCGGGCCGAAGTGGTGTTCGGGCCGAAGTGGTGTTCGGGCCGAAGTGGTGTTCGGGCCGAAGTGGTGTTCGGGCCGAAGTGGTGTTCGGGCCGAAGTTCGGTGTTCGGGCTGAGGATGATGTTCGGGCCGAGGTTGAAGTTCGGGCCGAGTTCGGAGTTCGGGACGAGGTTGAAGTTCGGGCCGAGGTTGAAGTTCGTGCCGAAAATGAAGTTCGGGCCGGGAACAGTGAAGAGTTCGGGACGAACTTGTTCTTGGCAGTGACGAACGAACCATCTATTTTGGTTACTCGTGGGCGTGAAACGGACACCCGAGCTGAAAGTTATGAATGTTTTAGTATAGCACCTTTTGTCACACAATCTTGGATATTGAAGAGTTCGGGCCGAAGAGGGATGTTCGGGCCGAAGTGGAGTTCGGGCCGAAGTGGGATGTTCGGGCCGAAGTGGTGTTCTGGCCGAAGTGGTGTTCGGGCCGAAGTTCGGTGTTCGGACCGAGGATGATGTTCGGGCCGAGGTTGAAGTTCGGGCCAAGGTTGAAGTTCGGGCCGGGAACAGTGAAGAGTTCGGGCCGAACTTGTTCTTGGCAGTGACGAACGAACCAGCTATTTTTGTTACTCGTGGGCGTGAAACGGACACCCGAGCTGAAAGTTATGAATGTTTTAGTATAGCACCTTTTGTCACACAATCTTGGATATTGAAGAGTTCGGGCCGAAGAGGGATGTTCGGGCCGAAGTGGAGTTCGGGCCGAAGTGGGATGTTCGGGCCGAAGTGGTGTTCTGGCCGAAGTGGTGTTCGGGCCGAAGTTCGGTGTTCGGACCGAGGATGATGTTCGGGCCGAGGTTGAAGTTCGGGCCGAGGTTGAAGTTCGGGCCGGGAACAGTGAAGAGTTCGGGCCGAACTTGTTCTTGGCAGTGACGAACGAACCAGCTATTTTTGTTACTCGTGGGCGTGAAACGGACACCCGAGCTGAAAGTTATTAATGTTTTAGTATAGCACCTTTTGTCACGCAATCTTGGATATTGAAGAGTTCGGGGCCGAAGAGGGATGATCGGGCTGAAGTGGTGTTCGGGCCGAAGTGGGATGTTCGGGCCGAAGTGGTGTTCGGGCCGAAGTGGTGTTCGGGCCGAAGTTCGGTGTTCGGGCCGAGGATGATGTTCGGGCCGAGGACGATGTTCGGGCCGAGGTTGAAGTTCGGGCCGAGGTCGGAGTTCGGGCCGAGGTTGAAGTTCGGGCCGAAAATGAAGTTCGGGCCGGGAACAGTGAAGTGTTTGGGCCGAACTTGTTCTTGGCAGTGACGAACGAACCAGCTATTTTGGTTACTCGTGGGCGAGAAACGGACACCCGAGCTGAAAGTTATGAATGTTTTAGTATAGCACCTTTTGTCACACAATTTTGGATATTGAAGAGTTCGGGCCGAAGTGGGATGTTCTGGCCGAAGTGGGATGTTCGGGCCGAAGTGGTGTTCGGGCCGAAGTGGTGTTCGGGCCGAAGTGGTGTTCGGGCCGAAGTGGTGTTCGGGCCGAAGTGGTGTTCGGGCCGAAGTTCGGTGTTCGGGCCGAGGATGATGTTCGGGCCGAGGTTGAAGTTCGGGCCGAGTTCGGAGTTCGGGACGAGGTTGAAGTTCGGGCCGAGGTTGAAGTTCGTGCCGAAAATGAAGTTCGGGCCGGGAACAGTGAAGAGTTCGGGACGAACTTGTTCTTGGCAGTGACGAACGAACCATCTATTTTGGTTACTCGTGGGCGTGAAACGGACACCCGAGCTGAAAGTTATGAATGTTTTAGTATAGCACCTTTTGTCACACAATCTTGGATATTGAAGAGTTCGGGCCGAAGAGGGATGTTCGGGCCGAAGTGGAGTTCGGGCCGAAGTGGGATGTTCGGGCCGAAGTGGTGTTCTGGCCGAAGTGGTGTTCGGGCCGAAGTTCGGTGTTCGGACCGAGGATGATGTTCGGGCCGAGGTTGAAGTTCGGGCCGAGGTTGAAGTTCGGGCCGGGAACAGTGAAGAGTTCGGGCCGAACTTGTTCTTGGCAGTGACGAACGAACCAGCTATTTTTGTTACTCGTGGGCGTGAAACGGACACCCGAGCTGAAAGTTATGAATGTTTTAGTATAGCACCTTTTGTCACGCAATCTTGGATATTGAAGAGTTCGGGCCGAAGAGGGATGTTCGGGCCGAAGTGGTGTTCGGGCCAAAGTGGGATGTTCTTGCCGAAGTGGTGTTCGGGCCGAAGTTCGGTGCTCGGGCCGAGGATGAAGTTCAGGCCGAGGTTGAAGTTCGGGCCGAGGTCGGAGTTCGGGCCGAGGTTGAAGTTCGGGCCGAAAATGAAGTTCGGGCCGGGAACAGTGAAGAGTTCGGGCCGAACTTGTTCTTGGCAGTGACGAACGAACAAGTTTTTTTGGTTACTCGTGGGCGTGAAATGGACACCCGAGCTGAAAGTTAATAATGTTTTAGTATAGCACCTTTTGTCACACAATCTTGGATATTGAAGAGTTCGGGTCGAAGAGGGATGTTCGGGCCGAAGTGGTGTTCGGGCCGAAGTGGTGTTCGGGCCGAAGTTCGGTGTTCGGGCCGAGGATGATGTTCGGGCCGAGGTTGAAGTTCGGGCCGAGGTCGGAGTTCGGGCCGAGGTTGAAGTTCGGGCCGAGGTTGAAGTTCGGGCCGAAAATGAAGTTCGGGCCGGGAACAGTGAAGAGTTCGGGCCGAACTTGTTCTTGGGAGTGACGAACGAACCAGCTATTTTGGTTACTCGTGGGCGTGAAACGGACACCCGAGCTGAAAGTTATGAATGTTTTAGTATAGCACCTTTTGTCACACAATCTTGGATATTGAAGAGTTCGGGCTGAAGAGGGATGTTCGGGCCGAAGTGGTGTTCGGGCAGAAGTGGTGTTCGGGCCGAAGTTCGGTGTTCGGGCCGAGGATGATGTACGGGCCGAGGTTGAAGTTCGGGCCGAGGTCGGAGTTCGGGCCGAGGTTGATGTTCGGGCCGAGGTTGAAGTTCGGGCCGAAAATGAAGTTCGGGCCGGGAACAGTGAAGAGTTCGGGCCGAACTTGTTCTTGGCAGTGACGAACGAACAAGCTATTTTGGTTACTCGTGGGCGTGAGACGGACACCCGAGCTGAAAGTTAAGAATGTTTTAGTATAGCACCTTTTGTCACACAATCTTGGATATTGAAGAGTTCGGGCCGAAGAGGGATGTTCGGGCCGAAGTGGTGTTCGGGCCGAAGTGGGATGTTCGGGCCGAAGTGGTGTTCGGGCCGAAGTGGTGTTCGGGCTGAAGTTCGGTGCTCGGGCCGAGGATGAAGTTCGGGCCGAGGTTGAAGTTCGGGCCGAGGTCGGAGTTCGGGCCGAGGTTGAAGTTCGGGCCGAGGTTGAAGTTCGGGCCGAAAATGAAGTTCGGGCCGGGAACAGTGAAGTGTTTGGGCCGAACTTGTTCTTGGCAGTGACGAACGAACCAGCTATTTTGGTTACTCGTGGGCGAGAAACGGACACCCGAGCTGAAAGTTATGAATGTTTTAGTATAGCACCTTTTGTCACACAATTTTGGATATTGAAGAGTTCGGGCCGAAGTGGGATGTTCTGGCCGAAGTGGGATGTTCGGGCCGAAGTGCTGTTCGGGCCGAAGTGGTGTTCGGGCCGAAGTGGGATGTTCGGGCCGAAGTGGTGTTCGGGCCGAAGTGGTGTTCGGGCCGAAGTGGTGTTCGGGCCGAAGTTCGGTGCTCGGGCCGAGGATGAAGTTCGGGCCGAGGTTGAAGTTCGGGCCGAGTTCGGAGTTCGGGCCGAGGTTGAAGTTCGGGCCGAGGTTGAAGTTCGGGCCGAAAATGAAGTTCGGGCTGGGAACAGTGAAGTGTTTGGGCCGAACTTGTTCTTGGCAGTGACGAACGAACCAGCTATTTTGGTTACTCGTGGGCGTGAGACGGACACCCGAACTGAAAGTTAAGAATGTTTTAGTATAGCACCTTTTGTCACACAATCTTGGATATTGAAGAGTTCGGGCCGAAGAGGGATGTTCGGGCTGAAGTGGTGTTCGGGCCGAAGTGGGACGTTCGGGCCGAAGTGGTGTTCGGGCCGAAGTTCGGTGTTCGGGCCGAGGATGATGTTCGGGCCGAGGTTGAAGTTCGGGCCGAAAATGAAGTTCGGGCCGGGAACAGTGAAGAGTTCGGGCCGAACTTGTTCTTGGCAGTGACGAACGAACAAGCTATTTTGGTTACTCGTGGGCGTGAAACGGACACCCGAGCTGAAATTTAAGAATGTTTTAGTATAGCACCTTTTGTCACACAATCTTGGATATTGAAGAGTTCGGGCCGAAGAGGGATGTTCGGGCCGAAGTGGTGTTCGGACCGAAGTGGGATGTTCGGGCCGAAGTGGTGTTCGGGCCGAAGTTCGGTGCTCGGGCCGAGGATGAAGTTCGGGCCGAGGTTGAAGTTCGGGCCGAGGTCGGAGTTCGGGCCGAGGTTAAAGTTCGGGCCGAGGTTGAAGTTCGGGCCGAAAATGAAGTTCGGGCCGGGAACAGTGAAGTGTTTGGGCCGAACTTGTTCTTGGCAGTGACGAACGAACCATCTATTTTGGTTACTCGTGGGCGAGAAACGGACACCCGAGCTGAAAGTTATGAATGTTTTAGTATAGCACCTTTTGTCACACAATTTTGGATATTGAAGAGTTCGGGCCGAAGTGGGATGTTCTGGCCGAAGTGGGATGTTCGGGCCGAAGTGGTGTTCGGGCCGAAGTGGTGTTCGGGCCGAAGTGGTGTTCGGGCCGAAGTGGTGTTCGGGCCGAAGTGGTGTTCGGGCCGAAGTTCGGTGTTCGGGCTGAGGATGATGTTCGGGCCGAGGTTGAAGTTCGGGCCGAGTTCGGAGTTCGGGACGAGGTTGAAGTTCGGGCCGAGGTTGAAGTTCGTGCCGAAAATGAAGTTCGGGCCGGGAACAGTGAAGAGTTCGGGACGAACTTGTTCTTGGCAGTGACGAACGAACCATCTATTTTGGTTACTCGTGGGCGTGAAACGGACACCCGAGCTGAAAGTTATGAATGTTTTAGTATAGCACCTTTTGTCACACAATCTTGGATATTGAAGAGTTCGGGCCGAAGAGGGATGTTCGGGCCGAAGTGGAGTTCGGGCCGAAGTGGGATGTTCGGGCCGAAGTGGTGTTCTGGCCGAAGTGGTGTTCGGGCCGAAGTTCGGTGTTCGGACCGAGGATGATGTTCGGGCCGAGGTTGAAGTTCGGGCCAAGGTTGAAGTTCGGGCCGGGAACAGTGAAGAGTTCGGGCCGAACTTGTTCTTGGCAGTGACGAACGAACCAGCTATTTTTGTTACTCGTGGGCGTGAAACGGACACCCGAGCTGAAAGTTATGAATGTTTTAGTATAGCACCTTTTGTCACACAATCTTGGATATTGAAGAGTTCGGGCCGAAGAGGGATGTTCGGGCCGAAGTGGAGTTCGGGCCGAAGTGGGATGTTCGGGCCGAAGTGGTGTTCTGGCCGAAGTGGTGTTCGGGCCGAAGTTCGGTGTTCGGACCGAGGATGATGTTCGGGCCGAGGTTGAAGTTCGGGCCGAGGTTGAAGTTCGGGCCGGGAACAGTGAAGAGTTCGGGCCGAACTTGTTCTTGGCAGTGACGAACGAACCAGCTATTTTTGTTACTCGTGGGCGTGAAACGGACACCCGAGCTGAAAGTTATTAATGTTTTAGTATAGCACCTTTTGTCACGCAATCTTGGATATTGAAGAGTTCGGGGCCGAAGAGGGATGATCGGGCTGAAGTGGTGTTCGGGCCGAAGTGGGATGTTCGGGCCGAAGTGGTGTTCGGGCCGAAGTGGTGTTCGGGCCGAAGTTCGGTGTTCGGGCCGAGGATGATGTTCGGGCCGAGGACGATGTTCGGGCCGAGGTTGAAGTTCGGGCCGAGGTCGGAGTTCGGGCCGAGGTTGAAGTTCGGGCCGAAAATGAAGTTCGGGCCGGGAACAGTGAAGTGTTTGGGCCGAACTTGTTCTTGGCAGTGACGAACGAACCAGCTATTTTGGTTACTCGTGGGCGAGAAACGGACACCCGAGCTGAAAGTTATGAATGTTTTAGTATAGCACCTTTTGTCACACAATTTTGGATATTGAAGAGTTCGGGCCGAAGTGGGATGTTCTGGCCGAAGTGGGATGTTCGGGCCGAAGTGGTGTTCGGGCCGAAGTGGTGTTCGGGCCGAAGTGGTGTTCGGGCCGAAGTGGTGTTCGGGCCGAAGTGGTGTTCGGGCCGAAGTTCGGTGTTCGGGCCGAGGATGATGTTCGGGCCGAGGTTGAAGTTCGGGCCGAGTTCGGAGTTCGGGACGAGGTTGAAGTTCGGGCCGAGGTTGAAGTTCGTGCCGAAAATGAAGTTCGGGCCGGGAACAGTGAAGAGTTCGGGACGAACTTGTTCTTGGCAGTGACGAACGAACCATCTATTTTGGTTACTCGTGGGCGTGAAACGGACACCCGAGCTGAAAGTTATGAATGTTTTAGTATAGCACCTTTTGTCACACAATCTTGGATATTGAAGAGTTCGGGCCGAAGAGGGATGTTCGGGCCGAAGTGGAGTTCGGGCCGAAGTGGGATGTTCGGGCCGAAGTGGTGTTCTGGCCGAAGTGGTGTTCGGGCCGAAGTTCGGTGTTCGGACCGAGGATGATGTTCGGGCCGAGGTTGAAGTTCGGGCCGAGGTTGAAGTTCGGGCCGGGAACAGTGAAGAGTTCGGGCCGAACTTGTTCTTGGCAGTGACGAACGAACCAGCTATTTTTGTTACTCGTGGGCGTGAAACGGACACCCGAGCTGAAAGTTATGAATGTTTTAGTATAGCACCTTTTGTCACGCAATCTTGGATATTGAAGAGTTCGGGCCGAAGAGGGATGTTCGGGCCGAAGTGGTGTTCGGGCCGAAGTGGGATGTTCTTGCCGAAGTGGTGTTCGGGCCGAAGTTCGGTGCTCGGGCCGAGGATGAAGTTCAGGCCGAGGTTGAAGTTCGGGCCGAGGTCGGAGTTCGGGCCGAGGTTGAAGTTCGGGCCGAAAATGAAGTTCGGGCCGGGAACAGTGAAGAGTTCGGGCCGAACTTGTTCTTGGCAGTGACGAACGAACAAGTTTTTTTGGTTACTCGTGGGCGTGAAATGGACACCCGAGCTGAAAGTTAATAATGTTTTAGTATAGCACCTTTTGTCACACAATCTTGGATATTGAAGAGTTCGGGTCGAAGAGGGATGTTCGGGCCGAAGTGGTGTTCGGGCCGAAGTGGTGTTCGGGCCGAAGTTCGGTGTTCGGGCCGAGGATGATGTTCGGGCCGAGGTTGAAGTTCGGGCCGAGGTCGGAGTTCGGGCCGAGGTTGAAGTTCGGGCCGAGGTTGAAGTTCGGGCCGAAAATGAAGTTCGGGCCGGGAACAGTGAAGAGTTCGGGCCGAACTTGTTCTTGGGAGTGACGAACGAACCAGCTATTTTGGTTACTCGTGGGCGTGAAACGGACACCCGAGCTGAAAGTTATGAATGTTTTAGTATAGCACCTTTTGTCACACAATCTTGGATATTGAAGAGTTCGGGCTGAAGAGGGATGTTCGGGCCGAAGTGGTGTTCGGGCAGAAGTGGTGTTCGGGCCGAAGTTCGGTGTTCGGGCCGAGGATGATGTACGGGCCGAGGTTGAAGTTCGGGCCGAGGTCGGAGTTCGGGCCGAGGTTGATGTTCGGGCCGAGGTTGAAGTTCGGGCCGAAAATGAAGTTCGGGCCGGGAACAGTGAAGAGTTCGGGCCGAACTTGTTCTTGGCAGTGACGAACGAACAAGCTATTTTGGTTACTCGTGGGCGTGAGACGGACACCCGAGCTGAAAGTTAAGAATGTTTTAGTATAGCACCTTTTGTCACACAATCTTGGATATTGAAGAGTTCGGGCCGAAGAGGGATGTTCGGGCCGAAGTGGTGTTCGGGCCGAAGTGGGATGTTCGGGCCGAAGTGGTGTTCGGGCCGAAGTGGTGTTCGGGCTGAAGTTCGGTGCTCGGGCCGAGGATGAAGTTCGGGCCGAGGTTGAAGTTCGGGCCGAGGTCGGAGTTCGGGCCGAGGTTGAAGTTCGGGCCGAGGTTGAAGTTCGGGCCGAAAATGAAGTTCGGGCCGGGAACAGTGAAGTGTTTGGGCCGAACTTGTTCTTGGCAGTGACGAACGAACCAGCTATTTTGGTTACTCGTGGGCGAGAAACGGACACCCGAGCTGAAAGTTATGAATGTTTTAGTATAGCACCTTTTGTCACACAATTTTGGATATTGAAGAGTTCGGGCCGAAGTGGGATGTTCTGGCCGAAGTGGGATGTTCGGGCCGAAGTGCTGTTCGGGCCGAAGTGGTGTTCGGGCCGAAGTGGGATGTTCGGGCCGAAGTGGTGTTCGGGCCGAAGTGGTGTTCGGGCCGAAGTGGTGTTCGGGCCGAAGTTCGGTGCTCGGGCCGAGGATGAAGTTCGGGCCGAGGTTGAAGTTCGGGCCGAGTTCGGAGTTCGGGCCGAGGTTGAAGTTCGGGCCGAGGTTGAAGTTCGGGCCGAAAATGAAGTTCGGGCTGGGAACAGTGAAGTGTTTGGGCCGAACTTGTTCTTGGCAGTGACGAACGAACCAGCTATTTTGGTTACTCGTGGGCGTGAGACGGACACCCGAGCTGAAAGTTAAGAATGTTTTAGTATAGCACCTTTTGTCACACAATCTTGGATATTGAAGAGTTCGGGCCGAAGAGGGATGTTCGGGCTGAAGTGGTGTTCGGGCCGAAGTGGGACGTTCGGGCCGAAGTGGTGTTCGGGCCGAAGTTCGGTGTTCGGGCCGAGGATGATGTTCGGGCCGAGGTTGAAGTTCGGGCCGAAAATGAAGTTCGGGCCGGGAACAGTGAAGAGTTCGGGCCGAACTTGTTCTTGGCAGTGACGAACGAACAAGCTATTTTGGTTACTCGTGGGCGTGAAACGGACACCCGAGCTGAAATTTAAGAATGTTTTAGTATAGCACCTTTTGTCACACAATCTTGGATATTGAAGAGTTCGGGCCGAAGAGGGATGTTCGGGCCGAAGTGGTGTTCGGACCGAAGTGGGATGTTCGGGCCGAAGTGGTGTTCGGGCCGAAGTTCGGTGCTCGGGCCGAGGATGAAGTTCGGGCCGAGGTTGAAGTTCGGGCCGAGGTCGGAGTTCGGGCCGAGGTTAAAGTTCGGGCCGAGGTTGAAGTTCGGGCCGAAAATGAAGTTCGGGCCGGGAACAGTGAAGTGTTTGGGCCGAACTTGTTCTTGGCAGTGACGAACGAACCAACTATTTTGGTTACTCGTGGGCGAGAAACGGACACCCGAGCTGAAAGTTATGAATGTTTTAGTATAGCACCTTTTGTCACACAATTTTGGATATTGAAGAGTTCGGGCCGAAGTGGGATGTTCTGGCCGAAGTGGGATGTTCGGGCCGAAGTGGTGTTCGGGCCGAAGTGGTGTTCGGGCCGAAGATCGGTGTTCGGGCTGAGGATGATGTTCGGGCCGAGGTTGAAGTTCGGGCCGAGTTCGGAGTTCGGGACGAGGTTGAAGTTCGGGCCGAGGTTGAAGTTCGTGCCGAAAATGAAGTTCGGGCCGGGAACAGTGAAGAGTTCGGGACGAACTTGTTCTTGGCAGTGACGAACGAACCATCTATTTTGGTTACTCGTGGGCGTGAAACGGACACCCGAGCTGAAAGTTATGAATGTTTTAGTATAGCACCTTTTGTCACACAATCTTGGATATTGAAGAGTTCGGGCCGAAGAGGGATGTTCGGGCCGAAGTGGTGTTCGGGCCGAAGTGGGATGTTCGGGCCGAAGTGGTGTTCTGGCCGAAGTGGTGTTCGGGCCGAAGTTCGGCGTTCGGGCCGAGGATGATGTTCGGGCCGAGGTTGAAGTTCGGGCCGAGGTTGAAGTTCGGGCCGGGAACAGTGAAGAGTTCGGCCCGAACTTGTTCTTGGCAGTGACGAACGAACAAGCTATTTTGGTTACTCGTGGGCGTGAAACGGACACCCGAGCTGAAAGTTAAGAATGTTTTAGTATAGCACCTTTTGTCACACAATCTTGGATATTGAAGAGTTCGGGCCGAAGAGGGATGTTCGGGCCGAAGTGGTGTTCGGGCCGAAGTGGGATGTTCTTGCCGAAGTGGTGTTCGGGCTTGAGTGGTGTTCGGGCCGAAGTTCGGTGCTCGGGCCGAGGATGAAGTTCGGGCCGAGGTTGAAGTTCGGGCCGAGGTCGGAGTTCGGGCCGAGGTTGAAGTTCGGGCCAAAAATGAAGTTCGGGCCGGGAACAGTGAAGAGTTCGGGCCGAACTTGTTCTTTGCAGTGACGAATGAACAAGCTATTTTGGTTACTCGTGGGCGTGAAACGGACACCCGAGCTGAAAGTTAAGAATGTTTTAGTATAGCACCTCTTGTCACACAATCTTGGATATTGAAGAGTTCGGGCCGAAGAGGGATGTTCGGGCTGAAGTGGTGTTCGGGCCGAAGTGGGATGTTCTTGCCGAAGTGGTGTTCGGGCTTCAGTGGTGTTCGGGCCGAAGTTCGGTGCTCGGGCCGAGGATGAAGTTCGGGCCGAGGTTGAAGTTCGGGCCGAGGTCGGAGTTCGGGCCGAGGTTGAAGTTCGGGCCGAAAATGATGTTCGGGCCGGGAACAGTGAAGAGTTCGGGCCGAACTTGTTCTTTGCAGTGACGAACGAACAAGCTATTTTGGTTACTCGTGGGCGTGAAACGGACACCCGAGCTGAAAGTTAAGAATGTTTTAGTATAGCACCTTTTGTCACACATTCTTGGATATTGAAGAGTTCGGGCCGAAGAGGGATGTTCGGGCCAAAGTGGTGTTCGGGCCGAAGTGGGATGTTCGGGCCGAAGTGGTGTTCGGGCCGAAGTGGTGTTCGGGCCGAAGTGGTGTTCGGGCCGAAGTTCGGTGTTCGGGCCGAGGTTGATGTTCGGGCCGAGGTCGGAGTTCGGGCCGAGGTCGGAGTTCGGGCCGAGGTTGAAGTTCGGGCCGAGGTTGAAGTTCGGGCCGGGAACAGTGAAGAGTTCGGGCCGAACTTGTTCTTTGCAGTGACGAACGAACCAGCTATTTTGGTTACTCGTGGGCGTGAAACGGACACCCGAGCTGAAAGTTATGAATGTTTTAGTATAGCACCTTTTGTCACACTATCTTGGATATTGAAGAGTTCGGGCCGAAGAGGGATGTTCGGGCCGAAGTGGTGTTCGGGCCGAAGTGGTGTTCGGGCCGAGGATGATGTTCGGGCCGAGGTTGAAGTTCGGGCCGAGGTCGGAGTTCGGGCCGAGGTTGAAGTTCGGGCCAAGGTTGAAGTTCGGGCCGAAAATGAAGTTCGGGCCGGGAACAGTGAAGAGTTCGGGCCGAACTTGTTCTTGGCAGTGACGAACGAACCAGCTATTTTGGTTACTCGTGGGCGTGAGACGGACACCCGAGCTGAAAGTTATGAATGTTTTAGTATAGCACCTTTTGTCACACAATCTTGGATATTGAAGAGTTCGGGCCGAAGAGGGATGTTCGGGCCGAAGTGGTGTTCGGGCCGAAGTTCGGTGTTCGGGCTGAGGATGATTTTCGGGCCGAGGTTGAAGTTCGGACCGAGGTCGGAGTTCGGGCCGAGGTTGAAGTTCGGGCCGAAAATGAAGTTCGGGCCGGGAACAGTGAAGAGTTCGGGCCGAACTTGTTCTTGGCAGTGACGAACGAACAAGCTATTTTGGTTACTCGTGGGCGTGAAACGGACACCCGAGCTAAAAGTTAAGAATGTTTTAGTATAGCACCTTTTGTCACACAATCTTGGATATTGAAGAGTTCGGGCCGAAGAGGGATGTTCGGGCCGAAGTGGTGTTCGGGCCGAAGTTCGGTGTTCGGGCCGAGGATGATGTTCGGGCCGAGGTTGAAGTTCGGGCCGAGGTCGAAGTTCGGGCCGAGGTTGAAGTTCGGGCCGAGGTTGAAGTTCGGGCCGAGGTTGAAGTTCTGGCCGAAAATGAAGTTCGGGCCGGGAACAGTGAAGAGTTCGGGCCGAACTTGTTCTTGGCAGTGACGAACGAACCAGCTATTTTGGTTACTCGTGGGCGTGAGACGGACACCCGAGCTGAAAGTTAAGAATGTTTTAGTATAGCACCTTTTGTCACACAATCTTGGATATTGAAGAGTTCGGGCCGAAGAGGGATGTTCGGGCTGAAGTGGTGTTCGGGCCGAAGTGGGACGTTCGGGCCGAAGTGGTGTTCGGGCCGAAGTTCGGTGTTCGGGCCGAGGATGAAGTTCGGGCCGAGGTCGGAGTTCGTGCCGAGGTTGAAGTTCGGGCCGATAATGAAGTTCGGGCCGGGAACAGTGAAGAGTTCGGGCCGAACTTATTCTTGGCAGTGACGAAGAAACCAGCTATTTTGGTTACTCGTGGGCGTGAAACGGACACCCGAGCTGAAAGTTATGAATGTTTTAGTATAGCACCTTTTGTCACACAATCTTGGATATTGAAGAGTTCGGGCCGAAGAGGGATGTTCGGGCCGAAGTGGTGTTCGGGCCGAAGTGGTGTTCGGGCCGAAATGGGATGTTCGGGCCAAAGTGGTGTTCGGGTCGAAGTTCGGTGTTCGGGCCGAGGATGATGTTCGGGCCGAGGTCGGAGTTCGGGCCGAGGTTGAAGTTCGGGCCGAAAATGAAGTTCGGGCCGGGAACAGTGAAGAGTTCGGGCCGAACTTGTTCTTGGCAGTGACGAACGAACCAGCTATTTTGGTTACTTGTGGGCGTGAAACGGACACCCGAGCTGAAAGTTATGAATGTTTTAGTATAGTACCTTTTGTCACACAATCTTGGATATTGAAGAGTTCGGGCCGAAGAGGGTTGTTCGGGCCGAAGTGGTGTTCGGGCCGAAGTGGGATGTTCGGGCCGAAGTGGTGTTCGGGCCGAAGTGGTGTTCGGGCCGAAGTTCGGTGTTCGGGCCGAGGATGATGTTCGGGCCGAGGTTGAAGTTCGGGCCGAGGTCGGAGTTCGAGCCGAGGTTGAAGTTCGGGCCGAAAATGAAGTTCGGGGCGGGGAATAGTGAAGAGTTCAGGCCGAACTTGTTCTTGGCGGTGACGAACGAACCAGCTATTTTGGTTACTCGTGGGCGTGAAACGGAAACCCGAGCTGAAAGTTATGAATGTTTTAGTATAGCACCTTTTGTCACACAATCTTGGATATTGAAGAGTTCGGGCAGAAGAGGGATGTTCGGTCCGAAGTGGTGTTCGGGCCGAAGTTCGGTGTTCGGGCCGAGGACGATGTTTGGGCCGAGGTTGAAGTTCGGGCCGAGGTCGGAGTTCGGACCGAGGTTGAAGTTCGGGCCGAAAATGAAGTTCGGGCCGGGAACAGTGAAGAGTTCGGGCCGAACTTGTTCTTGGCAGTGACGAACGAACCAGCTATTTTGGTTACTCGTGGGCGTGAAACGGACACCCGAGCTGAAAGTTATGAATGTTTTAGTATAGCACCTTCTGTCACACAATCTTGGATATTGAAGAGTTCGGGCCGAAGAGGGATGTTCGGGCCGAAGTGGTGTTCGGGCTGAAGTGGTGTTCGGGCTGAAGTTCAGTGTTCGAGTCGAGGATGATGTTCGGGCCGAGGTTGAAGTTCGGGCCGAGGTCGGAGTTCGGGCCGAGGTTGAAGTTCGGGCCGAGGTTGAAGTTCGGGCCGAAAATGAAGTTCGGGCCGGGAACAGTGAAGAGTTCGGGCCGAACTTGTTCTTGGCAGTGACGAACGAACCAGCTATTTTGGTTACTCGTGGGCGTGAAACGGACACCCGAGCTGAAAGTTATGAATGTTTTAGTATAGCACCTTTTGTTACACAATCTTGGATATTGAAGAGTTCGGGCCGAAGAGGGATGTTCCGGCCGAAGTGGTGTTCGGGCCGAAGTGGGACGTTCGGGCCGAAGTGGTGTTCGGGCCGAAGTGGTGTTCGGGCCGAAGTTCGGTCTTCGGGCCGAGGATGATGTGCGGGCCGAGGTTGAAGTTCGGGCCGAGGTCGGAGTTCGGGCCGAGGTTGAAGTTTGGGCCGATAATGAAGTTCGTGCCGGGAATAGTGAAGAGTTCGGGCCGAACTTGTTCTTGGCAGTGACGAACGAACCAGCTATTTTGGTTACTCGTGGGCGTGAAACGGACACCCGAGCTGAAAGTTATGAATGTTTTAGTATAGCAACTTTTGTCACACAATCTTGGATATTGAAGAGTTCGGACTGAAGAGGGATGTTCGGGCCGAAGTGGGATATTCGGGCCGAAGTGGTGTTCGGGCCGAAGTTCGGTGTTCGGGCCGAGGATGATGTTCGGGCCGAGGTTGAAGTTTGGGCCGAGGTTGAAGTTCGGGCCGAGGTTGAAGTTCGGGCCGGGAACAGTGAAGAGTTCGGGCCGAACTTGTTCTTGGCAGTGACGAACGAACCAGCTATTTTAGTTACTCGTGGGCGAGAAAAGGACACCCGAGCTGAAAGTTATGAATGTTTTAGTATAGCACCTTTTGTCACACAATCTTGGATATTGAAGAGATCGGGCCGAAGAGGGATGTTCGGGCCGAAGAGGGATGTTCGGGCCGAAGTGGTGTTCGGGCCGAAGTGGGATGTTCGGGCCGAAGTGGTGTTCGGGACGACGTTCGGTGTTCGGGCCGAGGATGATGTTCGGGCCGAGGTTGAAGTTCGGGCCGAAATCGGACTTCGGGCCGAGGTTGAAGTTCGGGCCGAGGTTGAAGTTCGGGCCGAGGTTGAAGTTCGGAACGAAAATGAAGTTCGGGCCGGGAACAATGAAGAGTTCGGGCCGAACTTGTTCTTGGCTATGACGAACGAACCAACTATTTTGGTTACTCGTGGGCGTGAAACGGACACCTGAGCTGAAACTTATGAATGTTTTAGTATAGCACCTTTTGTCACACAATCTTGGATATTGAAGAGTTCGGGCCGAGGAGGGGTGTTCGGGCCGAAGTGGTGTTCGGGCGGAAGTGGGATGTTCGGGCCGAAGTGGTGTTCGGGCCGAAGTTCGGTGTTCGGGCCGAGGATGATGTTCGGGCCGAGGTTGAAGTTCGGGCCGAGGTCAGAGTTCGGGCCGAGGTTGAAGTTCGGGCCGAGGTTGAAGTTCGGGCCGAAAATGAAGTTCGGGCCTGGAACAGTGAAGAGTTCGGGCCGAACTTGTTCTTGGCAGTGACGAACGAACCAGCTATTTTGGTTACTCGTGGGCGTGAAACGGACACCCGAGCTGAAAGTTACGAATGTTTTAGTATAGCACCTTTTGTCACACAATCTTGGATATTGAAGAGTTCGGGCCGAAGAGGGATGTTCGGTCCGAAGTGGTGTTCGGGCCGAAGTTCGGTGTTCGGGCCGAGGATGATGTTTGGGCCGAGGTTGAAGTTCGGGCCGAGGTCGGAGTTCGGACCGAGGTTGAAGTTCGGGCCGAAAATGAAGTTCGGGCCGGGAACAGTGAAGAGTTCGGGCCGAACTTGTTCTTGGCAGTGACGAACGAACCAGCTATTTTGGTTACTTGTGGGCGTGAAACGGACACCCGAGCTGAAAGTTATGAATGTTTTAGTATAGCACCTTTTGTCACACAATCTTGGATATTGAAGAGTTCGGGCCGAAGAGGGATGTTCGGGCCGAAGTGGTGTTCGGGCTGAAGTGGTGTTCGGGCTGAAGTTCAGTGTTCGAGCCGAGGATGATGTTCGGGCCGAGGTTGAAGTTCGGGCCGAGGTCGGAGTTCGGGCCGAGGTTGAAGTTCGGGCCGAGGTTGAAGTTCGGGCCGAAAATGAAGTTCGAGCCGGGAACAGTGAAGAGTTCGGGCCGAACTTGTTCTTGGCAGTGACGAACGAACCAGCTATTTTGGTTACTCGTGGGCGTGAAACGAACACCCGAGCTGAAAGTTATGAATGTTTTAGTATAGCACCTTTTGTTACACAATCTTAGATATTGAAGAGTTCGGGCCGAAGAGGGATGTTCCGGCCGAAGTGGTGTTCAGGCTGAAGTGGGACGTTCGGGCCGAAGTGGTGTTCGGGCCGAAGTGGTGTTCGGGCCGAAGTTCGGTCTTCGGGCCGAGGATGATGTTCGGGCCGAGGTTGAAGTTCGGGCCGAGGTCGGAGTTCGGGCCGAGGTTGAAGTTTGGGCCGATAATGAAGTTCGGGCCGGGAATAGTGAAGAGTTCGGGCCAAACTTGTTCTTGGCAGTGACGAACGAACCAGCTGTTTTGGTTACTCGTGGGCGTGAAACGGACACCCGAGCTGAAAGTTATGAATGTTTTAGTATAGCACCTTTTGTCACACAATCTTGGATATTTAACAGTTCGGACTGAAGAGGGATGTTCGGGCCGAAGTGGGATATTCGGGCCGAAGTGGTGTTCGGGACGAAGTTCGGTGTTCGGTCCGAGGATGATGTTCGGGCCGAGGTTGAAGTTTGGGCCGAGGTTGAAGTTCGGGCCGAGGTTGAAGTTCGGGCCGGGAACAGTGAAGAGTTCGGGCCGAACTTGTTCTTGGCAGTGACGAACGAACCAGCTATTTTGGTTACTCGTGGGCGAGAAAAGGACACCCGAGCTGAAAGTTATGAATGTTTTAGTATAGTACCTTTTGTCACACAATCTTGGATATTGAAGAGATCGGGCCGAAGAGGGATGTTCGGGCCGAAGAGGGATGTTCGGGCCGAAGTGGTGTTCGGGCCGAAGTGGGATGTTCGGGCCGAAGTGGTGTTCGGGACGACGTTCGGTGTTCGGGCCGAGGATGATGTTCGGGCCGAGGTTGAAGTTCGGGCCGAGGTCGGACTTCGGGCCGAGGTTGAAGTTCGGGCCGAGGTTGAAGTTCGGGCCGAGGTTGAAGTTCGGAACGAAAATGAAGTTCGGGCCGGGAACAGTGAAGAGTTCGGGCCGAACTTGTTCTTGGCTATGACGAACGAACCAACTATTTTGGTTACTCGTGGGCGTGAAACGGACACCCGAGCTGAAACTTATGAATGTTTTAGTATAGCACCTTTTGTCACACAATCTTGGATATTGAAGAGTTCGGGCCGAGGAGGGGTGTTCGGGCCGAAGTGGTGTTCGGGCCGAAGTGGGATGTTCGTGCCGAAGTGGTGTTCGGGCCGAAGTTCGGTGTTCGGGCCGAGGATGATGTTCGGGCCGAGGTTGAAGTTCGGGCCGAGGTCAGAGTTCGGGCCGAGGTTGAAGTTAGGGCCGAGGTTGAAGTTCGGGCCGAAAATGAAGTTCGGGCCTGGAACAGTGAAGAGTTCGGGCCGAACTTGTTCTTGGCAGTGACGAACGAACCATCTATTTTGGTTACTCGTGGGCGTGAAACGGACACCCGAGCTGAAAGTTATGAATGTTTTAGTATAGCACCTTTTGTCACACAATCTTGGATATTGAAGAGTTCGGGCCGAAGAGGGATGTTCGGTCCGAAGTGGTGTTCGGGCCGAAGTTCGGTGTTCGGGCCGAGGATGATGTTTGGGCCGAGGTTGAAGTTCGGGCCGAGGTCGGAGTTCGGACCGAGGTTGAAGTTCGGGCCGGGAACAGTGAAGAGTTCGGGCCGAACTTGTTCTTGGCAGTGACGAACGAATCAGCTATTTTGGTTACTCGTGGGCGTGAAACGGACACCCGAGCTGAAAGTTATGAATGTTTTAGTATAGCACCTTTTGTCACACAATCTTGGATATTGAAGAGTTCGGGCCGAAGAGGGATGTTCGGGCCGAAGTGGTGTTCGGGCCGAAGTGGTGTTCGGGCTGAAGTGGTGTTCGGGCTGAAGTTCAGTGTTCGAGCCGAGGATGATGTTCGGGCCGAGGTTGAAGTTCGGGCCGAGGTCGGAGTTCGGGCCGAGGTTGAAGTTCGGGCCGAGGTTGAAGTTCGGGCCGAAAATGAAGTTCGGGCCGGGAACAGTGAAGAGTTCGGGCCGAACTTGTTCTTGGCAGTGACGAACGAACCAGCTATTTTGGTTACTCGTGGGCGTGAAACGGACACCCGAGCTGAAAGTTATGAATGTTTTAGTATAGCACCTTTTGTTACACAATCTTGGATATTGAAGAGTTCGGGCCGAAGAGGGATGTTCCGGCCGAAGTGGTGTTCGGGCCGAAGTGGGACGTTCGGGCCGAAGTGGTGTTCGGGCCGAAGTGGTGTTCGGGCCGAAGTTCGGTCTTCGGGCCGAGGATGATGTTCGGGCCGAGGTTGAAGTTCGGGCCGAGGTCGGAGTTCGGGCCGAGGTTGAAGTTTGGGCCGATAATGAAGTTCGGGCCGGGAATAGTGAAGAGTTCGGGCCGAACTTGTTCTTGGCAGTGACGAACGAACCAGCTATTTTGGTTACTCGTGGGCGTGAAACGGACACCCGAGCTGAAAGTTATGAATGTTTTAGTATAGCACCTTTTGTCACACAATCTTGGATATTGAAGAGTTCGGACTGAAGAGGGATGTTCGGGCCGAAGTGGGATATTCGGGCCGAAGTGGTGTTCGGGCCGAAGTTCGGTGTTCGGGCCGAGGATGATGTTCGGGCCGAGGTTCAAGTTTAGGCCGAGGTTGAAGTTCGGGCCGAGGTTGAAGTTCGGGCCGGGAACAGTGAAGAGTTCGGGCCGAACTTGTTCTTGGCAGTGACGAACGAACCAGCTATTTTGGTTACTCGTGGGCGAGAAAAGGACACCCGAGCTGAAAGTTATGAATGTTTTAGTATAGCACCTTTTGTCACACAATCTTGGATATTGAAGAGATCGGGCCGAAGAGGGATGTTCGGGCCGAAGAGGGATGTTAGGGCCGAAGTGGTGTTCTGGCCGAAGTGGGATGTTCGGGCCGAAGTGGTGTTCGGGACGACGTTCAGCGTTCGGGCCGAGGATGATGTTCGGGCCGAGGTTGAAGTTCGGGCCGAGGTCGGACTTCGGGCCGAGGTTGAAGTTCGGGCCGAGGTTGAAGTTCGGGCCGAGGTTGAAGTTCGGGCCGAGGTTGAAGTTCAGAACGAAAATGAAGTTCGGGCCGGGAACAACGAAGAGTTCAGGCCGAACTTGTTCTTGGCTATGATGAACGAACCAACTATTTTGGTTACTCGTGGGCGTGAAACGGACACCCGAGCTGAAACTTATGAATGTTTTAGTATAGCACCTTTTGTCACACAATCTTGGATATTGAAGAGTTCGGGCCGAGGAGGGGTGTTCGGGCCGAAGTGGTGTTCGGGCCGAAGTGGGATGTTCGGGCCGAAGTGGTGTTCGGGCCGAAGTTCGGTGTTCGGGCCGAGGATGATGTTCGGGCCGAGGTTGAAGTTCGGGCCGAGGTCAGAGTTCGGGCCGAGGTTGAAGTTCGGGCCGAGGTTGAAGTTCGGGCCGAAAATGAAGTTCGGGCCTGGAACAGTGAAGAGTTCGGGCCGAACTTGTTCTTGGCAGTGACGAACGAACCAGCTATTTTGGTTACTCGTGGGCGTGAAACGGACACCCGAGCTGAAAGTTATGAATGTTTTAGTATAGCACCTTTTGTCACACAATCTTGGATATTGAAGAGTTCGGGCCGAAGAGGTATGTTCGGGCCGAAGTGGGATGTTCGGGCCGAAGTGGTGTTCGGGCCGAAGTTCGGTGTTCGGGCCGAGGATGATGTTCGGGCCGAGGTTGAAGTTCGGGCCGAAGTCGGAGTTCAGGCCGAGGTTGAAGTTCGGGCCGAGGTTGAAGTTCGGGCCGGGAACAGTGAAGAGTTCGGGCCGAACTTGTTCTTGGCAGTGACGAACGAACCAGCTATTTTGGTTACTCGTGGGCGTGAAACGGACACCCGAGCTGAAAGTTATGAATGTTTTAGTATAGCACCTTTTGTCACACAATCTTGGATATTGAAGAGTTCGGGCCGAAGAGGGATGTTCGGGCCGAAGTGGTGTTCGGGCCGAAGTGGGATGTTTGGGTCGAAGTGGTGTTCGGGCCGAAGTGGTGTTCGGCCCGAAGTTCGGTGTTCGGGCCGAGAATGATGTTCGGGCCGAGGTTGAAGTTCGGGCCGAGGTTGAAGTTCGGGCCGAAAATGAAGTTCGGGCCGGGAACAGTGAAGAGTTCGGGCCGAACTTGATCTTGGCAGTGACGAACGAACCAGCTATTTTGGTTACTCGTGGGCGTAAAACGGACACCCGAGCTGAAAGTTATGAATGTTTTAGTATAGCACCTTTTGTCACACAATCTTGGATATTGAAGAGTTCGGGCCGAAGAGGGATGTTCGGGCCGAAGTGGTGTTCGGGCTGAAGTGGGATGTTCGGGCCGAGGTCGGAGTTCGGGCCGAAGTTCGGTGTTCGGGCCGAGGATGATGTTCGGGCCGAGGTTGAAGTTCGGGCCGAGGTCGGAGTTCGGGCCGAGGTTGAAGTTCGGGCCGAGGTTGAAGTTCGGGCCGGGAACAGTGAAGAGTTCGGGCCGAACTTGTTCTTGGCAGTGACGAACGAACCAACTATTTTGGTTAGACGTGGGCGTGAAAAGGACACCCGAGCTGAAAGTTATGAATGTTTTAGTATAGCACCTTCTGTCACACAATCTTGGAAATTGAAGAGTTCGGGCCGAAGAGGGATGTTCGGGCCGAAGTGGTGTTCGGGCCGAAGTGGGATGTTCGGGCCGAAGTGGTGTTCGGGCCGAAGTTCGGTGTTCGGGTCGAGGATGATGTTCGGGCTGAGGTCGGAGTTCGGGCAGAGGTAGGAGTTGGGTCCGAGGTTGAAGTTCGGGCCGAGGTTAAAGTTCGGGCCGAGAACAGTGAAGAGTTCGGGTCGAACTTGTTCTTGGCAGTGACGAACGAACAAGCTATTTTGGTTACTCGTGGGCGTGAAACGGACACCCGAGCTGAAAGTTATGAATGTTTTAGTATAGCACCTTTTGTTACACAATCTTGGATATTGAAGAGTTCGGACTGAAGAGGGATGTTCGGGCCGAAGTGGGATATTCGGGCCGAAGTGGTGTTCGGGCCGAGGATGATGTTCGGGCCGAGGTTGAAGTTTGGGCCGAGGTTGAAGTTCGGGCCGAGGTTGAAGTTCGGGCCGGGAACATTGAAGAGTTCGGGCCGAACTTGTTCTTGGCAGTGACGAACGAGCCAGCTATTTTGGTTACTCGTGGGCGAGAAAAGGACACCCGAGCTGAAAGTTATGAATGTTTTAGTATAGCACCTTTTGTCACACAATCTTGGATATTGAAGAGATCGGGCCGAAGAGGGATGTTCGGGCCGAAGAGGGATGTTCGGGCCGAAGTGGGATGTCGGGCCGAAGTGGTGTTCGGGACGACGTTCGGTGTTCGGGCCGAGGATGATGTTCGGGCCGAGGTTGAATTTCGGGCCGAGGTCGGACTTCGGGCCGAGGTTGAAGTTCGGGCCGAGGTTGAAGTTCGGGCCGAGGTTGAAGTTCGGAACGAAAATGAAGTTCGGGCCGGGAACAGTGAAGAGTTCGGGCCGAACTTGTTCTTGGCTATGACGAACGAACCAACTATTTTGGTTACTCGTGGGCGTGAAACGGACACCCGAGCTGAAACTTATGAATGTTTTAGTATAGCACCTTTTGTCACACAATCTTGGATATTGAAGAGTTCGGGCCGAGGAGGGGTGTTCGGGCCGAAGTGGTGTTCGGGCCGAAGTGGGATGTTCGGGCCGAAGTGGTGTTCGGGCCGAAGTTCGGTGTTCGGGCCGAGGATGATGTTCGGGCCGAGGTTGAAGTTCGGGCCGAGGTCAGAGTTGGGGCCGAGGTTGAAGTTCGGGCCGAGGTTGAAGTTCGGGCCGAAAATGAAGTTCGGGCCTGGAACAGTGAAGAGTTCGGGCCGAACTTGTTCTTGGCAGTGACGAACGAACCAGCTATTTTGGTTACTCGTGGGCGTGAAACGAACACCCGAGCTGAAAGTTATGAATGTTTTAGTATAGCACCTTTTGTCACACAATCTTAGATATTGAAGAGTTCGGGCCGAAGAGGGATGTTCGAGCCGAAGTGGTGTTCGGGCCGAAGTGGGATGTTCGGGCCGAAGTGGTGTTCGGGCCGAAGTTCGGTGTTCGGGCCGAGGATGATGTTCGGGCCGAGGTTGAAGTTCGGGCCGAGGTCGGAGTTCGGGCCGAGGTTGAAGTTCGGGCCGAGGTTGAAGTTCGGGCCGGGAACAGTGAAGAGTTCGGGCCGAACTTGTTCTTGGCAGTGTCGAACGAACCAGCTATTTTGGTTACTCGTGGGCGTGAAACGGACACCCGAGCTGAAAGTTATGAATGTTTTAGTATAGCACCTTTTGTCACACAATCTTGGATATTGAAAAGGGCCGAAGAGGGATGTTCGGGCCGAAGTGGTGTTCGGGCCGAAGTGGGATGTTCTTGCCGAAGTGGTGTTCGGGCCGAAGTTCGGTGTTCGGGCCGAGGATGATGTTCGGGCCGAGGTCGGAGTTCGGGCCGAGGTAGGAGTTCGGGCCGAGGTTGAAGTTCGGGCCGAGGTTGAAGTTCGGGCCGAAAATGAAGTTCGGGCCGAGAACAGTGAAGAGTTCGGGTCGAACTTGTTCTTGGCAGTGACGAACGAACCAGCTATTTTGGTTACTCGTGGGCGTGAAACGGACACCCGAGCTGAAACTTATGAATGTTTTAGTATAGCACCTTTTGTCACACAATCTTGGATATTGAAGAGTTCAGGCCGAGGAGGGGTGTTCGGGCCGAAGTGGTGTTCGGGCCGAAGTGGGATGTTCGGGCCGAAGTGGTGTTCGGGCCGAAGTTCGGTGTTCGGGCCGAGGATGATGTTCGTGCCGAAGTTGAAGTTCGGGCCGAGGTCAGAGTTGGGGCCGAGGTTGAAGTTCGGGCCGAGGTTGAAGTTCGGGCCGAAAATGAAGTTCGGGCCTGGAACAGTGAAGAGTTCGGGCCGAACTTGTTCTTGGCAGTGACGAACGAACCAGCTATTTTGGTTACTCGTGGGCGTGAAACGGACACCCGAGCTGAAAGTTATGAATGTTTTAGTATAGCACCTTTTGTCACACAATCTTGGATATTGAAGAGTTCGGGCCGAAGAGGGATGTTCGGGCAGAAGTGGTGTTCGGGCCGAAGTGGGATGTTCGGGCCGAAGTGGTGTTCGGGCCGAAGTTCAGTGTTCGGGCCGAGGATGATGTTCGGGCCGAGGTTGAAGTTCGGGCCAAGGACGGAGTTCGGGCCGAGGTTGAAGTTCGGGCCGAGGTTGAAGTTCGGGCCGGGAACAGTGAAGAGTTCGGGCCGAACTTGTTCTTGGCAGTGTCGAACGAACCAGCTATTTTGGTTACTCGTGGGCGTGAAACGGACACCCGAGCTGAAAGTTATGAATGTTTTAGTATAGCACCTTTTGTCACACAATCTTGGATATTGAAGAGTTCGTGCCGAAGAGGGATGTTCGGGCCGAAGTGGGATGTTCTTGCCGAAGTGGTGTTCGGGCCGAAGTTCGGTGTTCGGGCCGAGGATGATGTTCGGGCCGAGGTCGGAGTTCGGGCCGAGGTAGGAGTTCGGTCCGAGGTTGAAGTTCGGGCCGAGGTTGAAGTTCGGGCCGAAAATGAAGTTCGGGCCGAGAACAGTGAAGAGTTCGGGTCGAACTTGTTCTTGGCAGTGACGAACGAACCAGCTATTTTGGTTACTCGTGGGCGTGAAACGGACACCCGAGCTGAAAGTTATGAAAGTTTTAGTATAGCACCTTTTGTCACACAATCTTGGATATTGAAGAGTTCGGGCCGAAGAGGGATGTTCGGGCCGAAGTGGTGTTCGGGCCGAAGTGGGATGTTTGGGTCGAAGTGGTGTTCGGGCCGAAGTGGTGTTCGGCCTGAAGTTCGGTGTTCGGGCCGAGAATGATGTTCGGGCCGAGGTTGAAGTTCGGGCCGAGGTTGAAGTTCGGGCCGAAAATGAAGTTCGGGCCGGGAACAGTGAAGAGTTCGGGCCGAACTTGATCTTGGCAGTGACGAACGAACCAGCTATTTTGGTTACTCGTGGGCGTAAAACGGACACCCGAGCTGAAAGTTATGAATGTTTTAGTATAGCACCTTTTGTCACACAATCTTGGATATTGAAGAGTTCGGGCCGAAGAGGGATGTTCGGGACGAAGTGGTGTTCGGGCTGAAGTGGGATGTTCGGGCCGAAGTGGTGTTCGGGCCGAAGTTCGGTGTTCCGGCCGAGGATGATGTTCGGGCCGAGGTTGAAGTTCGGGCCGAGGTCGGAGTTCGGGCCGAGGTTGAAGTTCGGATCGATGTTGAAGTTCGGGCCGGGAACAGTGAAGAGTTCGGGCCGAACTTGTTCTTGGCAGAGACGAACGAACCAGCTATTTTGGTTAGTCGTGGGCGTGAAAAGGACACCCGAGCTGAAAGTTATGAATGTTTTAGTATAGCACCTTTTGTCACACAATCTTGGAAATTGAAGAGTTCGGGCCGAAGTGGGATGTTCGGGCCGAAGTGGTGTTCGGGCCGAAGTGGGATGTTCGGGCCGAAGTGGTGTTCGGGCCGAAGTTCGGTGTTCGGGCCGAGGATGATGTTCGGGCCGAGGTCGGAGTTCGGGCAGAGGTAGGAGTTCGGTCCGAGGTTGAAGTTCGGGCCGAGGTTAAAGTTCGGGCCGAGAACAGTGAAGAGTTCGGGTCGAACTTTGGTCTTGGCAGTGACGAACGAACCAGCTATTTTGGTTACTCGTGGGCGTGAAACGGACACCCGAGCTGAAAGTTATGAATGTTTTAGTATAGCACCTTTTGTCACACAATCTTGGATATTGAAGAGTTCGGGCCGAAGAGGGATGTTCGGGCCGAAGTGGTGTTAGGGCCGAAGTGGGATGTTCGGGCCGAAGTGGTGTTCGGGCCGAAGTGGTGTTCGGGCCGAAGTTCGGTGTTCGGGCCGAGGATGATGTTCGGGCCGAGGTTGAAGTTCGGGCCGAGGTCGGAGTTCGGGCCGAGGTTGAAGTTCGGGCCGAAAATGAAGTTCGGGCCTGGAACAGTGAAGAGTTCGGGCCGAACTTGTTCTTGGCAGTGACGAACGAACTAGCTATTTTGGTTACTCGTGGGCGTGAAACGGACACCCGAGCTGAAAGTTATGAATGTTTTAGTATAGCACCTTTTGTCACACAATCTTGGATATTGAAGAGTTCGGGCCGAAGAGGCATGTTCGGGCCGAAGTGTTGTTCGGGCCGAAGTGGGATGTTCGGGCCGAAGTCGTGTTCGGGCCGAAGTTCGGTGTTCGGGCCAAGGATGATGTTCGGGCCGAGGTTGAAGTTCGGGCCGAGGTCGGAGTTCGGGCCGAGGTTGAAGTTCGGGCCGAGGTTGAAGTTCGGGCCGGGAACAGTGAAGAGTTCGGGCCGAACTTGTTCTTGGCAGTGATGAACGAACCAGCTATTTTGGTTAGTCGTGGGCGTGAAAAGGACACCCGAGCTGAAAGTTATGAATGTTTTAGTATAGCACCTTTTGTCACACAATCTTTGATATTGAAGAGTTCGGGCCGAAGAGGGATGTTCGGGCCGAAGTGGTGTTCGGGCCGAAGTGGGATGTTCGGGCCGAAGTCGTGTTCGGGGCGAAGTTCGGTGTTCGGGCCG
Organism: Calendula officinalis; assembly: GCA_963853835.1. NCBI lineage: Eukaryota > Viridiplantae > Streptophyta > Magnoliopsida > Asterales > Asteraceae > Calendula > Calendula officinalis. The sequence goes on along the minus strand of OY970828.1, from coordinate 19,699,444 downwards.
AGGATGATGTTCGGGCCGAAGTTCGGTGTTCGGGCCGAGGATGATGTTCGGGCCGAGGTTGAAGTTCGGGCCGGGAACAGTGAAGAGTTCGGGCCGAACTTGTTCTTGGCAGTGACGAACGAACCAGCTATTTTGGTTAGTCGTGGGCGTGAAAAGGACACCCGAGCTGAAAGTTATGAATGTTTTAGTATAGCACCTTTTGTCACACAATCTTGGAAATTGAAGAGTTCGGGCCGAAGTGGGATGTTCGGGCCGAAGTGGTGTTCGGGCCGAAGTGGGATGTTCGGGCCGAAGTGGTGTTCGGGCCGAAGTTCGGTGTTCGGGCCGAGGTCGGAGTTCGGGCAGAGGTAGGAGTTCGGTCCGAGGTTGAAGTTCGGGCCGAGGTCGGAGTTCGGGCAGAGGTAGGAGTTCGGTCCGAGGTTGAAGTTCGGGCCGAGGTCGGAG